>SZWC01000029.1:567349-629095 GCA_023375785.1 Penium margaritaceum | reverse complement strand
GATGCCACACGATGCCACACCATGCCACACTATGCCAC
This sequence comes from Penium margaritaceum, assembly GCA_023375785.1. NCBI lineage: Eukaryota > Viridiplantae > Streptophyta > Zygnematophyceae > Desmidiales > Peniaceae > Penium > Penium margaritaceum. The sequence continues at coordinate 629,057 of SZWC01000029.1, read as the reverse complement.
ACGATGCCACACAATGCCACACGGTGCCACACGATGCCACACGATGCCACACGATGCTACACAATGCCACAAGATGCCACACGATGCCACACGATGCCACACAGTGCCACACGGCGCCACACCACCCAATGCAATGCAACGCGAAACAACAAGGCAATCCTCACTGTACCCTGAGCCACACCCGCACACTGCATGCCATAAGCCGCCATAGGGCACGCCACGCACCAATGGTGCATGGTGCAGCATTATGCCCCGCGCCCCATTGTACCGAGCACCGCCACACCGCGCTGCACTACGGCACACCACGACATGTGATCCCATCCCATGCCAAACCACGCCACGCCATCCGCACCACGCCACGCCACCCCACACCACACCACGCCATGCCATCCCATGCCACGCCACGCCACGCAATGCCAGACGTACTAATATGCACTTACACGCAGTTACAGGCACTTACGCATGCTTACCCACACTTACGTGCACTTTCATGCATTTACACGCATTTACACACACTTACACATACTTACACGCACTTACACGCACTTACATGCACTTACATACACTTGCACATACTTACACGCACTTACACGCACTTACATTCCCTTACACACAGTTAATTGTACTTACACACACTTACACGCACTTACACAAACTTACATGCACTTACACGCACTTACACATACTTACACGTACTTACAAACACTTACATGCAATAACACGCACTTACACGCACTTGTACACACTTACACATACTTATACGCACATACACACATTTACAGGCACAAACACGTACTTACACATACTTACACACACTTACACACGTTAACACGCACTTACACATAGTTACACGCACTTACACGTACTTACACGTACTTACAAGCACTTACACGTACATACACGTACTTACACGCACTTACACGTACTTGCACGTACTTACACGCAGTTATACGCACTTACACGTACTTACATGCACTTGCATGCACTCACACGCACTTACATACACTTACACACACTTACACGCACTTAGACGAACTTACATGCACTAACACGCATTTACACGCACTAACATGCACTTACACACAATTAAAAATACTTACACGTACTTACACGTACTTACACACACTTACATATAATTACACGCACTTATACACAGTTACACGTACTTACACGTGCTTACACACACTTACACACACTTACACGTTCTTACACGCACTTACATGTACTTATACGCACTTAAACGCATGAACACACACTTACACGCACTTACACAGACTTATACGCACTTACACGCACTTACACGCACTTACACGCACTTACACACACTTACACGTACTTAAATGCACTTACACGCACTTACACGTACTTGTACACACTTAAACACACTTATACGCACTTACACACATAAATACACATTTACACACAATTAATTGTACTTACACACACTTACACGCACTTATACCAACTTACACCCACTTACACGTACTTACACGTACTTACTCGTACTTACAAATACTTACATGCACTTACACGCACTTACACGCACAAACATGTACTTACACATACTTACACGTACTTACATGCACTTACACGCACTTACACGCACTTGCACACACTTGCACACACTTACATGCACTTATACGTACTTACACGTACTTACATGCACTTACACGCACTTACACACAATTAATTGTACTTACACGCACGTATACGCACTTACAGGAACGTACACATACTTACACGCACTTACACATACTTACACGCACATACAAACACGTACATGCACTTACACGAACTTCCACGCACTTCCACATACTTACAAATACTTATACACACTTACATGCACTTACACGCACTTACACACATTAACACGCAGTTATGCGTACTTACACACAGTTAAATGCACTTACACATACTTACACGCACTTGCATGCACTTACACGCACTTACACATAGTTACGTACACTTACATGCACTTACATGCACTTACACATACTTCCACGCACTTACACGTACTTACACGCACTTACACGTACTTACACACTCACTTATACGTACTTACATGCACTTACATGCACTTACATCCACTTACACGTACTTACACGCACTTATATACACTTACACACACTTACATGCACTTACACGCACTTATACGCACTTATACGTACTTACACGTACTTACAAACACTTACATGCACTTACACGCACTTACACGCACCTACACGTACTTACACACACTTACACGTACTTAGACGCACTTACACGTACTTATACCCACTTACACGTACTTACACAAAGTTACACGCACTTACATGCACTTATACACACTTACATGCACTTACACACACTTATACACACTTACGCGCACTTACACACACTTACACATACTTACACGCACTTACATACACTTACACACACTTACATGCGCTTACACGTACTTACATGCACTTACGCGTACTTACACAAACTCACATACACTTACATGCACTTACACGCAGTAACATGCACTTACACGCACTTGTATGCACTTGCACACACTAACAGACACTTACACACACTAACATCTACTTACACATACGTACACACACTTATACACACTTATACATACTTACACGCACTTACACGCAGTTACACACACTTACACGTAATTACATGCACTTACACGCACTTACACAAACGTATACGTACTTATACGTACGGATATGCACTAACACACACTTACACGTACTTACTCGTACTTACAAGCACTTACACACATTTACATGCACTTACACGCACTTATACACACTTACATGCACTTACACGCACTTAGACATACTTACACATACTTACACACACTTACACGCACTTACATGCACTTATACGTACTTACACGAACTTAACGCACTTACACGCACTTACAAGCACTTACACACACTTACACACACTTACACACACTTGCATACACTTACACGCACTTACATGCACTTACATGCACTTACATGCACTTACACACACTTACACGTAGTTACAAACACTTACACGCAGTAATATACACTTATACGCACTTACACGCACTTACACACACTTACAAGCACTTACACGCTCTTATACGCACTTACATGCACTTACATGCACTTACATGCACTTACATGCACTTAAACATAGTTACAAGAACGTACACGCACTTACAGGCACTTACACACACGTACACGCACTTACACAAGCTTACACGCACTTATAGGCACTTACACGCACTTACATGTCCTTACACGTACTTACACACAATTACCCACACTTACACGCACAAACATACACATACACGTACTTACATGCACTTACACATACGTTTACACACTTAGACATAGTTATACACACTTACACACAGTTACACGTACTTATAGAACTTACACACACTTACATGCACTTGCACACACTTACACGTACTTATACGCACTTACACACACTTACACACACTTACACGCACTTACACGAAATTACACACACTTACATGTGCTTACACGCACTTACACGTACTTACACATACTTACACGCACTTACACGCACTTACATACACTTACACACACTTACATGCACTTACACGCACTTACACGTACTTACGTGTACTTATACGGACTAACACGCACCTATATGCACTTACACGCACTTACACACACTTACACGCACTTACACGCACTTACACGCATTAACACGCACTCACACGTACTTACACGCACTTACAAACACTTACATGCACTTATACACACTTACACATACGTACACGCACTCACACGTACTTACACGCACTTGCATGTACTTACACGCACTTACACGCTCTTATACGCACTTACATGCAGTTACACGCACGTACACACAGTTACACATACTTACATGCACTTACATGCACTTACACAAACTTACACGCAGGTACGCACACTCACAAGACTTATATACACTTACACACACTTACACGCACTTACACGCACGTACACGCGCTTACACGCAATTACACGTACTTACACGCACTTACACGCACTAATACCCACTTACACGTACATACACGCACTTATACGCACTTACATGCACTTACACACAATTACATGTACTTACACGCACTTACATGCACTTACATGCACTTACACACACTTACATACACTCACATCAACTTATACACACTTACACACAATAACACGTACTTACATGCACTTACACATACCTACACATACTCACACGCACTTACACACACTTACACGCACATACATGCACTTACACGTACTTATACCCACTTACTCGTATTTACACGCACTTACACGCACTTACATGCACTTAAACACACTTACATGCACTTACACGCATGTATACGCATTTACACACACTTACACACACTTAGAGGTACTTACAGACATTTACACATACTTATACATACTTACACGCACTTACACGCACTTACACGCATTTACACACACTTACACATACTTACACACACTTACATGCACTTACATACAGTTACATGCACTTACACACACTTATATCAATTTACATGCACTTACACATACTTACACGCAGTTACACACAGTTGCACGCACTTATACGCACGTTCACGCACTTACACATACATATACGCACATATACGCACTTTCACACACTTACACGACTTACACGCACTTAGACACACTTACACGTACTTACATACTATTATACCCACTTACACGTACTTGCACGCACTTACACACACTTATACCCAACACGTACTTACTCACACTTATACACACTTACACGCACTTACACACACCTATGCACACTTAGAGACATTTACACACACTTACATGCAGTTACACACACTTACGCGTACTTACATGCACTTACACGCACTTACACACACTAATACGTACTTATACCTACGAATACGGGCAAACATGCACTTACACACACTTACTCGTACTTACACGTACTTACACACACTTACATTCACTTACATACACTTATACGCATTTACACATACTTACACACACTTACACACACTAACACGCACTTACACGTACTTACACGCACTTACACACACTTACAAGCACTTACACGTACTTACAAGCACTTACATGCACTTACATGCACTTACAAGCACTTACACACACTTACATGCACCTATACGCACTTAGACGCACTTACACAAACTTACAAGCACTTACAGGCACTTACACGCATTTATACGCAGTCACAAGCACTTACACGCACTTACAGGCACTTACACACACTTACACGCACATACACGCGCTTACACATACTTCCATGCACTTACATGTCGTTACACGTACTTACAAGCAATTACACACACTTACACGCACTTACATGCACTTACATGCACTTACATGCACTTATCCACACTTACACGCACTTACACGCACTTACACGCACTTACACACACTTACACATAGTTACACTCACTTACACGTACTTACACGCACTTTTACACACTTACACATACTTACATACACTTACACACACTTACACGCACTTACACGCACTTACACGCACTTACATATACTTATACACACTTACACATACTTACACGCACTTACACACAGTTACAAACACTTACACATGCTTACACGCACTTACACACACGTACACACACTTACACGCACTTAGACACACTTACACACACTTACACACACGTACACGTACTTACACGTACTTACACATACTTACGCGTACTTACACAGATTTACGCACACCTATATGCACTTACACGTACTTGCACACACTTACACGCACTTACACGTACTTATACGCACTTGCACGCACTCACAAGTACGTACACGCACTTACAAACATTTATATGCACTTATATGCACTTATACACACTTACACACACTTACATGTACTTACTCGTACTTACACGCACTTACATGCACTTACACGCACTTACACGTACTTACACGCACTTACACACACTTACACGCAGTTGCATGCACTTACACGCACTTACATGCACTTACACGCACTTACATGCAGTTACGTGTACTTACACGCACTTATATACAATTACATAGACTTACACACACTTACACACACTTACACGCACTTACACACACTTACACGTACATAAACGTACTTACATGCACATACATACACTTACACCTATACGAACTTATACACCCTTACACACAATTACATGAACTTACATTCACTTACACGTACTTACACATACGTACACGCACTTACATGCACTTATACGCACGTACACACACTTAGACGTACTTATACCTACTTACTCGTACTTACACCCGCTTACACGCACTTACATGCACTTACACACACTTCCATGCACTTACACGCACATATACACACTTACTCACACTTACACACACTTACACGTACTTACACGCACTTACATGCACTTATATGTACTTATACATATTTACACGCACTTACACGCATTTACACACACTTACACGTACTTACACACACTTACACGCACTTACACACAGTTACATGCACTTACACACACTTACATCCACTTACATGCACTTACATGCATTTACACGTAGTGACACGCAGTTACACGCAGTAACATGCAGTTACACACACTTATACGCACTTACACGCACTTACACGTACTTATACGTACTTATACACACTTTCACAAACTGACACGCACTTACACGCACATACACACACGTACACGCACTTACACACACTTGCACATACTTACACACAGTTATCCATACTTACACGTACTTACATGCACTTACGCGCACTTATACACACGAATACGTACTTATACGCACTTACATGCACTTACTCGCACTTGCACACACTTACATGCACTTATACACATTTTCACGCACTTACCAAAACTAACACGCACTTACACGTACTTATATGCAAGCGATAGCACTTACACGCACTTTCACCCACTTACACAAGCATACATGCACTTACACGCACTAACACGTACTTACACGTACTTACAAACACTTACACATAGTTACACGCACTTACACGTAGTTACACGCACTTACACACACTTACACGCAATTACACACACTTACACGTACTTACACGCACTTACAGGTACTTACACGTACTTACACGCCCTTACACGCACTTACACGCACTTACACGTACTTATACCCACTTACTCGTACTTACATGCACTTACATGCACTTACATGCACTTTAAATACACTTACATGCACTTACAGGCACGTATATGTACTTACACAATCTTACACACACTTACGCGCACTTATACGCACTTTCACGCACTTATACGCACTTACACACACTTACACACACTTACGCGTACTTACACACACTTACACGTACTTACACACACGTACATGCACTTACACGTACTTATACGCACATACACGTACTTACACGTAGTTACACGCACTTAACCACACTTATACGCACTTACACACACTAACTCGCACTAACACGTACTGACACGTACATACACACACTTACATGTACTTACACGTACTTACACGTACTTCCACGCAGTTATCCACACTTATACATACTTACACATACTTACACGTACTTACACGCACGAATATTCACTTATACGCACTTACACACACGTACTCACACTTACACGCACTTACACGTACTTACACATACTTAGGCGCACTTATACGCACTTACATGCACTTACACACACTTACAAGCACTTACACGCACTTGCACGCACTTACACGCACTTACACGCACTTAGAAACACTTACACACAGTTACACGCACTTACACGCAGTTACACACATTTACACGCACTTACACGTACTTACACGCACTTACACGTAGTTACACGTGCTTACATACACTTACATACACTTACATACAATTTCACGTACTTACACGCACTTACACGCACTTAAATGCACATACACACACTTATACCCACGTACACGTACTTACTTGCACTTAGACACACTTATATGCACATACACACACTTACATGAACTTAAACGCACCTACACGCACTAACACGCACTTACACGCACTTACACGCACTTACATGCACTTACACACACTTACACATACTTGGACGTACTTACACGCACTTACATGCACTTACACGCACTTACACACACTTATATCCACTTACACATACTTACACGCACTTGCACATACTTACATGCACTCACATACTTACATGCACTTACACGTACTTATACGTACTTACACACACTTACACACACTTACACATACTTACACACACTTACACGCACTTACACGCAGTTACACGCACTTATACGTATGTATACGTACTTACACGTATTTACACGCACTTACACGCAGTTACACGCAGTTACACGCACTTACACGCACTTACACGTACTTATACACACTTACACACACTTACACGCACTTACATGCACTTACACACACTTACACACACTTACATATACTTACATGCACTTACACACACTTACACGCAATTACACACACATACACGTACTTACACATACACACATGCACTTACATGCACTTACACGCACGTATACGCACAAATACGCACTTACATGTATTTAGACACACTTACTCGCACTTACACACACTTACACGTACTTACATGTACATATACGTACTTACACGCACTTATACGCACTTATACGCACTTACACGTACTTACACGCACTTACAAGCACTTACACGTACTTACACGCACATACACACACTTACACGTACTTACAAGCACTTACATGCACTTATGCACACTTTTACGCACATACACGCACTTACACGCACTTACACGTACTTACACAGACTTACACACAGTTACACGTACTTACATGCAGTTACACATATGTACACATACGTACACGCACTTACAGCACTTACAAGCACTTACACACACTTACACGTACTTACACACACTTACATGCACTTACACGCACCTACACACACTTACACAGAGTGACACGCAGTTACACACGCTTACAGGCACTTGGACACACTTACACGCACTTACACGCACTTACACGTACTTACATGCACTTACACACACTTACATGTCCTTACACACACTTACATGCAATTACACGCACTTACACGCACTTATATGGACTTACACGTACTTACACGCACTTACCCGTATTTACACGTACTTATATGCAGTTACACATATTTACACACACTTACACATACTTACACCGACTTGCACATACTTACATGTACTTACACGCACCTACATGTACTTACACGTACTCACACGTATTTACACGCACTTACACATACTTGCATGCACTTACACGCACTTACATGCACTTACGCGCACTTAGACGTACTTACACGCACTTACACGCACTTACACGCACCTACATACACTTACACGCACTTACACGCACTCACACGCACACACACGTACTCACACATACTCACATGCACTTACACGTCATTACACGTACTTACCCGCATGTACACACACTTACGCGCACTTACACGCACTTGCACGCACTCACACGCACTCATACATACGCACACGCACTCACACGCACTCACACGCACTCACACGCATTCACACGCACTTACAGGCACTTACACGCACTTGACCGTTCTTACACGCACTTACATGCACTCACACGCACCTACACACAACTACACGCACTTACACGCACTTACACGCACTCACACGTACTTACCCGCACTTGCACGCACTAACACGCACTTATACGCAGTTACACGTACTTACACGTACTTACACGCAATTACACGCAATACCACACACTACCACGCACAAACACACACTTACACGCACTTACACGTACTTAAACGTACTTACACGCACTTACACATACTTACACCCATTACACACACTCATACGCACATACACGCACTTACACACACTTACACATGTACATACACATGCACTTACACGTACTTACATGCACTTGCACGTACTTGCACGCACTTGCATACACTTGCACACACTTACACGTACTTACACGCACTTACACGGACGTATATACACTTGCATGCACTAATACGTACTTACACACACTTACATGTACTTACACGTACTTACACGCTGTTAATTACACTTACACATACTTATATGTACTTACACAAACTTACACGTACTTATATGCACTTACACACACTTACACATACTGACATGCACTTACACGCACTTACATGCACTTATACGCACTTCAACGCACTTACACATACTTGCACACAGTTACACACACTTACACACAGTTACACGTACGTATACGCACTTACACCCACTTACACGCACTTACATGGAGTTACGTGCACTCACACACACTTACATGCACTTATACACACTTATACGCACTTACACGTACTTATACGCACTTACAGGCACGTATATCCACTTACATGTACTTACACGCACTTACACGCACTTACATGCACTTACACACACTTATATGCACTTACACACACCTATACACACGTCCACACACTTTTACGTATTTACACGCACTTACACACACCTACACATACTTACACGTACTTACACGTACTTATAGGCACTTACACGTACTTACACACACTTACACGCACTTACACATACTTACACACACTTACATGTACTTACACACAGTTTCATGCACTTACACGCACTTATATGCACGTACACACACTTACACGCACTTACACGCAGTTCCACATAGTGAAACGTACTTATACGTACTTACACGCGCTTTTACATACTAATATGCACTTACACGCACTTACACGCACGTACACGCATTTACTCGCACTTACACAAGCTTACACGCACATACACACACTTACGCATACTTACACGCAGTTACACACACTTACACGTACTTACACGCACTTACATGCACTTATATGCACTTACACGCACTTACACGTACTTACACGCACTTACACGTACTTACACGCACTTACACGTACTTACAAGCACTTACACGCACTTAGACGTACTTACACGCACTTCCACGTACTGATATGCACTTACACGTAATTACACGCACTTACAAGCACTTATTAGAACTCACGACCACTTACACGCACTTACACACACTTACACATATTTACAGGCAGTTACATGTACTTACACGCACTTACACGTACTTACAGGCACTTACACGCACTTACACTCACTTATACGCACTCACACGCACTTACACACATTTTCATGCACTTACATGCAATTACACGCACTTACACGCAGTTACACACACTTACACGTACATACACACACTAACGTATACTTACACGTACTTACACACACTTATACGCACTTACATGCATTTACACCTACTTACACAAAGTTCCACGTACTTACACGTACTTACACACACTTACACATGTTTGCACGCATTTGTACGCACTTACACATACTTGCACACACTTTCACACACTTACACGCACTTACACGCACTTACATGCACTTATAGCACTTACACACACTTACATGCACTTACACGCACTTACACACACTTACATACAATAACATGCACTTACATGCACTTACAATAACTTACATGCACTTAAACCCACTTACACGCAGTTCAACGTACTTACACATACTTACACGCACTTACACGCGCTTACACACACTTTCACGTACTTAGAGACACTTACTCATACTTACACGCACTTACACACACTTACACACACTTACACATACTTACACACACTTACGTGTACTTACACGTACTTACATGCACTTACACGCACTCACACATACTTACACGCACTTATACACACTTACATGCACTTACACGCACTTGCTAGCACTTACACGCACTTATATGCACTTACACGCACTAAGACGCACTTACATACACTAACACCGACGTACACGTACTTACACGTACTTACATGCACTTACACGCACTTACACGCATGTACATGCACTTACACGTGCTTACAAGAAAATACACGCACTAACACGCACTCACTCGCACTTACACGCACCAACATGCACTTACACGCACTTACACGCACTCACATACACTTACACGTACTTACACACACTTACATGTACTTACATGCACTTACACGCACTTACACATACTTACACAAACTTACACGTACTTACATGCACTTACATGCACTTACACACACTTACACAAAGGGATATGCATTTACACGTACTTACAAGCACTTACACACACTTAGCACGCACGTATACGCACTTATACGCACTTACACGTACTAGCATGTCCTTACACGCACTTACATCCAATGACACGCACATACACGCACTTACACAGACATCCACGCACTTACATGCACATACCCGCACTTCCACACACTTATACCCACTTACATACACTTATACACACAGACACGTACTTACACGCACTTACACTCACTTACACGTACTTACGTGCACTTAGACGCACTTACATGCACTTACACACAATGACACGCACTTACACGCACTTACATGCACTTACATACACTTACACCCACTTACACGTACTTCCACATACTTAGACGCATCTCCATGCACTTACACGCACTTACACGTACTTACATACACTTACACACACTTAGACACACTTACACACACTTACACGTACTTACACACACTTGTATGCACTTACACACACTTACATGCACTAACACACACTTACATGCACTTACACGTACATACACACACTTGCACGCACTTACATGCAGTTACACGCACTTACACGTACGTATACGCACTTACATGTACTTACACGCACTTACACATACTTGCACACACTTACACGCACTTCTACGCACTTACACGCACTTACACACACTTAAACGCACTTACAAGCAGTTTACTGCACTTATCCACACTTATACGCACTTACACAAATGTACACGTACTTACACACACTTACACATACTTATACGCACTTACAAATACTCACATGGACTTACACACACTTACACACACTTACACGTACTCACACACACGTACACGTTATCACACACACTTACACGTACTTACACGCACTTACACATACTTACACGTACCTACATGTACTGACAGGCACTTACACGCACTAACACGCACTTACACACACTTATACGCACTTACACATACTTACACGAACTTACACGCCCTTACACGCACTTGCACGTACTTACACAAACGTATACATACTTACACGCACTTATATGTCTTACACATACTTACAGGTTGTAACACGCATTTATACGCACTTACACGCAGTTACACACACTTAACACGCACTTACACGTACTTACATGCACTTACACGCATTTACATGTCCTTACACGCATTTACACCCAGTTACACACACTTACACGTACTTCAACGCACTTACACGCCCTTATCCGTACTTACACACACTTACACGTACTTATATATACTTATACGCACATACATGCACTTACACACACTTACACACACTTACACGCACGTACACGCACTTACACACACTTACATGCACTTACATGCATCTACACGCACTTACACTCACTTACATACACTTTCACCCTTTTACACGCACTTACACGCACTTACACATAGTACATGCACGTACATGCACTTACACGCACTTACATGCACTTACACGCACTTGCACATACTTACATGCACTTCTACGTACTTACACGTACTTACACGTACTTACACGCACTTACACACAGTTAATTTCACCTATACACACTTACACGAACTTACACAAACGTACACGCACCTACACGTACTTACACATACTTATACGCACTTACAAATACATACATGTACTTGCACACACTTACACGCACTTACATGTACTCAGACATACTTACATGCACGTATACGCACTTACAAGCACTTACACGTACTTACACATATTTACATGCACTTATAGGCACTTACACGCAGTTATACGCACTTACATGCACTTATACGCACTTACACGTACTTACACACACTTACACGCCCTTAAGCACACTTATACACAATTCTGCATAGTTACATGCACTAAAACGTACTTACATGTACTTACACGCACTTACACACACTTACACACACTTGCACACACTTACTCGCACTTACACGCACTTACATGTACTTACACGCACTTACACGTACTTACACGTACTTACAGGCACTTACTCTTACTTACATACACATATACGCACTTACACGCACTTACACGTAATCACACGCATTTACACGTACTTACACGCACATACACGCACTTACACATAGTTCCACGCATTTACTCGCACTTACACACACTTCCACACACTTAACACGTACTTACACGCACGTACATACACTTACGCGCACTTACATGTGCTTACACACACTTACACCCAATTACACGCACATACACGCACTTACACGCACTTCCACACACTTACACATACTTATCCGCACTTCCACGCACTTACACATACTTACACGTACTTACACACACTTATATGCATTTATACACACTTACACGCACTAACACGCACTTACACGCACTTACACTCAATTATACGTACTTGCATGTGCTTACACGCACTTACACACACTTACACACGTTGACACGCACTCTCGTACACTTACACGCACTCACACGCACTTACATGCACTTATACGCACTTACATGCACTTACATGCACTTACACGCACTTACACATACTTACACACACTTACACGCACTTACATACACTTACACATACTTATACACGTATATGCACATACATGCACTTACACACACTAACACGCACTTACACGCACTTACATGCACGTATACGCACTTACATGCACTTACATGCACTTACACGCACTTACACATACTCACACTCACTTACACGCACTTACATACACTTACACGTACTTATACACTTATATGCACATACATGCACTTACACACACTAACACGCACTTACACGCACTTACATGCACTTACACGCACTTAGACGCACTTATACACACTTACACACACTTGCACGGACTTACACGCACTTACACGCACTTACACGTACTTACACATACTTTTACGCACTTACACGTACTTACACGTAATTACACATACTTGTACACACTTACACTCACTTCTACGCACTTACAAACACTTACACGCACTTATACGCACTAACATGCAGTTATTTGCACTTGTATGCACTTACACGTACTTACACAAACGTACACACACTTACACACACTTACACATACTTATACGCACTTACAAATACTTACATGCACTTACACACACTTACACGCACTTACACATACTCACATGCACTTACACGCACTTATACACACTTATACGCAGTTACATGCACTTACACGTACTCACACGTACTTACTTGCACTTACAGGCACATACATGCACTTACACGTACTTACACACACTTCTGCACACTTACACGTGCTTACACACACTTACACGCCCTTACACGTACTTACACACAGTTACGTATAGCTACATGCACTGAAACGCACTTGTACATACTTATACGCACTTACACACACTTACACGCACTTGCACAAACTTATTCACACTTACACGCACTTACATGCACTTACCCGCACGTACACACACTCATACGTACTTACACGTACTTATACGTACTTATACAAACTTACATGTACTTACACACACTTACACACACTTACACGTACTTACACGTACTTACACTTACTTACACACACTTATACGTACTTACACGCACTTACACATACTTACACGTACTTACACATACTTACACGCACTTACACACACTTACACACACTTACACGCAGTTACACATTTTTACACGCACTTAAAGGCACTTACACACACTTAACACGCACTTACACGTACTTACATGCACTCACACACACTTACATGTCTTACACGCACTTACACCCAACTACACGCACTTACCCACACTTACACGTACTTCCACGCACTTACACGCATTTACCCGTACTTACACGCACCTACACATACTTACATACACTTATACACACATAGACACACTTACACGCACTTACACACACTTACACGTACTTACACGCACTTACACGCACATATATGCACTTATACCCACTTTCACGCACTTACACACACGTACATGCACTTACATACACTTACACCCACTTACACGCACTTACACACACTTACATGCACTTACACCCACTTACACGCAGTTACACGTACTTACACGTACTTACACACATTTACACGCACTTACACACATTTACACGCACTTACATACACTTACACGTACTTACGCGCACTTACATATACTTACACGCACTTACATATACTTACACGCATTTACACACACTTACACATACTTACACATACTTACACACACTTACACACACTTACACGTACTTACACCCACTTATATGCACTTACACGCACTTACATGCACTAACACGCACTTACACGCACTTACACGCACTTACACGCACTTACACACACTTGCACACACATACACGCACTCACACACACTTGCAGGCTTTAACACACACTTACACGTACTTACACATACGTACACGCACTTACACGCACTTACATGCACTTACACGCACTTACATGCACTTTTACGCACTTGCACATACTTACATGTACTTCTACGTGCTTACACGCACTTACACACACATATACGCACTTACATGCAGTTTATTGCACTTATACGCACATACACGTACTTACACAAACGTACACGCACTTACATGCACTTACACATACTTATACGCACTTGCAAATACTTACATGTACTTACACACACTTACACGCACTAATACACACTCACACGCACTTATACACACTTACACGCACTTACACACACTTACACGCACTTACACGTACTTACATGCACTTACAGGCACTTACACGCACTTACATGCACTTACATGCACTTATACGCACTTACACGTACTTACACACACTTACACGCCCTTAAATGCACTTACACACAGTTACGCATAGTTTCATGGAATGAAACGCACTTACATGTACTTACATGCACTTACACACACTTACATGCACTTGCACACACTTACTCACACTTACACGCACTTACATGAACTTACACGCACTTACACGCACTCATACGTACTTACACGTACTTATACATCCTTACATGTACTGACATGCACTTACACGTACTTACACGTACTTATACATACTTACAGGAACTTACATTTACTTACACACACTTATACACACTTATACGTACTAACACGCACTTCCATGCACTTACACGCACTTACACGCACTTACACACACTTACACACACTTACACGTACTTACACACACTTGCACACTTTTACATGCACTTACACACACTTACACATACGTACACGCACTTACACGTACTTACAAGCACTTACACACATTTACACGCACTTGTGTATACTTACACGCACTTCTACGTACTTACACACACTTACACACACTTATACGCACTTACACGCACTTAACTACACTTATACGCACTTACACACACTTACACAAGCGTACACGTACTTCCACGTACTTACACATACTTATACGCACTTACAAATACTTACATGTACTTACACACACTTACACGCACTTACACGCACTCACACACACTTACACGCACTTACACGCACTTACACGCACTTACATGCACTTACACATACTTACACGTACTTACATGCACTTACACGCACTTACACCCACTTACACGTACTTACACGCACTTATACGCACTTACACATGCTTACACACACTTACAGGCCTTTACACACACTTACACACTGTTATGCATAGTTACATGCACTGAAACGCACTTACATGTACTTACACGCACTTACACACACTTACACGCACTTGCAAAGACTTACTCGCACTTATACGCACTAACATCCATAGGCACCCACTTACACACACTTATACGTACTTTCATGCACTTATACATACTAACACTTACTTACATGCACTTACACACACTTACACACACTTACACGTACTTACATGCACTTACACTTACTTACGCACACATACGCACTTACACATACCTAGACGTACTTACACATACTTACATGCACTTACACGCATTTACTCACACTTACACGCAGTTACACATATTTACACGCACTTACAGGCACTTACACACACTTACACGCACTTACACGCACTTACACGTACTTACACGCACTTACATATCCTTACACGCACTCACATTAAATTACACACACTTACACGCACTTACACGCACTTCCATGTACTTACACGCACTTAGCCACACTTACACTCACTTACACGCACTTACATACACTTATACGTACATACACGTACTTACACGCACTTATACACACTTACAGGCACCTACACACACTTACACGCACTTACATGCACTTATACATGCTTACACACACTTACACGTACTTACACACACTTACATACACTTACACCCACTTACACGCACTTACATTCACTTACATGAAATTACACGCACTTACACACATCTACATGCACTTTCATACACTTACACGCACTTACACGCACTTACATGCACTTACACATACGTACACGCACTTGCACGCACTTACACGCACTTATACACACTTACACACATGTACACGTACTTACACATACTTAAACATACTTACACATACTTATGTGCACATACACGCACTTACACGCACTAACACGTACTTACACACACTGACATGTATCTACACGCACTTTCACGCACTTACATGCACTTACACGCACTTACATACACGTACACGCACTTACACGCACTTATATGCACCTACACACACTTACACGTACTAACATGCACTTACACGCACTTACACGCAGTTATACTCACTTACACGCATTTATGCGCACTTACACGTTTTTACATGCCCTTTCATGCACTTACACACCGTTACGCAATGTTACATGCACTGAAACGTTCCTTTACATACTAACACGCACTTACACACACTTACACGTACTTCCACAGTCTTACTTGTACTTACACGCACTTATATGCACTTACACACACTTACACGCACTCATACGTACCTACATGCACTTATATGTACTTACACGTACTTACATGCACTTACACGCACTTACACGTACTTACACGTACTTACACGCACTTACACTTACTTACACACACTTATACACACTTACACGCACTTACACATACTTACATACACTTACACGCATTTACACACACTTACATGCACTTACACACACTTGCACACACTTACATGCACTTACATGTACTTATACGCACTTACACGGACTTACACGTACGCACACGTACTTACGCGTACTTACGCACACTTACACGCAGTTACACACAGTTACACGTAGTTACAGGCACTTACACACTCTTACGCATACTTACACACACTAACACGCACTTACACACACTTACACACACTTTCATGCATGTATATGTACACACACGTACTTACACACACTTATACGCAATTACATGCATGTATGAGCACTTATACGCAGTTACACGTACTCACACGTACTTACACGTACTTACACACACTTATATACACTTGTATTTCTTACACGCAGTAACATGTAGTTATACGCACATACACGTACTTACATGCACTTACACACACTTATACACACTTACACACACTTGTACGCACTTACACGCACTTACACGTACTAACACGCACTTACACGCACTTATATGAACTTACACGCACTTACACGCACTTACACGGACTTACACGCATTAATACGCACTTACATGTACTTACACGTACTTATACACAGTTGCACGCATTGCAAGCAGTTATGCATTATTACACGCACTTCCACACACTTACACGCACTTACACGCACTTACACACACTTGTATGCACTTACACGTACTTACAGGCATTTACATGCACTTACATGCAATTACACACACTTACACATACGTATACGCACTTGCACATACTTACACGCACTGACACGCACTTATACCTACTTACACGGTGTTCCACACACTTACACGCACTTAAACGCACTTACACACACTTACACGTACTTGCACGCACTTGTAAGCACTTACACATACTTTCACGCACTTACACACACTTTCACGTACTTACACATACTAACATGCACTTACACGCACTTACACGCACTTAAATATACTTACACCCACTTACGCGTACTAACATGCACTTACACACACTTACACGCACTTACACACACTTACAAGGACTTACATGCACTTACACCCACTTACACGCAGTTACACCCACTTACACATACTTACACGCACTTACACGCACTTACACGTACTTACACGCACTTACACGCACCTACACGTACTTACACCTACTTACACGCACTTATACGCACTTACACGCACTTACACGTACTTACACGCACTTATACGCACTTCCACGCACTTACACATACTTACACGCACTTACACATACTTACACGCACTCACACACACACTTACACACACTTACACACACGTACATGCAGTTACACGCACTTACACGTACTTACACATACTTGTACACACTTATGTGCACTTACACGCACTTACACACACTTACACGTACTTACACGTACGTATACGCACTCCCACGCACTTAAGCACACTTACATGCCCTTACACGTACTTACACGCACTTACATGCACTTGCGCACACTTACATGTACTTACGCGCACTTATACACACTTACACACACTTACACACACTTACACATACTTACACGCACTTACACGTTCTTACACACACTTACGCACACTTACACGCACTTACACACACTTACAAGTATTTACACGCACTTACACACACTTACACGCACTCTAACGTACTTACACGCATGTATTCACATTTACACGCAATAACACACACTTACAAGCACCTACAAAAACGTATACACACTTACACTCACTTACGCGCACTTACGCGCACTTACACTCACTTACACGCACTAACACGCACTTACACACACTTACACGTACATATACACACTCTCACGCCCTTATACGTACTTACATGCACTTGCATATTCTTACATGCACTTACACGTACTTACACGTACTTACACGTACTTATACGCACATACATGCAATTAATTGCACTTATACGCACTTACACACAATAACACACACTTACACTTACATACACGCACTTACACGTACTTACATGCACTTACACGTACTTACACGCACTTACACGCACTTACACGCACTTACACGCACTTACACACACTTACACACACTTGCACGCACTTACATGTACTTACATGTACTTGCACACACTTACACGCACTTACACGCACTAACACATACTTACATGCACTTACACATACTTACACGCAGTTAAATGCACTTACATGCACTTACACACACTTACATGGACTACACGCACTTACACGCACTTGCACATTTTTACACACACTTACAAACACTTACACGTACTTACACGCACTTACACGTACTTACATGTGCTTATACATACTTGCACGCACTTACACACACTTACACGCACTTATATGCACTTATACACAGTTACACACACTTACACGCAGTTACACACACTTATACGTACTTACACGCACTTACACGCACTTACACACTCTTACACGCACCTACCCGTACTTACCCGCACTTACACGCACTTTCACGTACTTACACGTACTTACACGCACTTACATGTACCTACACACAGTTACACGTACTTACATGCACTTACATGCACTTACATGCACTTACATGCACTTACACGTACTTACACACACTTACAAACACTTACACGCACTTACATGCACTTACACGCACTTACATGCACTTACACGCACTTACTCGAGCTTACACGCACTTACACGCACTTACACGTACTTACATACACTTACACGCACTTACACGCACTTACATGGACTTACATGCACTTACACGTACTCACACGCACTTGCACGTAGTTACACACACTTACACGTGCTTACACACACTTACATGCACTTACATGCATTGATACGCACTTACACACACTTACACGTACGTACATGCACTTACACGCACTTACATGTACTTACACGCACTTACACACACTTGCACACACTTACACGCACTTACACAGACTTACACACACTTACGCACACTTACACGGACTTACACGTACCTACAAGCACTTACACGTACTTACACACACTTATACGCACTTACACGTACTTACACGCACTTACACGCACTTACACGTACTTACACACACTTACACATACTTACACACACTTACAGGTACTTACACGCACTTACACGTACTTGTATGCACTCACACATACTTACACGCACTTAGACACACTTACACGCACTTACACGTAATTACAAGCACTTACACGCACTTACACGCACTAACACGCACTTACACGTACTTACATGCACTTATGCGCACTTACACGCAATTACACGCACTTACAAGCACGTACAAGAACGTACATGCACTTGCACGCACTTACACGCACTTACATATACTTACATGCACTTTTACACACTTACACGCACTTATACATACTTACACGCACTTGCACACACTTATATGCACTTATACGCACTTACACGTACTTACACATACTTACACGCACTTACACGCAATTAATTAAACTTATACGGACTTACACGCAATTACACGCACTTTCACTTACTTACACGCACTTACATGTACTTACATGCACTTAGACGTACTTACACGCACTTACACGCACTTACACGCACTTACACGCACTTACACACACTTACACGCACTTACATGTGCTTACACGTACTTGCACACACTTACACGCACTTACACACACTTACACATTCTTACATGCACTTACACGTACTTACACGCAGTTAATTGCACTTACACGCACTTACACGCTCTTAAATGAACTTACACGAACTTACACGCACTTACACATTTTTACACGTACTTACAAATACCTATACGTACTTACACACACTTACATATTCTTACATGTGCTTATACGTACTTACACGCACTTACACGCACTTACACACACTTATACGCACTTATACGCACTTACAAACACCTACACGCAGTTACACACACTTACACGCAGTTACACATACTTGCACGCCCTTACACGTACTTACATACACTTACATGCACTTACACGCACTTATACGCACTTACACGCACTTACACGTACTTTATGTACATACACACACCTACACGCAGTTACACACAGTTATACATACTTACACGCAGTTGCACACACTTACACGCACTTACACGTACTTACATGCACTTACACATACAAACACGCACTTACACACACTTACACACACTTACACATACTTATACACACTTACACACACTTACATGCAATTACATGCACTTACACGCACGTACCCGTACTTACCTGCACTTACACGCACTTACACACACATACACGTACTTACACGCACTTACACATACCTACACACAGTTACACACACTTACACGTACTTATACGCACTTGCACATACTTACACACACTTACATGCACTTACACGCACTTACACACACTTACACGCACTTACACATACTTACACGCACTTACATGCATGTACACGCACTTACATGCACTTATACGCACTTACACACACTTACACCCACTTACACGCACTTACACGCACTTAAAAGCACTTACACGTACGTACATACACTTACACACACTTACTCAAACTTACATGCACTTTCACGCACTTACACGTACGTACATACACTTACATGCACTTACACGTACTTACACGCACTTACACCTACTTACACGCACTTACACGTAATTACACACACTTACACGTGCTTACACACACTTACATGCACTTACACGCATTTATACGCACATACACACACTTATTCGCACTTACATGCACTTATATACACTTACATGTACTTACATGCACTTACACACACCTACACACACTTCAACGTACTTACACACACTTACACACACTTACGCACACTTACACGGACTTACACGTACCTACACGCACTTACACGTACTTACACCCACTTACACGTACTTACACGTACTTACACGCACTTACACATACTTACACGCACTTACACATACTTACACATACTTTCACACGCTTACACGTTCTTACACGCACTTACACGTCCTTACATGCACTCACACATACTTATACGCACTTACACACACTTACACGCACTTACACGCACTTACAAGTACTTACACACACTTACATACACTTACACACACTTATACGCACTTACACGCAATCACATGCACTTACAAGGACTTACAAGAACTTACACGCACTTGCATGCACTTACACGCACTTACGCACATTTACACACACTTACACGCACTTACACACACTTACACACACTTACACGTAGTTATACACACTTACACACACTTACACGTACTTACACACACTTGCACATCCTTACACACACTTACACACACTTACACGGACTTACACGCACTTATATGCACTTATACGCAGATAATTGTACTTACACGTACTTACACGTACTTACACGTACTTACACGCACTTACACGAACCTACATGCACTTACTCGCACTTAAACATACTCACATGCACTTACAAAGACTTGCACGCAATCACACGTACTTACACGTACTTACACACACTTACACGCACTTACACGCACTTTCACATACTTACACGCACTTACACGCACTTACACGCACTTTCACACACTTACACATGCGAGCAGCAAGTGGAGACTGGCTGCTGGCACACTCGCGCTCCGTCGCAGACCGCCTCTATATGGCGCCGGAGGACTGGCGTGTTTCCTGCCGCTTCGGCCTTGGATTGCCCATCGCGCACCTCCGCCACACGCCGACATGCTCCTGTCCGGCGGCGGTGCGTCTCCACCCTTGTGCACCGCAGCACGCCCTGCGGTGCTCATGGGGTGGCGGGTCCAAGGCTGTCCACGACGCGGTGGTTTGTGAGCTGGCGGCGATTATGCATGAGAGCGGCATGGGTGGCGTCCGGAAGGAGCCAGCGGAGATCATTCCAGGCGGCCGGCCGGACATCACCTGCCTTGACGCGGCCACAGGTCACCTGTTGGCGCTCGACGTGGTCATTGCCGATCCCCAGCGCCCTTCCTTGGGACGGGCGTCTCGCGTACGGCCGGGGGTTGCTCTTCAAGAGGCGATCCGGGTGAAGGAGGCGAAGTACGCCCGGTGGCGCAGACAGGCGGTCCAAGACCAGATCGACTTCGTCTTCCCCGTCATGGAGACCCTGGGCGCTTGCTCCAGCGGCTTGGGCGAGGTTTTGCGCAGGGTTACAACAGCTTCGGAGAGGCGCCTTGCCAGGCATGGTGGTTCAGAGGGCACGGTGCGGCCACTCGTGTGCTACTCAGCCAGCGTCTGGCGGTCCCCCTAAAGCGGGCCCAGGCCGAGCAACTCCGGCGGCGTGCAGCAGAGTGGGCAGCAGACGCTGCTCTGGAGGAGGATGTTGACCGAGCTCAGCAAGCTCTCCTGCGGCGGGAGGAGGGTCCAGCGGAGGCGGACCTTGCATTTGTGGACCGCGAGTAGTTGCGTTGTACAGGGTTGTGTGCTGTTCAACAGGCTGTCAGCTGCCCTCTCTTTGTTTGTACGAACCTGCCTGGAACCAAAGTCTGGTCCACGCTAGTACCTTGTACCTTTCTTTCCGCTCATGAATGAGACAATACACACACTTACACGCAGTTACACATAATTGCAAGCACTTACACAAACTTACACGTACTTACACGCACTTACACACACTTACATGAACTTACACACAATTACACACTCTTACACGCACTTACAGGCACTTACACACACTTACACATACTTACACGCACATACACGCACTTACACGCACTTACACGCACTTACATGTCCTTACACGCACTTACACATAATTACACGCACGTACACGCATTTACACGCACTTACACGTACTTACACGTAATTACATGCAATAACATGCACTTACACGCAGTCTTATGTACTTACATGCACTTACATGCACTTACACGTACTTACGCACTTACACGTACTTACACGCACTTACACGCACTTACACACACTTACACGCACTAACACGCACTCACACACACTTACACACACTCACACGTACTTACACGCACTTACACGTACTTACACGCACTTACACGCATTTACACGCACTTAACCATGCTTACACGTATTTACATGCACTTACACGCACTTACACACACTTAAATGCACTTACATACACTCACACACACTTACACGCACTTACACGCACTTACACGCATGTACACACACTAACATGTACTTACACCCACTTACACGCACTTACACGCACTTACATGTACCTACACAAACTTACACATACTTACATGCAGTTACACGTACTTACATGTGTTTATAGGCACATACACACGCTTACACGCATTTACACACACTTGCATACACTTACACGTACTTACACGCACTTATACGCACTTATATGCACTTATACGTACTTACATACACTTACACGCACTTACACACACTTACACATACTTACACGCACTTACACGTACTTGCACACACTAACACGTACTCACACACACTTGCATGCACTTATATACACTTACACACACTTACACACACTTACACGCACTTATACACACTTACACACACTTACACGCACTTACACGCACTTACATGCACTTACATGCACGTACACGCACTAACACGCACTTACACATATTTACACGTACTTACACGTACTTACAAGCATTTACACGCACTTACACGCACTTACACGGACTTGCACACACTTACACGTACTTATATGTACTTACACGCACTTATGCACACTTACACGGACTAACACGCACCTACACGCACTTACACGTACTTACACACACTTATACGCACTTATATGCACTTACACGCACTTACACACACTTACACACACTTATGTGCACATACACACACTTACACGCACTTACGCACACTTCGTGCACTTACACGTACTTAAACGCACTTACACGTACGTACTCACACTTACACACACTTACATGCACTTACACGCACTTACACGTACTTACACGCACTTACATGCACTTACACGCATTTACATGCACTTACACGCACTTGCACACACTTACACGCACTTATACACACTTACACGTACTTACACACACTTACATGCACTTACACGCAGTTAATTACACTTAAACGCACTTATACGCACTTACACAAACTTACACGCACTTACACACACTTACACATACTTACACACACTTACACGCACTTACATGCACTTACACGCACTTACACGCACTTACACACACTTACACGTACTTACACACACACACACTCACTTACACGCAGTTAATTACACTTAAACGCACTTATACGCACTTACACAAACTTACACGCACTTACACACACTTACACATACTTACACACACTTACAAACACTTACATGCACTTACACGCACTTACACGCACTTACACGCACCTACACGCACTTACACCTAGTTACACATACTTACACGCAGTTATACACACTTCTACGCACTTACACGTACTTACACGCACTTACACACACTTACACATACTTACACACACTTACAAACACTTACATGCACTTACACGCACTTACACGCACTTACACGCACCTACACGCACTTACACCTAGTTACACATACTTACACGCAGTTATACACACTTCTACGCACTTACACGTACTTACACGCACTTACAAGCACTTACAAGCAGGTACACGCACTTACACGCACTTACACGTACTTACATACACTTACACGCAGTTACACGTACTTACACGTACTTACATGCACTTACACACACGTGAACGTACTTATACGCATGTACACACACTTACACTTACATACACGCACTTACATGCACTTACACGCACTTACACGCAGTTACACGCACTTACACGCACTTACACATACTTACACGCACTTACACGTACTTATACACACTTACATGTAATTACACGCACTTACATGCACTTACACGCACGTATACACACTTACACGCACTTAGACACGCTTATACACACTTACACGCACTTACACGCACTTATATGTACTTACACATACTTACACACACTTAAACACACTTACACGCACTTACACACACTTATACATACTTATACGTACTTACACACACTTACACATACTTACACACAGTTACATGCACTTACACGCACTTACATGTACTTACACGTACTTACACACACTTATATCCACTTAGACGCACTTACACGCAGTTACATGTAGTTACACTCACTTACATACACATACACGCACTCACACGTACATATTTGACTTACACGCACTTACATGTACTTATATGCAAGTACACACACTTACACACACTTACACGCACTTACACGCACTTGCATGCCGTTACACACACTTACATGTACTTACACGCAATTACACATACTTACACGCACTTACACGCACATATATGCATGAATACGCACTTACATGCATTTACACGCACTTACTCCCACTTACTCGCATTTACATACACTTACACGCACTTACATGCACTTATACGCACTTACACGTACTTACACGGACTTACACGCACTTACACGCACTTACACGTACTAACAAGCACTTTTACACACTTACACACACTTACATACACTTACACCCACTTATACGCACTTACACGCAGTTTCACGCAGTTACACGCAGTTACACGTACTTAGATGTACTTATACACACTTACATGCACTTACACGTACTTACACACACATACACATACTTATACACACTTACACCCACTTACACGCATTTACATGCACTTACACGCAATTACACGCACTTACACCCAGTTACACACACTTACACGTACATATAGGCACTTACACGTACTTACACGCACTTACACGCACTTAACATACTTACACAATGTTCCACATACTTACACGCACTTCCACGCACTTACGTGCTCTTGCACACACTTGTACGCACTTACACATACTTACATGCACTTACACGCACTTACACGCACTTACACGCACTTACACGCGTCTAAGTACGTGTAAGTACGCATAAGTACGTGTAAGTACGCATAAGTGCGTCTAAGTACGTGTAAGTACGCATAAGTGCGTGTAAGTGTGCATAAGTACGTGTAAGTGCATATAAGTGCGTGTAACTGCGTGTAAGTGCATGTAAGTACGTGTAAGTGCGTGTAAGTGCGTATAAGTACGTGTAAGTATGTGTAAGTGCGTACAAGTGCTACAAGTACGTGTAAGTGCGTGAGAGTGTGTGCAAGTGCGTGTAAGTGCGTTTAAGTGTGTGGAACACTGTGGAAGTATATGAAAGTGCATGCAAATGTGTGTAAGTGTGTCTAAGTTTGTATGTGTGTGTAAGTGCATGTAAGTGAGTGTAAGTACGTGTACGTGCGTGTAACTGCGTGTAAGTGCTTGTAAGTGCGTGTAAGAGTGAGTAAGTGCTTGTAAGTGTGTGTAAGTGCGTGTAAGTGCGTGTAAGTGCATGTAACTGTTTGTAAGTGCATGTAACTGTGGGTACATGTGTGTAAGTGCATGTAAGTGCGTATAAGTGCGTGTATGTGCGTGTAAGTGTAATTAACTGTGTGTAAGTACGTGTAAGTGCGTGTAAGTGCAATTAACTGCATGTAAGTACGTGTAAGTGTGTGTAAGTGCGTGTAATTGTGTGTAAGTCTTTGTAAGTGCGTGTAAGTGCATGTAAGTTTCTGTAAGTACGTGTAAGTGTGTGTAAGTACAATTAACTGTGTGTAAGTGCATGTAAGTACATGTAAGTGTGTGTAAGTGTGTGTAAGTGCGTGTAAGTATGTGCAAGTGTGTGTAAGAGTGTGTAAGTGTGTGTAAGTGAATGTAAGTATGTGTAAGTGTGTGTAAGTGCATGTAAGTGCATGTAAGTGCGTGTAAGTACGCATAAGTACGTGGAAGTGCGCGTAAGTGCGTGTAAGTTATTGTAAGTGCTTGTAAGTGCGTTTTATTGCATGTCAGTGCGTATAAGTGTGTGTAAGTACGTGTAAGTGCGTGTAAGTGCG
This sequence comes from Penium margaritaceum, assembly GCA_023375785.1. NCBI lineage: Eukaryota > Viridiplantae > Streptophyta > Zygnematophyceae > Desmidiales > Peniaceae > Penium > Penium margaritaceum. Next base: position 599,171 of record SZWC01000029.1, on the reverse strand, counting down.
TGTAAGTGCTTGTAAGTGCGTGTAAGTGCGTATAAGTCCGTGTAAGTGCGTATAAGTACGTGTGAGTGCATGTAAGTGTCTGTAAGTGTGTGTAAGTGCGTGTAAGTGTGTGTAAGTATGTATAAGTGTGTGTAAGTATGTGTGAGTGTGTGTAAGTGCGTGTACATGTGTCTAAGTACGTGTAAGTGCATGTAGGTGTGTGTAAGCCCGTGTCAGTGCGCGTAAGTGGGTGTAAGTGTGTCTAAGTGTGTGTAAGTGTATGTAAGTGCGTGTAAGTGCGTATAAGTGCATGTAAGTACGTGTAAGTGTGTGTAAGTGCGTGTAAATGCGTGTAAGTGCATGTAAGTATGTGTAAGCACGTGTAAGTGCGTATAACTACATGTAAGTGTGTACGAGTGTGTGTAAGTGCGTGTAAGTGCGTGTAAGTGCGTGCAAGTGCATGTAAGTACGTGTTAGTACATGTAAGTGGGTGTAAGTACGTGTAAGTGCGTGTAAGTAAGTGTAAGTGCGTGTAAGTGTATATAACTGCGTGTAAGTGTCTGTAAGTGCTTGTAAGTGCGTCTAAGTATGTGTACGTATGTGTAAGTGCGTGTAAGTGGTTGTACGTATGTGTAAGTATGTGGAAGTGCGTGTAAGTGTGTGCAAGTGCATGTAGTTATGTGTAAGTGCGTGTAACTGCGTGTAAGTTTGTGTAGGTGCGTATAAGTGCGTGTAAGTGCGTGTTTGTGTGTATAAGTGCTTGAAAGTGCATGTAAGTACGTGTAAGTGTTTGTAAGTACGTGTAAGTATGTGTAAGTACGTAAAAGTACGTGTAAGTGCGTGTAAGTACAATTAACTGCATGTACGTACGTGTAAGTGCGTGTAAGTGCGTGTAAGTACGTATAAGTGTGAGTAAGTGTGTGCAAGTACGTGTAAGTGCGTGTAAGTGCATGTAAATGTGTGTAAGTGCGTGTAAGTGTGTGTAAGTGCGTGTAAGTGCGTGTAAGTGTGTGTAAGTGTATGTAAGTGCGTATAATTGCGTGTAAGTCTTTGTAAGTTCGTGAAAGTACGTGTAAGTGCGTATAAGTGCGTTTAAGTTAGTGTAAGTACGTGTGAGTACATGTAAGTGCGTATAAGTGCGTGTAAGTGCGTTTTTGTGCGTGTAAGTGTGTGTAAGTGTGTGTAAGTACGTGTAAGTACGTGTAAGTGTGTGTAAGTACGTGTAAGTGCGTATACGTGTGTATAAGTATGTGTAAGTGTGTATAGGTGGGTTTAAGTCCTTGTTAGTGCGTGTAAGTGCGTGTAAGTGCGTGTAAGTGTGTGTAAGCGTGTGTAAGTGTGTGTAAGTGCGTATAAGTGTGTATAAGTACGTGTAAGTACGTATAAGTACGTGTAAGTGTGTGTAAGTGTGTGTAAATGCGTGTAAGTGCATGTACGTATGTGTAAACACGTGTAAGTGCGTATAACTACATGTAAGTGCGTGTTAGTGCGTGTAAGTGCGTGCAAGTGCGTGTAAGTGCGTGTAAGCGTGTGTAAGTACGTGTAAGTGCGTACAAGTTTGTATAAGTGTGTATAACTGCGTGTAAGTGCGTGTAAGTGCGGGTAAGTGGGTGTAAGTACGTGTAAGTGCGTGTAAGTGTGTGTAAGTACGTGTAAGTGCATGTAAGTACGTGTAAGTGCATGTAAGTGCGTGTAAGTGTGTGCAAGTACGTGTAAGTATATGTAAGTGCGTGTAACTGCGTGTAAGTACGTGTAAGTACGTGTAAGTGTGTGTAAGTGCGTGTAAGAGCGTGTAAGTACTTGTAAGTACGTGTACGTATGTGTAAGTGCGTGTACGTAAGTGTAACTGCATGTAAGTGCACGTAGCTGCATGTACGTGCGTGTAAGTACGTTTAAGTGTGTATAAGTGCATGTAAGTGCGTATAAGTACGTGTAAGTGTGTGTAAGTGCGTGTACGTTTGTGTAAGTACGTGTAAGTGCGTGTTTGTGCAATTAATTGCTTGTAAGTGTGTGTAAGTTCGTGTAAGTGTGTGTAAGTGCGTGTAAGTGAGTGTAAGTGTGTGCAAGTACGTAGAAGTATGTGTAAGTGTGTGTAAGTGCATGTAAGTGAGTGTAAGTGCGTGTACGTGCGTGTAACTGCGTGTAAGTGCTTGTAAGTGCGTATAAGAGTGAGTAAGTGCTTGTAAGTGTGTGTAACTGCGTGTAAGTGCGTGTAAGTGCGTGTAAGTGCATGTAACTGTTGGTGTAAGTGCATGTAACTGTTTGTTAGTGCGTGTAACTGCGGGTACATGTGTGTAAGTGCGTGTAAGTGCGTATAAGTGCGTGTAAGTGCGTGTAAATGTAGTTAACTATGTGTAAGTATGTGTAAGTGCGTGAAAGTGCAGTTCACTGCATGTACGTATGTGTAAGTGCGTGTAAGTGCGTGTAAGTCTTTGTAAGTGCGTGTAAGTACATGTACGTGCGTGTAAGTGCATGTAAGTTTGTGTAAGTACGTGTAAGCATGTGTAAGTACAATTAACTGTGTGTAAGTGCATGTAAGTACGTGTAAGTGTGTGTAAGTGTGTGTAAGTGCGTGTAAGTGTGTGCAAGTGTGTGTAAGAGCGTGGAAGTGTGTGTAAGTGTGTGTAAGAATGTGTAAGTGTGTGTAAGTGTGTGTAAGTGCGTGTAAGTGTGTGTAAGTGCATGTAAGTACGCATAAGTACGTGGAAGTGCGCGTATGTGCGTGTGAGTCATTGTAAGTGCTTGTAAGTGCGTTTTATTGCATGTAAGTGTGTAGAAGTGTGTGTAAGTACGTGTAAGTGCGTGTAAGTGCGTGTAAGTGCTTGTAAGTGCGTGTAAGTGTGTGTAAGTGCGTGTAAGTGCGTGTAAGAACGTGTGAGTGCATGTAAGTTTGTGTAACTGCGTGTAAGTGCGTGTAAGTGCGTGTAAGTGTGCGTAAGTACGTATAAGTGTGTGTAAGTATGTGTGAGTGTGTGTAAGTGTGTGTACGTGTGAATAAGTACGTGTAAGTGCATGTAGGTGTGTGTAAGCCCGTATCAGTGCGCGTAAGTGTGTGTAAGTGTGTCTAAGTGTGTGTACGTGTATGTAAGTGCGTGTAAGTGCGTGTAAGTGCATGTAAGTACGTGTAAGTGTGTGTAAGTATGTGTAAGTGCGTGTTAGTGCATGTAAGTACGTATAAGCACGTGTAAGTGCGTATAACTACATGTAAGTACGTACGAGTGTGTGTAAGTGCGTGTAAGTGCGTGTAAGTGCGTGCAAGTGCATGTCAGTATGTGTAAGTGCATGTAAGTGGGTGTAAGTACGTGTAAGTACGTGTAAGTGCGCGTAAGCGTATATAACTGCGTGTAAGTGTGTGTAAGTGCTCGTAAGTGCGTCTAAGTGTGTGTACGTACGTGTAAGTGCGTGTAAGTGATTGTACGTATGTGTAAGTATGAGGAAGTGCGTGTAAGTGTGTGCAATTGCATGTAAATATGTGTAAGTGCGTGTAACTGCGTGTAAGTGTGTGTAGGTGCGTATAAGTGCGTGTAAGTGCGTGTTTGTGTGGATAAGTGCTTGAAAGTGCATGTAAGTATGTGTAAGTGCGTGTAAGTGCGTGTAACTGCGTATACGTATGTGTAGATGTGTATACGTGTGTGCAAGTGCGCGTAAGTGTGTATAAGTGCGTGTAAGTACGTGTAAGTGCATGTTAGTGCATGTCAGTGTGTATAAGTACGTGTAACTGCGTGTAGGTACGTGTAAGTATTTGTAAGTGCGTGTAAGTACGTGTAAGTATATGTAAGTGCGTGTAAGTTCGTGTAAGTGCGTGTAAGTGTGTGTAAGGGCAATTAACTACGTGTAAGTGCGTGTAAGTACGTCTAAGTGTATGTAAGTACATGTGAGTGAGTGTAAGTGTGTGCAAGTAGGTGTAAGTACGTGTAAGTGTGTGTAAGTGCATGTAAGTGAGTGTAAGTGCGTGTAAGTGTGTGTAAGTACATGTAAGTGCGTGTACATGTGTGTAAGTGTGTGTAAGTGCGTGTCAGTGTGTATAAGTGCATGTAAGTACGTGTACGTGCGTAAGTGCGCGTAAGTGTGTGTAAGTGCGTGTAAGTGCATATAGCTACGTTTAAGTGCGTGTAAGTGCGTGTAAGAGCGTGTAAGTGCATGTAACTGCGTGTAAGTACGTGTAAGTGTGTGTAAGTACGTGTAAGTGCGTGTAAGTACATGTAAGTGCGTGTAAGTATGTGTAAGTTCGTGTAACTGCGTGTAAGTGGGTGTAAGTGCATGTAAGTTCTTTAAGTATGTGTAAGTGCGTGTAAGTATGTGTAAGTGTATGCAAGTACGTGTAAGTGCATGTAAGTGCATGTAAGTGTGTGTAAGTGCGTTTATGTGCGTGTAAGTGCGTGTAAGTGCATGTAAGTGCATGTAAGTACATGTAAGTGCATGTGACTGTGTGCAAGTACGTGTAAGTGTGTATAAGTGAATGGAAGTGTATGCAAGTGCGTGTAAGTGTGTGTAAGTACGTTTAAGTGTATATAAGTGCGTGTAAGTGCATGTAAGTGCTTCTAAGTGCGTGTAAGTGCGTATAAGTGCGTGTAAGTGTGTAACTATTTGTAAGTGCGTTTAACTATGTGTATATATGTATAAGTACGTGTAAGTGTATATAAGTGCGTGTAAGTGCGTGTAAGTGTGTGTAAGTACGTGTAAGTCCGTATAAGTATGTGCAAGTGCAATTAACTGCATGTAAGTGTGTGTAAGTGCATGTAAGTATGTGTAAGTACGTGTTAGTCCATGTAAGTGTGTGCAAGTACGTGTAAGCGTGTGTAAGTGCATGTGAGTGTGTGTAAGTGCATGTAATTGCTTGTGAGTGTGTGTAAGTGCGTGTAAGTGCGTGTAAGTACGTGTAAGTACGCGTGAGTGCGTGTAATCGCGTGTACGTCTTTGTAAGTGCGTGTAAGTTCGTGTAAGTGCATGTAAGTACGCGTACGTTTGTATAAGTGCGTGAAAGTGTGTGTAAGTGCATTCAACTAACGTATAAGTGCGTATAAGTGCTTATAAGTACATTTAAGTGCGTGTAAGTATGTGCAAGTGTGTACAAGTGTGTATAAATATGTGTAAGTGCGTGTAAGTGTGTGTAAGGGCGTGTAAGTGCATGTAAGTACATGTAAGTGCGCATAAGTGTATTTAAGTGCGTGTAAGTGTGTGTAAGTTCTTGGAAGTGCTTGTAAGTACGTGTAATTGCGTGTAAGTGCGTATAAGTGTGTATAAGTGCGTGTAAGTGCATATAAGTGCGTGTAAGTGCTTGTAAGTGCGTGTAAGTACGTGTAAGTGTGTGTAAGTATGTGTAAGTACATGGAAGTATGTGTGAGTGCATGTAAGTGTATGTAAGTGTGTGTAAGTGCGTGTAAGTACGTGTAAGTGCATGTAAGTGGGTGAAAGTGCGTATAAGTGCATGGAAGTGCGTGTAAGTGTGTGTCAGTACGTGTAAGTATATGTAAGTACGTGTAAATGCGTGTAAGTGCATGTAAATTCGTGTAAGCACGTGTAAGTGCGTGTAACTGCACGTAAGTGTGTGTAAGTATGTGCAAGTGCGTGTAAGTGCGTGTAAGTACGTGTAAGTATATGTAAGTGCGTGTAAGTGCGTGTAAGTGCGTGTAGGTACATCTAAGTGCGTGTAAGTTCGTGTAAGTGCGTGTAAGTTTGTGTAAGTGCGTGTAAGTGCTTGTAAGTGTTTGTAAGTTTGTGTTTATGTGTGTAACTATGTGTTAGTATGTGTAAGTACGGTAAGTGCGTGTAAGTGCGTGTAAGTGCATGTAAATGCGTGTAAGTGCGTGTAAGTGTGTGTACGTGCGTGTAAGTGCATGTAAGTGTGTGTAAGTGCACGTAAGTATGTGTAAGTGTATGTAAGTGCGTATAAGTGTGTGCAAGTGCGTGTAAGTATGTGAAAGTATATGTAACTGTGTGTAAGTATGTGAAAGTGCGTGTACGTGCGTGTAAGTGCATGTAAGTACGTGTAAGAACTTGTAAGTGCGTGTAAGTATGTGTAAGTGTGTGTAAGTGCGTGTAACTACAGATAAGTACGTGTAACTGAGTGTACGTGTGTGTTAGTACGTGTAAGTGCGTATAAGTGCGTGTAAGTGCATGTAAGTGCGTGTAAGTGAGTATAAGTGTGTGCAAGTACGTGTAAGTGTGTGTAAGTGCCTGTAAGTGAGTGTAAGTGCGTGTAAGTATCTGTAAGTGCGTGTAAGTGCGTGTAAGTGCATGTAAGGACGTGTAAGTACGTGTAACTACGTCTAACTGCGTGTAACTGTGTGTAAGTAAGTGTAAGTGTATGTAAGTTCTTGTAAGTACTTGGAAGTGTGTGTAATTGTGTATAAGTGCGTATAAGTGCGTGTAAGTGGGTTTAAGTGCATGTAAGTGTGTGCAAGTGCTTGTAAGTGCGTGTAAGTACTTATAAGTATGTGTAAGTGTGTGTAAGTGCGTGTAACTATGTGTAAGTGCATGTAAGTGCGTGTAAGTGTGTGTAGTGCGTGTAAGTGCGTGTAAATGTGTGTAAGTGCATGTAAGTGCGTATAAATACGTGTAAGTGCGTGTAAGTGTGTGGAAGTGTGTGTTAGTACGTGTAAGTACGAGCAAGTGCGTGTAAGTGCGTGTAAGTACGTGTAAGTGTGTGTAACTAAGTGTAAGTGCATGTAAGTGTGTGAACGTACGTGTAAGTGTGTGTAAGTGCATGTTAGTGCGTGTAAGTGTGTGTAAGTACATGTTAGTGTGTATAAGTATGTGTAAGTGCGCGTAAGAGCGTGTAACCGCGTGTAAGTGCGTGCAAGTGCGTGTAAGTGTGTATAAGTACGTGTAAGTATGTGTAAGTGCGTGTAAATACATGTAAGTGCGTGTCAGTACATGTAAATGCGTGTAAGTACGTATAAGTGCGTATAAGTGCATGTAAGCATGGGTAAGTGCATGTGAGTACGTGTAAGTGAATCTAAGTACGTGTAAGTGGGTATAAGTGCGTGTAAGTGCGTGTACGTGCGTGTAAGTGCATGTAAGTGTGTGTAAGTGCATGTAAGTGCATGTAAGTGTGCGTAACTACGTGTAAGTGTGTGTAAGTACGTGTAAGTGCGTGTAAGTGTGTGTAAGTGTGTGTAAGTGCTTGTAAGTGTGTGTAAGTACCTGTAAGTGCGTGTAAGTGCGTGTAAGTGCATGTAAGTTCGTGTAAGTGCGTGTAAGTGCGTGTAAGTGCGTATGAGTGCATGTAAGTGTTTGTAAGTGCGTGTAAGTACGTATAAGTGCGTGTAAGTGCATGTAAGATTATGTAAGTGCGTGTAAGTATGTATACATGCAATTACCTGTGTGTAAGTGCGTATAAGTGCTTGTAAGTGCGTGTATTTGTGTATAAGTGCATGTAAGTGTGTGCAAGTGTGTATACATGTGTGTAATTGCATGTACGTCAGTGTAAGTGCATGTAAGTGTGTGTAAGTACGTTTAAGTGCGTGTAACTGTGTGTAAGTATGTGTAAGTGCGTGTGAGTACGTGAAAGTACCTGTAAGTGGTGTAAGTGCGTGTAAGTGCGTGAAAGTGCGTGTTAGTGCGTGTAAGTGCGTGAAAATGCATTTAAGTGCGTATAAGTGCGTGTAATTGCGTGGAAGTGTGTGTAAGTGCGTGTACGTACGTGTAAGTGTGTGTAGGTGCGTGTAAGTCCATACATGTGTGCATAAGTGCGTGTAAGTGCGTGTAAGTGCGTGTAAGTATGTGTAAGTGTGTGTAATTGCGTGTAAGTGCGTGAAAGTGTGTATAAGTGCATTTAAGTGCGTGTAGGTACGTGTAAGTGTATGCAAGTGCGTGCAAATGCATGTAAGTGCGTATAAAAGCGTGTAAGCATGTATAAGTGCGTGTAACTGCGTACAAGTGCGTGTAAGTATGTGTAAGTGCGTGTAAGTGCGTGTACGTATATGTAAGTGCGTGTAAGTGTATGTAAGTGCATGTAAGTGCGTGTAAGTGCGTATAAGTACATGTTAGTACGTGTGAGTGCATGTTAGTGTGTGTAAGTGCATGTAAGTGTGTGTAAGTACGTGTAAGTGTGTTTATGTGTGTGTAAGTACGTGTAAGTGTGTGGAAGTGTGTGTAAGTGCGTGTAAGGACATGTAAGTGCGTGTAAGTAGGTGTAAGTGCGTGTAAGTATGTGTAAGTACGTATAAGTGTGTGTAAGTGCCTGCAAGTACGTGTCAGTGTGCATAATTGTGTGTAAGTCCGTGTAACTGCATGGAAGTGCATGTAAGTACATGTAAGTGCGTGTAAGTGCGTGTAACTGCGTATAAGTGCGTGTAACTGTGTATCAGTGAATCTAAGTATGTGTAAATGTGTGCAAGTGTGTGTAAGTGCGTGTAAGTGCGTGTACGTGCATGTAAGTGCGTGTAAGTTCATGCAAGTGCGTGTAATTGCGTGTAAGTGTTTGTAAGTGCATGTAAGTACGTGAAAGTACGTATAAGAGTGTGTAAGTCCGTGTAAGTGTGTATAAGTGTATGTAAGTACGTGTAAGTACGTGTGAATACATGTAAGTGCGTGTAAGTGCGTGTTACTGCGTATAGGTATGTGTATGTGCGTACAAGTGCGGAAAAGTGCGTGTAAGTACGTGTAAGTGTGTGTAGGTGCTTGTAAGTGCGTGTAAGTGTGTGTAAGTATGTGTAAGTGCGTGTAACTGCATGTAAGTGTGTATAACTGCGTGTAAGTGTGTGTAAGAACGTGCAAGTGCGTGTAAGTGCGTGTAAGTGCATGTAAGTTCGTTTAAGTACGTGTAACTGTGTGTATGGGCAATAAACTGCGTGTAAGTACGTGTAAATGCGTGTAAGTGCAAGTAAGTGTGTGTAAGTGTGTGTAAGTGCATGTAAGTTTGTGTTAGTGCGTGTAAGTGCGTGTAAGTGCACATAAGTACGTGTAAGTACGTGTAAGTGTGTGTAACTGCGTTTAACTGCGTGTAACTGCGTGTAAGTACGTGTAAGTGCGTGTAAGTGCCTATAAGTGCATGTAAGTGCATGTAACTGCATGTAAGTGCGTGTAAGTGCGTGTAAGTGCGTGTAAGTACGTGTAAGTGCTTGTAAGTGCGTGTAAGTACATGTAAGTGCATGTAAGTGCGTGTACGTGCGTATAACTGCGTGTAAGTGCGTGTTAGTGCGTGTACGTGTGTGTAAGGACGTACAAGTGCGTGTAATTGTGTGTATGTGTGTAAGTGCCTTTAAGTGCATATAAATGTGTGTAAGTGCATGTAAGTGCTTGTAAGTGCGTGTAATTGTGTGTAAGTATGTGTAATTGTGTGTAAGTGTGTGTAAGTACGTGTAAGTGCGTGTAAGTGCATGTAAGTGCATGTAAGTTTGTATAAGTATGTGTAAGTGTGTGTAAGTGCAATTAACTGCGTCTAAGTAGGTATACGTGTGTGTAAGTGCGTGTAAGAGCGTGTAAGTGCGTGTAACTGTGTGCAAGTGTGTATCAGTGCGTATAAGTGCATGAAAGTGCGTGTAAGTGCATGTAAGTGCGTGTAAGTATGTATAAGTGCATAGTGCATGTATGTGCGTGTAAGGGCATGTAAGTGCGTGCAATTATGTGTAAGTGTGTGTAAGTGCGTGTAAGTGCATGTAAGTGTGTGTAAGTGCATTTAAGTGTGTGTAAGTGTGTGTAAGTGCGTTTAAGTGAGTGTAAGTGCATGTAAGTGCGTACAAGTACGTGTAAGTGCATATAACTGCGTGTAAGTGCATAGAAGTGCATGTAAACATGTGTAAGTGTGTATACGTACGTCTAAGTACTTGTAAGTGCGTGTAAGTGCATGCAAGTGTGTGTATATGTACATGTTAGTGCGTGAAGGTGTGTGTAAGTCTATGTAAGTGCACGTAAGTGCGTGTAAGTGCGTGTAAGTGCGTGTAAATGTTTCTAAGTATGTGTAAGTGCGTGCAAGTGTCTATAAGTGGGTGTAAGTGCATGTAAGTGTGTGTAAATATGTGTAAGTGTGTGTAAATGCGTGTACGTACATGTAAGTGTGTGTAAGAATATGTAACTGCGTGTAACTGCATGTCAGTGCATGTAAGTGTGTGTAAGTGCGTGTAAGTGCGTGTAAGTGCATGTAAGTGCGTGTAAGTGTATGTAAGTGCGTGTAAGTGCGTGTAAGTTGGTATAAGTGCGTGTAAGTACATGTAAGTACGTGCAAGTGCATGTAAGTATATGCAAGTACGTGTAAGTGTGTGTAAGTGTGTATAAGTGCGTGTAAGTGCTTGTAAATACGTAAAAGTGCATGTAAGTACGTGTAAGTGTGTATTACTGCGTGTAAGTGCGTGTAAGTGCGTGTAAGTGCGTGTAAGTACGTGTAAGTGTGTGTAAGTGTGTGTATACGTACGTGTAAGTTTGTATACGCACGTGTAAGTTTGTATACGTACGTGTAAGTTTGTATACCTACGTGTAAGTTTGTATACGTACGTGTAAGTACGTGTAAGTTTGTATACGTACGTGTAAGTTTGTATACGCACGTGTATGTGCGTGTAAAAGCGTGTAACTGCGTGTAACTGCGTGTAATTGCACGTATGTGCATGTAAATGCGTATCAGTACGTGTAAGTGTGTATAAGTGCGTGTAAGTGCATGTATTTGAGTGTAAGTACGTATAATTGTGTGTAAGTGCGTGTAAGTACGTGTTATTGCGTATAACAGTGTGTAACTGCATGTACGTGCGTGTAAGTGCGTGTAAGTACGTGTAAGTGTGTGTAAGTGCCTGTAAGTGCATGTAAGTGCATGTTAGTGTGTGTAAGTCCATATAAGTGCGTGTAAGTGTGTGTAAGTACGTGTAAGTTTGTATATGTGCGTGTACGCACTTACACGCACTTACACGCACTTACACGCACTTACATGCACTTACGTGCACTTACACGTAGTTAATTACACTTAGACGCACCTCACGTACTTACACGAACTTACACACACTTACACGCACTTACACGTACTGACACGCACTCACAAAGACTTACACGCAATTCCACGCACTTATATGCACTTATACGTACTTACACGCACGTACACGCACTTACACGCTCGTTTGTGCACTTGTATGCACTTACACGCACTTACACGCAGTTACACGCACTTACACGTACTTACATGCACTTATATGTAAGTACACGCACTTACACGCACTTACATGCACTTACATACACTTACAAGCACTTACACACACTTAGACGTACTTGCACACACTTACACGTACTTACACGCACTTACACATACTTACACACACTTACACACACTTAAATGCAGTAAATTGCACTTACGCAAACTTACAGGCACTTACAAGAACTTACACACACTTACACGCTCTTACACGTACTTACACACACTTACAAATACTTACACGTACTTACACGCACTTACACACACTTACACATGCTTACATGCACTTACACGCACTTACACGCACTCACACGTACTTAGACGCACTTGCATGCACTTACACGCACATACACGCACTTACACGCAATTACATGTATTTAAACGTACTAACACGTACTTGCACATACTTACATGCACTTACACGTACTTACCCACACTTATACGCACTTACACATACTTACACATAGTTACACGCATATACACAAAGTTACACACACTTATATGCACTTACACACACTGACACATATTACATGCACTTATATGCACTTTCACGCACTTACATGCGTTTACACGCACTTACACGTACTTACACACACTTATCCGCACTTTTACGCACTAACACGTACTTACATGTACTTACATACACTTACACGAACTTATACACACTTACACGCACTTACACACACTTACATACATTTACACGTACGTACACGCTCTTACTCGTACTTATACGCACTTACACGCATTTACACGCACTTACACATACCTACACGCACTTACACGTGCTTACACACACTTACATGCAATTATATGTATTTACACACACTTACATACACTTACACGCGCTTACACATACTTACACGCACTCACACCCACTTACATGCACTTACACACACTTACACACACTTATACGCACTTACATGCACTTACACACACTTATACACACGTACACAGACGTACACGTACCTATGCGCACTTACATGCACTTACACGCATTTACACGCACTTACACGCACTTACACGCACTTACACGTACTTACACGCACTTATATGTACTCATATGCACTTACACGCACTTACACGTACTTACACGCACTTAGACGTACTTACATGCACTTATATGCACTTACACACACTTATACGCACTTATACACACTTACACATACTTACAAGCACTTACACATACTTAGACTTACTTGCACACACTTACACGCACGTACACGCACTTACACACACTTTCACGCACTTACACACACTTACACGCAGTTTATTTCACTTACACGAACTTACAGGCACTTACAAGAACTTACACGCACTTATACGCACTTACACGTACTTACACACACTTACAAATACTTACACGTACTTACACACAATTACACGCACTTACACGTACTTACACACACTTACATGCACTTGCATGCACTTAGACGTACTTACACGCACTTACATACACTCACACGCACTTACACGCACTTACACGCAGTTACATATACTTAAACGTACTAACACGTACTTGCACATACTTACATGAACTTACATGTACTTACCTACACTTATACACACTTACACGTACTTACACATAGTTATACGCATATACACGCAGTTACACACACTTATATGCACTTACACACACACGTATTACATGCACGTGACGCACTTACATGTACTTATATGCACTTACACGCACTTACACGTACTTGCACACACTTACACACACGCTTACGCACTAATACGGACTTACATGCACTTACACACACTTACACAAACTTACACACACTTACACGCACTTACACGCACTTACATACACTTACACATACTTACACGCACTTACACGCACTTATTCCCACTTACACGCATTTACACGCACTTACAAGCACTTACAAGAACTTACACGCACTTACACGCACTTACGCATACTTACACACACTTACACGCCCTTGCACGCACTTAGGCACACTTATACGCACTTACACACACTTACACGCACTTACACGTACTTCCACACACTTGCACACACTCACACGCACTTACACATCCTTACACGTACTTACACGTACTTACACACAGTTAATTGCACTTATACGCAGTTACACATACTTACACGAACTTACACACACTTACACGCACTTAACCGTGCTTACACGCACTTACAAAGAGTTGCACGTAATTACACGAACTTACACAAACTTACACGTACTTACACGTACTTACACGTACTTACACGTGCTTACACGTAGTTACACGCAGTTGCACACAGTTATACGCACTTACACGTACTTGCACGCAGTTACACGCACTTAAACACTTACACACACTTACAAGCACATAAATGCACTTACACGCACTTACACGTAGTTACATGCACGTACACGTATTCACACGCACTTACACGTACGTACACGCACTTACATGCACTTACACGCACTTACATGTACTTACACGCAGTTACACACACTTACACGCACTTCCGCGCACTTACACACACTTATACGTACTTACACCTACTTACACACAGTTAACTACACTTACACGCACTTATAAAATCTTTGAACACTTACACGTACTTACACGTACTTACACACACTTACAAACACTTACATGCACTTACACGCACTTACACGCACTTGCACGCCCTTACACGCACTTACACGCACTCACACGCACTTACACGTAGTTACACGCACTTACACATACTTACAGGTACTTGCACACACTTACACGCACTTACACGTACTTACACGTATTTACACGCACTTACACGCACATACACAAACTTATACGCCCTTCCACACACTTAAATGCACTTATACGTACTTACACAAACTAACACGCACATACACGCCCTTACACACACTTGCATACACTTTCACGCACTTACACGCACTTACACGCACTTACACGCACTTACACGTACTTACACGTACTTACACACAGTTACATGTACCTACACGTACTTACACGCACTTACATACACTTACATACATTTACATGCACTTAGACATACTTATACGCACTTACACGCACTTACACGCACTTACATGCACTCACACGTACTTACACCCACTTACATGCACTTCAAGGCACTTACACCCACTTACACATACTTACGAGCACTTACATGCACTTACACGCACTTACACGTACTTACATGCACTTGTACGGACTTACACACACTTACATGTACTTACGCGCACTTACACAAACATACACGCACTTACACGTACTTACACACACTTACACGCACTTACACACACTTACACGTACTTACACGCACTTGCACACACTTACGCGTACTTACACGCACTTACACGTACTTATACATACTTACACGCACGTACACGCACTTAAACGCACTTGCACACACTCAAACACGCTTACACATCCTTACACGCACTTACACGTACTTACACACAGTTAATTGCACTTATACGCACTTACACGTACTTACACGAACTTACACACTCTTACACGCACTTAACCGTACTTACACGCACTTACAAAGAGTTGCACGTAATTAGACAAACTTACACAAACTTACACGTACTTACACGTACTTACACGTACTTACACGTGCTTACATGTAGTTACACGCAGTTGCACGCAGTTATACGCACTTACACGTACTTACACGCAGTTACACGCTCTTAAGCACTTATACGTACTTACAAGCACATAAACACACTTACACGCACTTACACGTACTTACATGCACTTACACGCATTTACACGCACTTACACACACTTACACACACTTACACGTACTTACACACACTTACACGCACTTACATGCACTTACACGCACTTACATGTACTTACACGCACTTACACACACTTACACGTACGTGCACACACTTACACGTACTTACGCACACTTACACACACTTATACGTACTTACACCTACTTACACACAGTTAATTACACTTACACACACTTACACGCATTTACACAAACTTCGAACACTTACACGCATTACACGTACTTACACACACTTACAAACACTTACATGCACTTACACGCACTTACACGCACTTGCGCACCCTTACACGTACTTACACGCACTTACACGCACTTACACGCAGTTACAGGCACTTACACATACTTACACGTGCTTGCACACACTTACACGCACTTACACGTACTTACACATATCTACACACACTTACACGCACATACACAACCTTATACGCACTTCCACGTACTTAAATGCACTTACACGCACTTACACAAACTAACACGCACATACACGCACTTACACACACTTGCATACACTTTCACGCACTTACACGCACTTACACGCACTTACACGCACTTACACGTACTTACACGTACTTACACACAGTTACATGTACCTACACATACTTACACGCACTTACATACACTTACATACATTTACACGCACTTACACATACTTATACGCACTTACACGTACTTGCACGCACTTACACACACTTATACATACTTCCACATACTTACACATACTTACACGCACTTACACATACTTACACGCACTTACACACACTTACACAGACTTACAAGCACCTACATGTACTTACACGTACTTACACACACTTACACGCACTTACACGTACTTATACATACTTAGACAAACTTACACGCACCTACATACACTCACACGTACTTACACGCACTTACACGCACTTCAAGGCACTTACACACACTTACACGTACTTACAAGCACTTACATGTACTTACGGGCACTTACATGTACTTACATGCACTTGTACGGACTTACACACAATTACACGTACTTACAAGCACTTACAAAAACTTACACGTACTTACACACACTTACACGCACTTACGCGCACTTACACGCACATACACGTACTTACACGCACTTATACACACTTACACGCACTTACACACACTTACACATACTTACACGCACTTACACACACTTACGCGTACTTACACGCACTTCCACGTACTTACACGTACGTACATATACTTACACGTAGTTAACTGCACTTACACACACTTACACGCACTTACACAAACTTACACATACTTACACGTACTAACACGTACTGACACGCACTTACAAAGACTTACACGTAATTACACGTACTTATACACACTTACAACTACTTACACGCACTTACACGCACTTACACGTACTTACACGCACTTATACGCACTTACACGCACTTATACATACTTGCACATACTTACACGCACTTACACGCACTTACACGCACCTACACGCACTTACAAGCACTTACACGCAGTTAACCGCACTTACATGTACTTACACGCACTTACACAAATGTAAACAGACTTCTACGCACTTACACGTACTTACACACACTTACAAACACTTACACGTACTTACAGGCACTTACACACACTTATACGTACGTACACACACTTACACGCACTTACACACACTTACACGTACTTACACGCACTTACATACATTTACACGTACGTAGACGCACTTACACGCAGTTACACGCAGTTACACGTACTTACACGTACTCGCACACTCTTATACACACTTACACGCACTTATCCACACTTACACACACTTACACATACTTACACGTATTTACATGCACCTACACACAGTTACACACACTTACACATACTTACCCGCACGTACACGTACTTACATGCACTTACACACACTTACACGCACTTACATGCACTTATACGCACTTACACACACTTTCACGTATTTACATGCACTTATACGCACTGACACGCACTTACATGCACTTACACGCACTTACATTAACTTACACACACTTACACAAACGTACACGTACTTACGCACACTTACACGTACTCACACGCACTTACACACACTTACACACACTTATACGCACTTACACATACTTACACACACTTACACGCACCTACACACACTTACACATGCTTACGCACACTTACACGGACTTACACGTACCTACAAGCACTTGCACGTACTTACACACACTTACACGCACTTACACGCACTTACACCTACTTAGACAACCTTACACGCACTTACATGCACTCACATGTACTTACACCCACTAACACGCATTGACACACACTTACATGCACTTATAAGCACATTCACGCACTTGCACGCATTTACACGTACTTACATGCACTTATACGCACTTACACACAATTAAACACACTTTCAAGCACTTACAAGAACTTACACGCACTTACACATACTTGCATGCACTTACGCACACTTACATGCATTTACACACACTTACACGCACTTACACGCACTTACATGCTCTTGCACACACTTACACGCACTTACACGCACTTATACGCACTTACATGCACTCACACGTAGTTAATTGCACTTACACGCACCTCATGCACTTACACAAACTTACACGCACTTACACGCACTTACACATATTGAAACGCACTTACAAAGACTTAAACCCAATTACACGCACTTATATGCACTTACACGCACTTACACGCACTTATAGGCAGGTATATGCACTTATATGCACTTACATGCACTTACACGCACATACACGTACTTACACGCACTTACAAGCACTTACACACACTTACATGTACTTGCACACACTTACACGCTCTTACACGCACTAACACACACTTACACGCACTCACACACACGTACACACAGTTGATTGCACTTACACATACTTACAATCACTTACACGAGCTTACACGCACTTTTACGCACTTATACGTACTTACACGCACTTACAAATTCTTACACGTACTTACACGCACTTACACGCATTTACACGTACTTACACACACTTACACCCACATACATGCACTTACACGTACTTACACTCACTTACATGCACTTACAAGCACTTACACACACGTATACGCAATCACACATGCTTACACGTACTAAGACGTACTTGCACATACTTGCATGCACTTACACGTACTTACCCACACTTACACGTACTTACACATACTTACACACAGTTACACGCATATACACGCAGTTACACACACACATAGGCACTTACACACACTTCCACGTACTCACATACACTTACACGCACTTACACGCATGTCATGCACTAACACGCACTTACACGCACTTATACACAATTACACGCACGTATACGCACTAACACGTACTTACATGCACTTACACGCACTTACAAAAATTTACACACACTTACACACACTTACACGTACTTACATACACTTACACATACTTACACGCACTTACACACACTTACACGTACTTGCACTCACTTACACACACTTACACGCACTTACACATACTTACACGCACTTACACCTACTTACACGCAGCTAACTGCACTTATATGCACGTACACGTACTTACATGAATGTACACGAACTTACACGTACTTAACCGTACTTACAAGCACTTACAAAGACTTGCACGCAATTACATGCACTTATACGCACTTACATGCACTTACACGTGCTTACACGCACTTGCACGCCCTTACATGCACTTACATGCACTTACACGTACTTACACACAGGTATATGCAGTTACACACACTAACAAGCACTTACACGCACTTACACGCACTTACACGCACTTACACACACGTATATGCAGTTACACACACTAACAAGCACTTACACGCACTTACACGCACTTACACATAGTTACACGTACTTACACACACTTACACACAGTTACACGCAGTTACATGCACATACAAGCACTTACACACACTTACACGCACTTACACGCACTTTGACGCACTTCCACGCACTTACACGCACTTACATGTCCTTACACGCACTTACACGCACTTACACGCACTTACACGCACTTACACGCACTTACCTGTACATACACGTACTTATACATAGTTGCACACACTTACACACACTTACACACGCTTACACACACTTCCACGTACTTACACTCACTTACATGTCCTTACACTCACTTACACGCACTTAAACGTACTTACATGCACTTACACACATTTACCCGCACTTACACGTACTTGCACTTAGTCACACACACTTTCATGCACTTACACGTACTTACACGCACTTGCATACACTTACACGCACTTATATGCACTTTCACGTTCTAACACACAATTTCATGCACTTACACGTAGTTCATTGTACTTACATGCACTAACACACACTTACACAAACTTACACGCACTTACACGCACTTACACGTACTTTCACGCACTTAAAAACACTTACATGTACTTACACGCACTAACACGCACTTACACGCACTTACACACACTTTCATGCACTTACACGCTATTACGTGCACTTACACGTACTTACACGTACTTACACACACTTACACGTAATTACATGCACTTATATGCAGTTACACGCATTTACAGTTACTTACACGTACTTACACGCACTTACAAGCACTTAGACGCACGTATACGCACTTACACGCACTTACACGCACTTACACATACTCACACGCAGTTACGTGTACTTATACACACTTACAAGCACTTACAAGCACGTACACGCACTTGCACGCACTTACACGCACTTACACACACTTATACCCACTTAGATGTACTTTTATGCACTTACATGTACTTACACGTACTTACACGTACTTACACACAAGTATACGCACTTACATGCACTTACACGTACTTATACGTACTTACACGCACTTACACGCACTTACACACATTTACATGCACTTATACGCACTTACATGCACTTACACGTACTTACACGCACTTGCACACACTTGCACGCACTTACACGCACTTATACGTACTTACATACACTTACACGCACTCACACCCGGTTACATATACTTACACGCAATTACACGCACTTACACGCACTTACACACACTTACATGCACTTATACACACTTACACGCACTTACACACAGTTATATGCATTAACACGCACTTACACGCACCTACACATACTTATACGTACATACACGCACTTACATGTACTTACACGCACTTATACAAACTTACACACACATACACACACTTACACGTACTTACATGCACTTACACGCAGTTACACAGACTTACACGTACTTACACATACTTACACATACTTACACGCACTTACACGCACTTATACGCACGAATGTGCACTTACATGTACTTACACACACTTACTTGTACTTACTTGCACTTACACACACTTACACGCACGTATACGCACGTATACATACTTACATACACCTGAACGTGCTTACACGTACCTACACGTACTTACACGCACTTACAAGCACTCACATACACTTACACACACTTGCATGTACTTACACACACTTATACACACTTATACGCACTTATACGCAGTTACACGGAGTTACACATACGTACACGTACTTACACTCATGTACACGCACTTATGCGCACATACACCCACATACACGTACTTACACAGACTTACACGCACGTATACACACTTACATGTAATAACACGTACTTACAAGCACAAACAAGAACTTACACACACTTACACGCACTTACACGCAGTTACACGCAGTTACACGTAGTTACACGTACTTACACATACTTACATGCACTTACATGCACGTACACGCAATTATACATACTTACACGCACTTGTACACACTTACACGCACTTACATGCATTTACATGCACTTACATGCAATTACATGTACCTACACAAAGTTACATGTACTTATATGCACATACACGCACTTACACATACTTACGCCTCCTTACATGGTATTCCACGTACTTATACGCACATATACGCACTTACACACACCTAGACATACGTATACGTACTTGCATGCACTTGTACATACTTACACATACCTACACCCACTTACACGCATTTACACACACTTACACGTGCCAACATGTACTTACATTTACTTACATGCACTTACGTGCACTTACACGCACTGACACGCACTAACACACACTTACACACACTTAAACGCACTTACACGCACTTACACAAAGTTACACGCAGTTATACGCACTTACACGTACTTACATGCACTTATACGCACTAACATACTTACACGCACTTACACGCATGTACACGCACTTACACACACTTACACGCACTTACACGTACTTACACGTACTTATATGCACTTACACGTACTTACACTCACTTACACACACTTACATGCATTTACACGCACTTACGCGTACTTGCACACACTTACATGCACTTACACGTACTTACACACACTTACATGCACTTACACGCACTTACACGCAGTTAATTGCACTTATACTCACTTACACGTACTTACACAAACTTACATGCACTTACACGTACTTACACGTACTTACACACACATACAAACACTTACATGCACTTACACGCACTTACACACACTTACACATACTTACATGCAGATACCCGCACTTACACAAACTTACACGCATTTACACACGTTTACGCACTTACATGTACTTACACGTACTTACACACACTTACATGCACTTCCACGCACTTACATGTACTTATACACACTTACACGCACTGACAAGTACTTACACGTACTTGTACGCACTTACACGCACTTACACATACTTATACACACTTACACACAATTACACGCACTTATAAGCACTTACAATAACTTATACGCACTTACACGCACTTATTCATACTTACGCATACTTACACACTCTTACAAGCACTTACACACACTTCCACACACTTACACACACTTACATGCACTCACATGCACTTAGACGCATTTACACGCACTTGCACACACTTACACGCACTGACACGCACTTACATGTACTGACACACACTTACATGTACTTTTATGCAGATAATTGTACTTACACACACTTACACGCACTTATATGAACTTACACACTTACACGCACTTACACATACTTACACGCACTTACAAAGACTTACACGCAATTACATGCACTTATACGCACTTACACACACTTACACGCACTTACAAGCACTTTCACGCACTTACACGTACTTATACGTAATTACACGTAATTACAAACACTTACACGTACTTACACACACTTACACGCACGTGTACGTACTTACACGCACTCATGCACTTACATGCACTTACACACACTTCTACACACTTACACGCACGTACACACATGTACACGCAGTTATACGCACTTAGACGCAATTACACGCACTTACACGCACTTATACGTACTTACACGTACTTACACGCACTTATCCGCACTTACACGCACTTGCACGCACTTACACGCACTTACACGCACTTACATGCATTGACACGCCCTTACACTCACTTACACGTACTTACACGCATTTAAACGTACTTCCACGTACTTACACGCACTTACACGTACTTACACGCACTTACACGCACTTACACACACTTACACACAGTGAATTACACTTTAAGGCACTAACACGCACTTACATGAACTTACAAGCACTAACATGCACTTACACGTACTTACACATACTTACAAACACTTACACGCACTTACACGCACTTACATGCACTTACACGTACTTACACGTACTTACACGCACTTACACATACTTACACACACTTGCAAACACTTACACGCACTTACATGCACTTACACATACTTACACGCACTTACACGCACTTACACGTACTTACATGCACTTACACGCACTTACATACACTTAGAAGCAGTTACACACACTTACATGTACTTACTTGCACTTACACGCACTTACACATACTTACATATACTTCCATGCACTTATACACACTTACATGCATTGACACGTACTTACACGCACGTTCACACACTTACACACACTTATACGTACTTACACGCACTTACAGGCACTTACACGCACTTACACAAACTTATACGCACTTACATATACTTACACGTACTTACACGTACTTACACGCACTTACATGCACTTACAAACACTTGCATGCACTTATACGCACTTACACGCACTTACACATGCTTACACGCACTTACACACACTTACACGTAGTTACACGTACTTACATGTGCTTACATGCACATACATGCACTTACACATATTTTTACACACTTACACACACTTACACACACTTACACGCAATAACATGCACTTACACACACTTATACACATACAAGCACTTACACGTACTTATATGCACTTACGCACACTTACACGGACTTACATGCACCTACACAAACTTACACATACTTACACACACTTACACGCACTTACACGCCCTTACACACACTTACACACACTTTAACGCACTTACACACACTTACACAGACTTCCACACACTTACATGTACTTACACGCACGTACACGCACTTACATGCACTCACACATACTTGCACATACTTACACGCACTTACATGCACTTACACGCACTTACACGCACTTACACGTACTTACACGCACTTACACGTACTTACACGCACTTACACGTACTTACACGCACTTACACGCACTTACACGCACTTACACACACTTACACACACTTTAACGCACTTACACACACTTACACAGACTTCCACACACTTACATGTACTTACACGCACGTACACGCACTTACATGCACTCACACATACTTGCACATACTTACACGCACTTACATGCACTTAAACGCACTTACACGCACTTACAAGCACATATACGTACTTATATGTACTTACACACACTTATACGCACTTATATGCATTTACACACAATTACACGCACTTACAAGTACTTAAAAGAACTTACACGTAGTTACACGTACTTCCATGCACTTACGTGTACTTACACGCACTTACACGCACTTACACGCACTTACACACACTTACACACACTTACACGCACTTACACGCACTTACATGCACTCACACATACTTGCACATACTCACACGCAACCAAAGACAGGTCACAAAACCAAAGCCGGGTCGCAAGCACATATACGTACTTATATGTACTTACACACACTTATACGCACTTATATGCATTTACACACAATTACACGCACTTACAAGTACTTAAAAGAACTTACACGTAGTTACACGTACTTCCATGCACTTACGTGTACTTACACGCACTTACACGCACTTACACGCACTTATACACACTTGCACACACTTACACACACTTACACAC
This sequence comes from Penium margaritaceum, assembly GCA_023375785.1. Taxonomy (NCBI): domain Eukaryota; kingdom Viridiplantae; phylum Streptophyta; class Zygnematophyceae; order Desmidiales; family Peniaceae; genus Penium; species Penium margaritaceum. The sequence continues at coordinate 575,027 of SZWC01000029.1, read as the reverse complement.
ACTTACACGCACTTACACACACTTACACATACTTACAGGCACTTACAAAGACTTACACGCAATCACATACACTTATATACACTTACATACACTTACACACACTTACACGCTCTTACACATACATACACGCACTTACACATACTTGCACACACTTACACACACTTCCACACACTTACACACACTTACATGCATTTATACGTACTTACACGTACTTACATACACGTACACACAGTTATACGCACTTACCCATAGTTATACGCACTTACATATACTTACACACACTTACACACACTTACACGCACTTACACGTACTTAAATACAGTTACACACACTTACACATACTTACACGCACTTACACCCACTTACACACACCTACACACACTTACCCACACTTACACGCACTAATACAAACTTACACGCACTTCCATACACTTACACGTTCTTACACACACTTATGTGACTTACACGCACTTACACGCACTTACCCGTACTTACACACACTTATACACAGTTAAACACACTTACACATACTTATACGCACTTACACGTACTTACATACAATTACACACACTTACACGCACTTACACGTACTTACACGCACTTATACGCACTTGCACGTACTTACATGCACTTATATGCACTTGCACAAACTTACACGTACTTACACGCACCTACACGTACTTACATATACTTACATGCATTTACACGCACTTATACACACATACACACACTTACACGCACTTACACACACTTACACACACTTACACACACTTACACGCACTTATACGGACTTACACAACTTACACACACTTACAGGCACTTACACTTACATGTATGCACTTACAAACACTTACATGTACTTAAATGCACTTATACACATTTATACGTACGCACACACACTTACACGTACTTACACACATTTATACGCACTTGCAAGTACTTACAGACACGTACACGTAGCTATACGCACTGACACATAGTTATACACACTTACACGCACTTACACGCACTTATAAGCACTTACATGCACTTACATGCACTTACACGGACTAACACATACTTACACTCACTTACACGAAGTTACACGCACTTACACGTACTTACACGCACTTGTAAACACTTACATGGACTTATACGCTCTTACCCACACTTACACGCACTTATACGCACTTACACATACTTACAAACACGTACACGTACTTACATGCACTTACATGCACATATGTGACTTACACGCACTTACACACACTTATACGTAGTTACACACACTTACATGTACTTACACATACTTACACATACTTACATGCACTTGCATGCACTTACACGCACTTACATGCACTTACACGCACTTACACTCACTTACACGCACGTTCACGCACTTACATGCACTTAAACGCACTTACACGCACTTACACGCACCTACACACACGTTTACGCACGTACACCCACTTACATGGACTTACACGTACTTACACGAACTTACACGCATTTACACGTACTTACATGTACTTACATACACTTACATGTACTTACACGGACTTACACGCTCTTACACACACTTGCACGTACTTACACACACTTACACACAGTTACACGCACTTACACGTGCTTACACGCACTTACATGCACTTACACGCATTTACATGCACTTACACACACTTACACACACTTACACGCACTTACACGTACTTACACGCACTTACATGCACTTATACACACTTATATCTAATTACACGCACCTACATGCACTTACACGCACTTATGCGTACTTACACGGACTAACATGTACCTACACGCACTTACACGCACTTACACACACTTACACGCACTTACACGGACTTACAATGACTTACACACACTTACAGGCACTTACACTTACATGCACACACTTACAAACACTTACACGTACTTAAATGCACTTAAACACACTTATACGTACTCATACACACTTAAACGTACTTCCACGTACTTACACACATTTATACGCACCTACATGCACTTACAGACACGTACACGTAGCTATACACACTGACACACAGTTACACACACTTACACGTACTTTCACGCACTTACAAGTATTTACATGCAATTACATGCACTTACACGGACTAACACATACTTACACTCACTGACGCGCAGTTACACGCACTTCCACGTACTTACACGCACTTGCACACACTTACACGCACTTACACGCACTTACCCACACTTACACGCACTTTTATGCACTTACACGTACTTACAAACACTTACACGTACTTACACGCACTTACACGCACTTATGTGACTTACACGCACTTACACACACTTACACGTAGTTACACACACTTACATGCACTTACACATACATACACATACTTACATGCACTTACATGCACTTACACACACTTACACGCACTTACACGTACTTACACACACTTACACGCACGTTCACGTACTTACATGCACTTACACGCACTTACACGCACTTACACGTACCTACACACACTTTTACGCACGTACACGCACTTACATGGACTTACACGTACCTACACAAACTTATACGTACTTACACATATTTACACGTACTTATATACACTTACATGTACTTACACGGACTTACACGCACTTACATACACTTGCACGTACTTACACACACTTACACACAGTTACACACACTTACATGTGCTTACAGGCAGTTACATGCACTTACACGCATTTACATGCACTTACACACATTTACACACACTTACACACACTTACACGTATTTACACGCACTTACATGCACTTATACACACTTACATATACTTACACGCACTTAAACCCACTTACACACACTTATGCGTACTTACACGGACTTACATGTACCTACACGCACTTACACGCACCCGCACAAACTTACACGTACTGACATGCACGTACATGCACTCACACCTACGTACACGCACTTACATGCACTTACACATACTTACACGCACTTAGACACACTTACAAGCACTTACACGCACTTACATGCACTTACACGCACTTACACGTACTTATACGTACTTACACGCAATTACACGTACTTACAAGAACTTACAAGAACTTACACACGCTTACATGTACTTACACATACTTACCTGTACTTACACGCACTTACATACACTTACACGCACTTATACACACTTACCTACACTTACACACAATTACACGCACTTACACGCACTTACACGCACTTGCACACACTTACACGCACTTCGCATACTTATATGTACTTACACGCACTTACACGTAGTTTATTGTACTTATATGTACGTACACGCACTTACATGAATTTACACGCACTTACACGCACTTATACGTACTTATACGCACTTACAAAGACTTGCACGTAATAACACGCACTTAGACACACTTACACGCACTTATACGCATTTACACGCACTTACACGTACTTGCATGCACTTACACGCACTTATACGCACTAACACGCGCTTACACTCACTTACACGCAGTAAAAAACACTTATAGGCCCTTACACACACTTACACACACTTACACGCACTTACACGTACTTACATACACTTACACGCAATTACATGCACTTACACGCACTTACAAGCACTTACACACTCTTGCACGTACTTACATTTACTTACACATACTTACACTCACTTACCGGCACTTATACGCACTTACACGCAGGTATACACACTTACACGTACTTATATGCAGTTACACGTACTTACACCTACTTACATGTCCTTACACGCACTTACACACAATTATACGCCCTTACACGAACTTACACATACTTACATGTACTTACCTGCACTAACACACACTTGCACGCAGTTACACACACTTACATGCACTTACACGTACTTCCATGCACTTACGCATACTTACATGCACTTACACGCACTTACATGCACTTACACGCAACCACACCCACTTACACGCACTTACACGAACTTACACGCACTTACACAAACTTACATGCACTTACACGCACTTACAAGTACTTACACGCACTTACACGTACTTACATACACTTACATGCACTAACACATACTCACACGCACTTACATGCACTTACACACACTTACATGCAGGTATACGCATTTACACGTGCTTTTACGCACTTAGACACACTTACACACATTCACACGCACTTACATACACTTACACGTACGTCCACGCACTTACACGTACTTATACACACTTACACGCACTTACACACACTTACACATACTTATACACACTTACACGTACTTACGCGCACTTACATGCACTTACGCACACTTACACGGACTTACACACACCTACACGCACTTACACACACTCTTACACACACTGACACGCACTTACATGCACTTACACGCACTTACACACACTTACACATACTTACACGTAGTTGCACGGACTTACACACACTTACACATACTTACATGCACTTACAAGTACTTACACACATGTATACGCACTTATATACACTTACACACACTTACACGTACTTACGCGCAGTTACGCGTACTTACACGCACTTACATGCACTTACACACACTTACAAGTACTTACACACACTTACACGCACATATAGACACTTACACGCACCTACCCGCACTTACACACACTTATACCTTCTGACATGTACTTACACACACTTAACACGCACTTACACGTACTTACACGCACTTACACGTAATTACAAACACTTACATGCACTTACACGTACGTATACGCACTTATACGCACTTACACACACTTACATGTATGTACATGCACTTACGCATACTAATATGCACTTACACGTACTTACATGCATTTATACACACTTACACGCGCTTACACACACTTACACATACTTACTCGCACTTACATACACTTACACGCACTTACACACACTTACACATACGTATACACACTTACATGTACTTACGCGCACTTACATGCACTTACGCACACTTACACGGGCTTACACACACCTACACGCACTTACACATACTTACACACACTGATACGCACTTACATGCACTTACACGCACTTACACACACTTACACATACTTACACATAGTTACACGCACTTAAACACACTTACACATACTTACATGCACTTACAAGTACTTACACACATGTATACGCACTTATATGCACTTACACACACTTACGCGCACTTACACGTAGTTATGCGTACTTACACGCACTTACATGCACTTACACACACTTACACGTACTTACACACACTTACACGCACTTATACACACTTACACGTACTTACACACACTTACACACACATACACGCAGGTATATGCACTTACATACACTTACATGCACTTACACGCACTTATTCATACTTATACGCACTTACACGCACTTACACAAAGCTACACATAGTTACACGCAGTTACACGCACTTACACATACTTACACGTACTTACGCATACTTATACGCACTTAGACGCACTTACACATACTTATATGCACTTACACGCACCTACACGTACTTACATGCACTTACATGTACTTATACGCACTTACATGCAGTTACACGCAGTAATACACAGTTACACATACTTACACGCACTTACACACACTTACACGCACTTACACACACTTACCCACACTTACAGGCACTTATATGCACTTACACGCACATACACGTATCTACATGCACTTAAAAGAAATGACATGCACTTACACGCAGTTACACGCACTTACTTGGACATACACGCACTTACGTGTACTAACACACACTTACACACACTTACATGCACTTACACTGCTTACACAGTGTTCCATGCACTAACACGCACTTACACGCACTTACACGCACCTCCACGCACTTACACGCACTTGCATGCAGTTGTACACACTTACACATGCTTACATGCACTTACAAGTACTTACACGCACTTATACGCACTTACATGCACTTACACGCACTTACACACACTTACATGTACTATACACATTTACGGACATTTACACGCACTTACACGCATGTACACGCACCTATACGTACTTACACCCACTTACACGCACTTACACGCACTTACACACTCTTACACGTACTTACATGCACTTATACGTACTTACACAAAGTTATACATACATACACGCACTTACACACACTTACATACATTTACGCACTTACACGCACTTACACACACTTACACGCACTTACACGCACTTACACGCACTTACACACACCTACACACACTTACACACACTTACATGTACTTTACATACTTACACAAACTTACATGCATTTACACGCACGTACACGCACTTACATACATTTACACGCACTTACTCGCACTTACATGTTTTTACACGCAGTTAGTTGCACTTACATGCACTTACACAAACTTACACGCACTTACACGCACTTACAAGTACTTACACGCACTTACAAACACATAGATGTACTTAAACGCACTTACACGCACTTACTGGCACTTACACTCACTTATATGCACTTACACGTATCTACACGTACATACCCACACTTACACCCACTTACACGCATTTACACACACTTACACACACTTACACGCACTTACACATACTTACGCACACATACACGCACTTACACGCACTTACACGTACTTGTACACACTTACACGAACTTACACCTACTTACATGCACTTACACGCACTTACACGTACTTACACGTACTTACAAAGACTTACACACAATCACACGCATTTATACACACTTACACACACTAATACACACTTACACGCACTTACACGTACTTACACGCACTTACACGCACTTACACGCACTTACACACACTTATATGCACTTTTTCGCACTTAAACGCACTTACATATACGTACACGCAGTTATACACACTTACACATAGTTATACGCACTTATACACACTTACACGTACTTATACGCACTTACAAGGACTTACACGTACTTACACACACTTACACACATTTACAAGTACTTACACGCACTTACGCGTACTTACACACAGTTACATACACTTTAACATACTTACACGCTCTTGCACCCACATACACGCACTTATACGCACTTACACGCACTTACACGCACTTACATGCACTTACACATACTTGTACACACATACACACACTTCCACACAGTTACACACACTTACATGCACTTATATGCACATACACGTACTTACATACACGTACATGCAGTTATACGCACTTACACATAGTTATACGTACTTACACATACTTACACGCACTTACACGCACTTACAAGCACTTACACGCACTTACACGCACTTACACACACTTACACATACTTACACGCACTTACACGTACTTACACACAGTTACACACACTTACACATACTTAGACGCACTTACACCCACTTACATGCACTTACACACACTTACCCACACTTACACGCACTTATACGCACTTACACGCACTTACACACACCTACACGTACTTACACGTACTTATGTGACTTACACGCACTTACACGCACTTACCCGTACTTACACGCACTTACACACAGTTAAACACACTTACACGTACTTATACGCACTTACACCTACTTACATGCACTTACACGCACTTACACGCACTTACACGTACTTACACGCACTTATACGCACTTGCACATACTTACATGCACTTACATGCACTTTCACAAACTTACACGTACTGACACACACTAACACGGACTTACATATACTTACATGCATTTACACGCACTTAT
>SZWC01000029.1:526137-567101 GCA_023375785.1 Penium margaritaceum | reverse complement strand
TTATGTGACTTACACGCACTTACACGCACTTACCCGTACTTACACGCACTTACACACAGTTAAACACACTTACACGTACTTATACGCACTTACACCTACTTACATGCACTTACACGCACTTACACGCACTTACACGTACTTACACGCACTTATACGCACTTGCACATACTTACATGCACTTACATGCACTTTCACAAACTTACACGTACTGACACACACTAACACGGACTTACATATACTTACATGCATTTACACGCACTTATACACACATACACACACTTACACACACTTACACACACTTACACACACTTATACGGACTTACATGAACTTACACACACTTATAGGTACTTACACTTACATATACGCACTTACAAACACTTACACCTACTTAAATGCACTTACACACACTCACACGTACTTACACACACTTACACGCACTTACACGCGCTTTTACACATTTATACGCACCTATACGCAGTTATAGCCACGTACACACAGCTATACACACTAACATGCAGTTACACACACTTACATACACATACACGCACTTACAAGGACTTCCACACACTTACATGTACTAACACGCACTTATACGTACTTACACACACTTACACGCAGTTACACGCACTTACACGTACTTACACGCACTTGCACACACTTACACGTACTTACAGGCACTTACCCACACTTACATGCACTTATATGCACTTACACATACTTACACACACTTACATGTACTTACATGCACTTACATGTACTTGTGTGACTTACACGCAGTTACACACACTTACACGCAGTTACACACACTTACATGCACTTACACACAATTACACATACTTACATGCACTTAAATGCACTTACACGCACTTACACACACTTACACACACTTACAAGCACTTACACACACTTACACGCACTTACATGCACTTACACGCACTTACATGCACTTACACGCACTTACACGCACTTACACGTACTTACACACACTTAGACATAGTTACTCACACTTATACGTGCCTACACGCACTTATATACACTTACATACATTTACATGCACTTTCACACACTTACACACACTTACAAGCACTTATACGCACTTACACGCACCTACATGCACTTACACACACTTACACATACTTACACGTACTTACACGCACTTACACACACTCATGTGTACTTATACAAACTTACATGTACCTACACGCAGTTACACGCACTTACACACACTTACACGCACTTACATGCACTAACATGCACTCACACATACGTACACCCACTTACACGCACGTACACATGCTTACACGCACTTATACACACTTACAAGTACTTACACACACTTACATGTACTTACACGCACTTACACGCACTTGCATGCACTTACACGCACTTATATGCACGTAAACGTACTTACACACACAAACATGCAGTAACATGCACTTACAAGCCCTTACACGCACTTACTCACACTTACACGCACTTACACGCACTTACATGCACTTACACATAGTTACATGTACTTACACGTACTTACAATCACTTACACACACTTACACGCACTTATCGGCACGTACATGCACTTACACACAGTTACACATACTTACACGTACGTATATGCATTTACACGCACTTACACGTACTTACATGACCTTACATGCACTTACACACAATTATACGCCCTTACACAGACCTACACATGCTTACATGCACTTACCCGCACTTACATGCACTTACACGCAGTTACACACACTCACATGCACTTACACGGACTTAAACGCACTAACACACTCTTACATGTACTTACACGCACTTACATGTACTTACATACACTCACACCCACTTACACGCACTTACACGAACTTATACGCACTTACACAAACTTACATGCACTTACATGCACTTACACGTATTTACACGCACTTACACATGCTTACATACACTTACAAGCACTTACACACACTTACACACACTTACACGCACTTACACACACTTACACAAAGGTACATGCACTTACACGTGCTTATACGGACTTATACGCACTTCAACACATTCACACGCACTTACATACACTTACACGTACTGACACGCACTTACATACACTTATACACACTTACATGCACTTACACACACTTACACACACGTATACACACTTACGCGTACTTACACACTCTTACATGCACTTACGCACACTTACACAGACTTACACGCACCTACACGCAATTACACATACTTACACACACTCACACGCACTTACACGCACTTACACGTACTTACACATACTTACACATACTTACACGCACTTACACGCACTTACATGCACTTACACATACTCACACGTACTTACATGTACTTACACACAGTTACACCCACTAACACGCACTTACACACACTTACACGTACTTACATGCACTTACACGCACTTACACATACTCACACGTACTTACATGTACTTACACACAGTTACACCCACTAACACGCACTTACACACACTTACACGTACTTACATGCACTTACACGCACTTACACACACTTACACAAACTTACACGCACTTACACGTACTTACACGTTCTTACACACACTTACAAATACTTGCATGCACTTACACACACTTCCACGCACTTACATGCACTTATACATACTTATAGGCACTTACACACACTTATATGCAGTTACACGCACTTATACACACTTACACGTACTTACACGGAGTTACGCGTACTTACACGCACTTACATACACTTACGCACACTTTCACGTACTTACACACACTTACAAGCACCTACACGCACATACAGGCACCTACACAAACTTACACACTCTTATACCCTCTGACATGTACTTACACACACTTAACCCGCACTTACACGTACTTACACGCACTTACACATAATTATAAATACTTACATGCACTTACACACACTTATACGCACTTACAAGCACTTACACACACTTACATGCACTTACACGCACTTACACGTACTCACATGCACTTACACATACTTACACGCATTTATACACACGTACATGCACTTACTCAAACTTATACACACTTACACGTACATACACACACTTACACGCACTTCAACACAGTTACATACTCTTACATGCAATTACACACACTTACACACACTTACTCATGCTTATACACACTTACACGCACTTACACGCAGTTACACATAGTTATACGTAGTTGCACGTACTTACACGCACTTACGTGCACTGACGCGTACTTATACGTACTTACACGCACTTACTCGTACTTATACACACTTATACCCACTTACACATACTTACAATGACTTACACGTACTTACACGTACTTACAAGCACTTACACGCACTTACACGCACTCACATGCACTTACACGTACTTATACGCACTTACATGCAATTACACGTAGTTACACACAGTTACACATACTTATACACACTTACACACAATTACACGCACTTACACACTCTTACCCACACTTACACGAACTTATATGTACTTACACGCACGTACACGCATTTACATGCACTTACAAGTAATTACATGCACTTACACGCAGTTACACATACTTACATGCACATACACGCACTTACGTGTACTTACACGCACTTACACACAGTTACGTGTACTTACATGCACTTACACAGCTTACACAGTGTTCCACGCACTAACACGCACTTACACGCACTTACACGCACTTCCATGCACTTACACGTACTTGCATGCAGTTGTACGCACTTACACATACTTACATGCACTTACAAGTACTTATACGCACTTATACGTACTTACATACACTTACACACACTTACACACACTTACATGCACTTATACACACATACGCACACTTATACGCACTTACACGTACGTACACGCATTTATATGTACTTACACCCACTTACATGCACTTACACGCACTTACACACTCTTACACGTACTTACATGTACTTATACATACTTACACAAAGTTATACATACATACACGCACTTACACACACTTATATACACTTGTGCACTTACACGCACTTACTCACACTTACACGCACTTACACGCACTTATACGTACTTACACACACTTATACACACTTACACGCACTTACATGTACTATACACACTTACACGCACTTACATGCATTTGCACGCACTCACACGCACTTACATGTACTTACATGCAGTTAGTTGCACTTACACGCACTTACATGCACTTACATAAACTTACACGCACTTACACGCACATACAAATGCTTACATGCACTTACAAACACTTATAGGTACTTACACGCACTTACACGCACTTACTCACACTTACACACACTTATACGCACTTACACGTACTTACACGCACATACCAACACTTACACCCACTTACACGCATTTACACGCACTTGCACGCACTTACACGAACTTACACGTACTTACACACACATGTACATACTTACACGCACTTACACGCACTTGTACACACTTACATGAACTTACACGTACTTACATGCACTTACACGTACTTACACGCACTTACAAAGACTTACACGCAATCACACGCATTTATACACACTTACTCACAGTTACACGCACTTACACGCACTTACACGCACTTACACGTAGTTACATGCACTGACACGCACTAACACGCACTTACATACACTTATATGCACTTGTACGCACTTAAACGTACTTACATATACGTAGACGCAGTTATACGCACTTACACATAGTTATACGCACTTATACATACTTACACATACTTATACGCACTTACAAGGACTTACACGCACTTACACGCACTTACTCACACTTACAAGTACTTACACGCACTTACACGTACTTACACACAGTTACATACACTTACACGTACTTACACTCTCTTGCACCCACTTACACACACTTACACGCACTTACACGCACTTGCACGTACTTACATGCACTTATATGTACTTGTACACACTTATACACACTTCCACACAGTTACACACACTTACATGCACTTATATGCACCTACACGTACTTACATACACATACATGCAGTTATACGCACTTACACATAATTATACGCACTTACACATACTTACACGCACTTACACGCACTTACAATCACTTACACACACTTACACGCACTTAGACACACTTACACATACTTACACACACTTACACGTACTTACACACAGGTACACACACTTACACATACTTACACGCACTTGCACCCACTTACATGCACTTACACGCACTTAACCACACTTACACGCACTTATATGCACTTACACGCACTTTTACACACCTACACGTACTTACACACACTTATGTGACTTACACGTACTTACACGCACTTACCCATACTTACACGCACTTACACACAGTTAAACACACTTACACGTGCTTATACGCACTTACACTTACTTACATGCACTTACACGCACTTACACGCACTTACAGGTACTTACACGCACTTATACGCACTTGCACATACTTACATGCACTTACATGCACTTGCACAAACTTACACGCAATTACACACACTTACACGGACTTACATACACTTACATGCATTTACACGCACTTATATACACATACACACACTTACACGCCCTTACACGTACTTACACGCACTTACATGCACTTACACGCACTTACATATAGTTGATTGCACTTCCACGCACTTACACGGACTTACACGAACTTACACACACTTATAGGCACTTATACTTACAGATACGCACTTACAAACACTTACACCTACTTAAACGCAATTACACACACTTACACATACTTACACACACTTAGACGCACTTTCACGCACTTACACACATTTATACGCACCTACGCGCACTTACAGACACGTACACACGGCTATACGCACTGACACACAGTTACACACACTTACATGCACTTACACGCACATACAAGCACTTACACACACTTACATGTACTTACTTATACTTATACGTACTTACACACACTGACACGCAGTTACACGCAGTTACACTTACTTACATGTACTTACACACACTTACACGCACTTACACGCATTTACCCATACTTACATGTACTTATATGCACTTACACATACTTACACACACTGACATGTACTTAGACGCACTTACACGCACTTGTGTGACTTACACGCAATTACACACACTTACTTGCAGTTACACCCACTTACATGCACTTACACACAATTACACATACTTACATGAAGTTACATGTACTTACACGCACTTACACGCACTTACATGCACTTACACGCACTTACACGCATTTACATGCACTTACACGCACTTACACGCACTTATATGCACGTACACGCACTTACATGCACTTACACACACTTACACACACTTGCACGTACTTACAAACACTTACACATAGCTACACGCACTTATACATGCTTACACGCACTTACATGCACTTACATGCATTTACATGCACTTACACACACTTACACATACTTACACGTACTTACATGCACTTACACGCACCTACACGCAGTTATACACACTTACACACACTTACACGAACTTACATGTACTTACATGCACTTACGCACTTACACGCACTTACATGTACTTGCATGTACTTACATGCACTTACACACACTTACACGCACGTACACGCACTTACACGCACTTACATACACTTACACGCACTTACACGCAGTTATACACACTTTCACGTACTTACACGCACTTACACGTACTTATACATACAGACACACACTTACACATGATTATATGCACTTACACGCACTTACATGCACTTACATGCACTTACACGTAGTTAATTGCACTTACACACACTTACACACATTTACATGAACTTACACGCACTTACATGCACTTACACGTACTTACATGCACTTACAAACACTTACACGTACTTACACGCACTTACACGCACTTGCAGACACTTACACGTACTTACACGCACTTACACGCACGTGCACACACTCACACACACTTACACGTACTTACAAATACTTACACGCATTAACATGCACTTACACATACTTACACGTACTTACAAGCACTTATACACACTTACACGCACTTACACATACTTACATGCACTTACACGCACTTATGCATACTTACACGTACTTACACGTACTTGCACACACTTACACGCACTTACACGCTCTAACACGCACTTACATGCACTTACATGCACTTACATGTGGTTAATTGCACTGACACGTACTTACACGTACTTACATGCACTCACACAAAGTTAAACAGAGTTACACACAGCTACACGCAGCTACACGTACATGTAAGTATGTGTAAGTGCAATTCCATGTACGTGTAAGTACATGGAAGTGCAAGTAAGTGTGTGTAAGTACGTGTAAGTGCATGTAAGTGTCGATAAGTGCGTGTAAGTACATATAAGTGCGTGTAAGTGGGTGTATGTTCGTGTAAGCACGTGTAAGTGCATGTAAGTACAATTGACTGTGTGTAAGTGCGTGTAAGTACGTGTAAGTGCGTGTTAGAGCATGTAGTGCGTGTAAGTGTGTACAAGTACGTTAAAGTGCGTGTAAGTGTGTGTAAGTACGTGTAAGTGCATGTTAGTGTGTGTAAGTACGTGTAAGTGCGTCTAAGTACGTGTAAGTGCGTGTAAGTGCGTGTAAGTGCATGTAAGTGCAGGAAAGTATGTGTAAGTTCGTGTAAATGGTGTAAGTGCGTGTAAGTGCATGTAAGTGTATAAGTGTGTGTAAGTGTATGTAAGTGCATGTAAGTGCGTGTAAGTACGTGTAAGTGTTTGTAAGTGCGTGTAAGTACGTGTAAGTGCGCGTAAGTGCGTGTAAGTGTGTGTAGGTGCGTGTAAGTACGTGTAAGTGTGTGTAAGTGCGTGTAAGTACGTGTAAGTGTGTAAGTGTGTGTAAGTGCATGTAAGTGCATGTAAGTGCGTGTAAGTGTGTATAACTGCATGTACGTACGTGTAAGTGCGTGTAAGTGCGTGTAAGTGTGTGTAAGTGTGTGTAAGTGCATGTAATTGCGTGTAAGTGCGTGTAAGTACGTATTATTGCGTGTAAGTGCCTGTAAGTGTGTGTAAGTGTATGTAACTGCGTGTAAGTGCATGTAAGTGCGTGTAAGTGCGTGTAAGTGCGCATATGTACTTATAAGTACGTGTAAGTGCGTGTAAGTACGTGTAAGTACATGTAAGTATTTATAAGTGCGTGTAAGTACGTGTAAGTGAGTGTAAGTTTGTGTAACTATGCGTAAATGCGTGTAAGTACAATGAACTACTTGTAAGTGCATGTAAGTATGTGTAAGTGTGTGTAAGTACGTGTAAGTGCATGTAAGTGTGCGTAAGTACGTGTAAGTGCGTGACAGTACGTGTAAGTTCGTGTAAGTGCGTGTAAGTGCATGTAAGTGCG
Organism: Penium margaritaceum; assembly: GCA_023375785.1. Taxonomy (NCBI): domain Eukaryota; kingdom Viridiplantae; phylum Streptophyta; class Zygnematophyceae; order Desmidiales; family Peniaceae; genus Penium; species Penium margaritaceum. The sequence goes on along the minus strand of SZWC01000029.1, from coordinate 558,743 downwards.
TGTAAGTATGTGTAAGTACGTGTAAGTGGTATAAGTGTGTGTAAGTGCATGTAAGTGCGTGTTAGTGTGTGTAAGTGTATGTAAATGCATGTAAGTGCGTGTAAGTACGTGTAAGTGTTTGTAAGTGCGTGTAAGTACGTGTAAGTACGTGTAAGTACGTGTAAGTTTGTATAAGTACGTGTAAGTGTGTGTAAGTGTAATTAACTGCATATAAGTGCATGTAAGTGCATGTAAGTACATGTAAGTGTGTGTAAGTGTGTGTAAATGTGTGTAAGTGCGTGTAAGTACGTGTAAGTGCGTGTAAGTGCGTGTAAGTGCATGTAAGTGTGTATAAGTGCGTGTAAGTGTGTGTAAGTGTTTGTAAGTCTGTCTAAGTGCATGTAAGTATGTGTAAGTGTGTGTAAGTGCATATAAGTACGTGTAAGTGCGTGTAAGTGCATGTAAGTGCGTGTAAGTACGTATAAGTGTGTGTAAGTGCATGTAAGTACATATAAGTGCGTAAGTGCGTGTAAGTGCATGTAAGTGCATGTAAGTGCGTGTAAGTGCGTATAACTGCGTGTAAGTACGTGTAAGTATGTGTAAGTGCGTGTAAGTGCGTGTAAGTGTGTGTAAGTATGTATAAGTGCATGTAAGTGCGTGTAAGTGTGTGTAAGTACGTGTAAGTGCGTGTAAGTATGTATTATTATGTGTAAGTACGTGTAAGTGTGTGTGTGTGCATATAACTGCGTGTAAGTGTGTGTAAGTGCGTGTAGGTGCGTGTAAGTGCGCATATGTACGTATAAGTATGTGTAAGTGCGTGTAAGTACGTGTTAGTATGTGTAAGTGTGTGTACGTTTGTGTAACTATGCGTAAATGCGTGTAAGTACAATGAACTACTTCTAAGTGCGTGTATGTGTAAGTGTGTGTAAGTACGTGTAAGTGCATGTTAGTGTGTGTAAGTACGTGTAAGTGAGTGTAAGTACGTGTAAGTGTGTGTAAGTGCGTGTAAGTGCATGTAAGTGCGTGTAAGTATGTGTTAGTGTGTGTAAGTGGTGTAAGTGCGTGTTAGTGCATGTAAGTGCGTGTAAGTGTGTGTAAGTGTATGTAAGTACATGTAAGTGTGTGTAAGTACGTGTAAGTGTTTGTAAGTGCGTGTAAATACGTGTAAGTGCGTGTAAGTGCGTGTAAGTTTGTGTAAGTACGTGTAACTGCATATAAGTGAAGTTAACTGCATGTAATTGCATGTAAGTGCGTGTAAGTACGTGTAAGTGTGTGTAAGTGTGTGTAAGTGTGTGTAAGTGCGTGTAAGTACGTGTAAGTGCGTGTAAGTGCGTGTATGTGCGTGTGAGTGTGTGTAAGTGCGTGTAAGTGTGTAAGTGTTTGTAAGTGTGTCCAAGTGCGTGTAAGTACGTGTAAGTGTGTGTAAGTGCATATAAGTGCGTGGAAGTACGTGTAAATACGTGTAAGTGCGTGTAAGTGCGTGTGAGTATATGTAAGTGTGTGTAAGTGCGTGTCAGTATGTGTAAGTGCGTCAGTGCGTGTAAGTGCATGTAAGTGCATGTAAGTAAGTGTAAGTGCGTATGACTGCGTGTAAGTACGTGTAAGTACGTGTAAGTGCGTGTAAGTGCGTCTAAGTGTGTGTAAGTGTGTGTAAGTGCATGTAAGTGCGTGTAAGTGCGTGTAAGTACGTGTAAGTGCGTGTAAGTGCGTATTGTTGCGTGTAAGTGCGTGTAAGTGTGTGTAAGTGCATGTAACTGGGTGTAAGTGCGTGTGAGTGCGTGTAAGTGCGCAGATGTACGTATAAGTATGTGTAAGTACGTGTAAGTACGTGTAAGTACATATAAGTATGTGTAAGTTCGTGTAACTATGCGTAAATGCGTGTAAGTTTAATGAACTACTTGTAAGTGCGTGTAAGTATGTGTAAGTATGTGTTAGAGCATATAAGTGCATGCAAGTGTGTGCAAGTGCGTGGAAGTGCGTGTAATTGTGTGTAAGTACGTGTAAGTGCATGTAAGTGCGTGTAAGTACGTGTAAGTGCGTGTAAGTGTGTGTAAGTGCGGATAAGTGCGTGTAAGTACGTGTTAGTGCGTGTAAGTGTGTGTAAGTATGTGTAAGTGCGTGTAACTGCATCTAAGTGGGTATAAGTGCATATAAGTTCTTGTAAGTGCGTCTAAGTGCGTGTTAGTGCGCGTAAGTACGTGTAAGTGTATGTAACTGTGTGTAAGTACGTGTAAGTACGTACAAGTGCGTGCAAGTGCATGTAAGTATGTGTAAGTACGTGTAAGTGCGTGTAAGTACGTGTAAGTACGTTGAACATTGTGTAAGTAGGTGTAAGGACGTGTAAGTGCATGTAAGTGCATGTAAGAGCATGTAAGTATGTGTCCGTACGTGTAAGTGCGTAGAATACTGTGTAAGTAGGTGTAAGTGAGAGTAAGTGTGTGTAAGTGCGTGTAAGTATGTGTAATTATGTGTAAGTATACGTAAGTGCGGGTATGTGTGTGTAAGTGCGTATAACTGTGTGTAAGTGCGTGAAATTGCGTGTAAGTGCATGTAAGTGCGTGTAAGTGTGTAAAAGTGCGTATAAGTATGTGTAAGTGCGTGTAAGTATGTGTAAGTGTGTATAACTGCGTATAAGTGCGTGTAAGTACGTGTAAGTGGGTATAAGCGCATGTAAGTTCGTGTAAGTAAGAGTAACTGTGTGTAAGTGCGTGTAAGTGCGGATAAGTGCGTGTAAGTGCGTGTAAGTGCGTATACGTGTGTGTACGTGCGTGTAAGTACATGTAATTATGTGTAAGTGCGTAAAAGTACACGTAAGTCCGTGTAAGTACGTGTAAGTACGTGTAAGTACGTGTAAGTGTGTGTAATTGTGTGTAAGTGCCTCTAAGTACGTGTAAGTGTGTGTAACTGCGTGTAAGTACGTGTAAGTGCGTGTAAGTACATGTAAGTGTGTGTAAGTGCGTGTAAGTATGTGTAAGTGCTTCTAAGTACGTGTAAGTGCGTATAAGTGTGTTTAAGTGCGTATAACTGTGTGTAAGCGCGTGTAGCTACGTGTAAGTGTGTGTAATTGCGTGTAAGTACATGTAAGTGCATGTAAGTGCGTGTAAGTGCGTATAAGTACGTGTAAGTACGTGTAAGTTTGTGAAAGTGCGTGTAATTGCATGTAAGTATTTGTAAGTGTGTGTAAGTGTGTGTCAATAAGTGTAAGTACGTGTAAGTGCGTGTAAGTGCGTGTAAGTGCGTGTAAGTGCATGTAAGTGTGTGTAAGTGTGTATAGGTGAGTGTAACTGTGTGTAAGTGCGTGTAAGTACTTATAAGTACGTGTAAGTACGTGTAAGTGTATGTAAGTACGTGGAAGTGTGAGTAAGTGCATACAAGTACGTGTAAGTACGTGTAAGTATATGTAAGTGCGGGTAACTGCGTGTAGCTGTGTGTAAGTGCATGCAAGTGTGTGTAAGTGCGTATAAGTACGTGTAAGTGCATGAAAGTGCGTGTTAGTGTGTGTAAGTGTATGTAAGTACGTGTAAGTGTGTGTAAGTGTATGTAAGTGTGTGTAAGTGCGTGTAAATACGTGTAAGTGCGTGTAAGTGCGTGAAAGTGCGTGTAAGTACGTGTATGTGTGTGAAAGTGCGTGTAACTGCGTGTAACTGCGTGCAACTGTGTGTAAGTGCTTTTAAGTACGTGTAAGTGCATGTAAGTGCTTGTAAGTGTGTTTAAGTATGTGTAAGTGCATGTAAATGGGTGTATGTTCGTATAAGTACGTGTACGTGCGTGTAAGTGCAATTAACTGCGTGTAAGTGCGTTTCAGTGCATGTAAGTGCGTGTTAGAGCGTGTAAGTGCGTGGAAGTGTGTGCAAGTGCGTGTAAGACCGTGTAAGTGGGTATACGTGCATGTAAGTTCTTGTAAGTACGTGTTGGTGCGTGTAAGTGCGTGTAAGTGCGCATAAGTAGGTGTAAGTGTATGTAAGTGTGTGTAAGTGGATGTAAGTACGTGTAAGTGTGTACAAGTGCGTGTAAGTATGTGTAAGTACGTACAAGTGTGTGCAAGTACGTGTAAGTGCGTGTAAGTACGTGGAAGTGCATGTAAGTACGTGTAAGTACGTGGAACATTGTGTAAGTAGGTGTATGTTTGTGTAAGTGCATGTAAGTGCGTGTTAGTGCATGTAAGTGTGTGTACGTACGTGTAAGTGCGTGGAATACTGTGTATGTAGGTGTAAGTGCGTGTAAGTGCGTGTAAGTGCGTTTAAGTGCGTGTAAGTGCGTGTAAGTACGTGTAAGTATACGTAAGAGCGTGTATGTGCATGTAAGTGCGTATAACTGCGTGTAAGTGTGTGTAATTTTGTATAAGTGCATGTAAATGCATGTAAGTGTGTATAGATGCGTATAAGTATATGTAAATGCGTGTAAGTACATGTTAGTGCGTATAAGTGCGTGTGAGTGTGTGTAAGTACGTATAACTGTGTGTAACTGTGTGTAACTGCATGTAAGTGCGTGTAAGTGCGTGTAAGTGGGTGTAAGTGCATTTAAGTGCATGTAAGTGCATGTAAGTGCGTGTAAGTATGTGTAAGTTTGTGTAAATGCGTGTAAGTGCGTGTACGTGCGTATAAGTGTGTGTAAGGGCGTGTAAAAGTGTATACGTACGTGTAAGTACATCTAAGTGGGTGTAAGTGTGTGTAAGTGTGAGTAAGTGCATGTAAGTGCCTGTAAGTGCGTATTTGTGCTTCAAAGTGCGTGTAAGTGTGTGTAAGTGCGTGTTAGTGTGTGTACGTGCGTGTGAGTATGTGTAAGTATATATAACTGCGTGTAAGTGTGTTTAAGTATGTAGAAGTGCGTGTAAGTGCGTGTAAGTACGTGTAATTGAGTATAAGTACGTGTAAGTATGTGTAAGTACATGTAAGTGTGTATACCTGCGTGTAACTGTGTGTACATGCGTGTAAGTGCGTGTAAGTATGTGTAAGTGCGTGTAAGTGCATGTAACTGCGTGCAAGTATGTGTAAGTGTGTGTAAGTACGTGTAAGTATGTGTAAGTGCATGTAAGTGCGTGTATGTGCGTGTACGTGCATGTAAGTATGTGTAAGTACGTGTAAGTGCGTTTAAGTGCGTGCAAGTACGTGTAAGTGTGTGTAAGTGCATGTAAGTGCAGGTATGTGTATGTAAGTACGTGTAAGCATGTGTAAGTACATGTAAGTGCATATAAGTGCGTGTAAGTGCGTGTAAGTGCGTGTAAGTGCGTATAAGTACATACAAGTGCATGTAAGTGATTGTAACGACGTGTAAGTGCGTATAAGTACGTGTAAGTGCATGTAAGTGCGTGTAATTGTGTGTAAGTATGTGTAAGTGTGTGTAAGTTCATATAAGTGCGTGTATGTGCGTGTAAGTATGTGTAAATATGTTTAAGTGCGTGTAAGTGCATGTAAGTGCGTGTAAGCACGGTTAAGTGCGTGTAAGTACGTACAAGTGCTTATAAGTGTGTGTAAGTGCATGTAATGCGTATAAGTGTGCATAACTTTTTGTAACTGCGTATATGTGCGTGTAAGTATGTGTAAGTGCGTATAAGTGCATGTAAGTGCGTGTAAGTGTGTGTATCTGCGTGTAAGTGCGGAGAAGTGCGGATGAGTGTGTGTAAGTGCATGTAAGTGCGTGTAAGTGCGTGTAACTGTGTGTAAGTGCGTGTAAGTGCATGTATGTACGTGTAATTATGTGTAAGTGCGTGTAAGTACATGTAATTGCGTGTAAGTACGTGTAACTACATGTAAGTACGTGTAAGTGCGTGTGTGTCTAAGTGCCTGTAAGTGCGTGTAAGTGCGTGTAAGTCCGTGTAAGTGCGTGTAAGTGTGTGTAAGTGCATGTAGGTATGTGTAAGTGCGTATAAGTACGTGTAAGTGCTTGTAAGTGCGTGTAAGTGTGTGTAAGTGCATGTAAGTGTGTGTAACTGTGTGTGAGTGTGTATAACGGTGTGTAAGTGTGTGTAAGTGCGTGTAAGTACGTGTAAGTGCATGTAAGTGAGTGTAAGTACGTGTAAGTATGTGTAAGTGCGTGTAAGTTTGTGTAAGTGCGTGTAGTTACGTGTATGTGTTTGTAAGTGCGTGTAAGTGCGTGTAAGTTCATGTAAGTACGTGTAAGTTCTTGTAAGTGCTTGTAAGTGTGTATGATTGTGTGTTAGTACGTGTATGTACGTGTAAGCGTGTGCAAGTGCTTGTAAGTGCATGTAAGTGTGTGTAAGTGTGTGTAAGTGCATGTAAGTGCGTGTAAGTACATGTAAGTACATGTAATTGCGTGTAAGTGCATGTAAGTGCGTGTAAGCATGTTTAAGTGTGAATAAGTGTGTATAAGTACGTGTAAGTGTGTGTAAGTGTGTGTAAGTGCGTGTAACTGCGTGTTCCCATGTGTATGTGCGTGTAACTGTGTGTAAGTGCGTATAAGTACTTGTAAGTGCATGTAATTGTGTTAGTGGGTGTAAGTGTATGTAAGTTCATGTTAGTGTGTGTAAGTGCATGTAAGTGCGTGTAAGTGCGTGTAAGTGCGTGTAAGTGCGTGTAACTGCGTGTAAGTGTGTGTCAGTATGTGTAAGTGCGTGTAAGTGCATGTAACTACGTATAACTGCGTGTAACTGCGTGTAAGTGCGTGTCAGTACGTGTAAGTACATGTAAGTGTCTGTAAGTGTGTGTAAGTGCATGTAAAAGCGTGTAAGTGTGTGTGTTCATATAAGTACGTGTACGTACGTGTAAGTGCAATTAACTGCGTGTAAGTGCGTGTAAGTGCATGTAAGAGCGTGTTAGAGCGTGTAAGTGCGTGTATGTGTGTGCAAGTTCGTGTAAGTACGTGTAAGTATGTATAAGTGCGTGTAAGTGCATGTAATTGTGTGTAAGTGTGTGTAAGTGTGTGTAAGTGCCTATAAGTGCATGTAAGTATGTGTAAGTGCATGTAAGTGCGTGTAATAGTGTGTAAATGTATGTAATTGGGAGTAAGTGCGTGCAAGTACGTGTAAGTGTTTGTAAGTGCATGTAAGTACGTGTAAGTGCATGTAAGTGCGTGTAAGTTCGTGTAAATGTGTGTAAGTATGTGTAAGTGCAATTAACTACATGTAAGTGCATGTAAGTGCATGTAAGTGCGTGTAATTGCGTGTAACTGCGTGTAAGTACATGTCAGTACGTGTAAGTGGGTGTAAATGTGTGTAATTGCATGTAAGTATGTGTAAGTGCATGTAAGTTCATGTAAGTGCATAAGTGCATGTAAGTACATGTAAGTTCGTGTAAGTGTGTGTAAGTGCGTATAACTGCGTATAAGTACGTGTAAGTGGATGTAAGTACGTGTAAGTGCATGTAAGTTCGTGTAAATATGTCTAAGTGTGTGTAAGTGCGTATAAGTACGTGTTAGTACGTATAACTGCGTGTAGGTGCGTGTAAGTGCTTGGAAGTGTGTGTAAGTATGTGCAAGTATGTGTAAGTGTGTGCAACTGCGTGTAAGTACATGTAACTGCATGTAACTGTGTGTAAGTGTGTGTAAGTGTGTGTAAGTGCGTATAAGTACGTGTACATGCGTGTAAGTGTGTGTAAGTGTGTGTAAGTACGTGTATGTGCATATAACTGTGTGTAACTATTTATAAGTGCGTATAAGTACGTGTACGTGCGTGTAAGTGTGTGTAAGTGCGTGTAAGTGCGTGTAAGTGCGTGTAAGTGTGTGTAAGTACGTGTAAGTGGATGTATGTTTGTATAAGTACATGTAAGTGCGTGTAAGTGCAATTTAGTGCGTGTAAGTGCGTGTACGTGCATGTAAGTGCGTGTTAGAGCGTGTAAGTGCGTGTAAGTGTGTGCGAGTGCATGTAAGTACGTGTAAGTATGCGTAAGTACGTGTAAGTGCGTATGAGTGCGTGTAAGTTCGTGTACGTGCATTTAAGTGCGTGTAAGTGTATGTAAGTGCGTTTAAGAGTGCGTGTAAGTCTGTGTAAGTGTGTGCATGTGTGTACAAGTGCTTCTAAGCGCGTGTAATTGCGTGTAAGTTTGTGTAAGTGCGTATAAGTACGTGTAAGTATGTGTAAGTGTGTGTAAGTAGATATAAGTACGTATAAGTGGGTGTAAGTGCGTGTAAGTGCTTGTAAGTATGTATAAGTGCGAGTAAGTGCATGTAAGTGCGTGTAAGTGCGAATACGTGCGTATAAGTGCATGTAAGTGCGTGTAAGTACGTGTGAGTGTGTGTAAGTATGTGCAAGTGTGTGTAACCATATATAAGTGGGAGTAAGTACGTGTAATTGGTTGTAAGTGCATGTAAGTACGTGTAAGTACGTGTAAGTAAGTATATGTGTGTTTAAGTACGTATAAGTGCGTGTAAGTGCGTGTAAGTGCGTGTAAGTGGGTATAAGTGCTTATATGTGCGTGTAAGTGTGTGTAAGTGTGTGTAAGTGTGTGTAAGGGCGTTGAACTGTGAGTAACTGCGTGTAACTGTGTGTAAGTATGTTTAAGTACGTGTAAGTGCGTGTAAGTACATGTAAGTGTGTGTAAGTACGTGGAAGTGCGTGCAAGTGCGTGTAAGTACGTGTAAGTACATGTTAGTAGTTGTAAGTGCGTGTAAGTACGTGTAAGTGCGTGTAAGTGGGTGTATGTTCGTGTAAGTATGTGTAAGTGCAATGAACTGTGTGTAAGTGCATGTAAGTGCGTGTTAGAGTATCTAAGTGCGTGTAAGTGTGTGCAAGTACGTGTTAGTGCGTGTAAGTGTCTGTAAGTCCGTGTAAGTGCATGTAAGTGTGTGTAAGTATGTGTAAGTGCATGTAAGCACGTGTCAGTGCGTGTAAGTACGTGTAAGTATTTGTAAGTGCATGTAAGTACTTGTAAGTACGTGTAAGTGCGTATAAGTTTGTGTAAGTGTGTGTAAGTGCGTGTAGGTGTAATTAACTGCGTGTAAGTATATGTAAGTGCGTGTAAGTGTGTGTAAGTGCGTGTAAGTGTATGTAAGTGTGTGTAAGTACGTGTAAGTGCATATAAGTACCTCTAAGTACGTGTAAGTATGTGTAAGTGCGTACAAGTACGTGCGAGTGCGTGTAAGTGCATATAAGTGTGTGTAAGTGCGTGTAAGTGCGTGTAAGTGAGTGGAACACTCTATAAGTGCATATAACTGCGTATAACTACGTATAAGTATGTGTAAGTCCGTGTAAGTGCATATAAGTGGGTATACGTGCTTGTAAGTGCGTGTAAGTGTGTTTAAGTGCGTGTAACTGCATGTAACTGTGTGTAAGTCTGTGTAATTGCGTGTGCGTGTAAGTACGTGTAAGTAGGAGGAAGTGCGTGTAAGTGCATATAAGTACGTGTCACGGGGAGTATGTTTGTGTAAGTGTGTGTAAGTGCATGTAAGTGCAATTAACTGTATCTAAGTGCGTGTAAGTGTGTGTAAGTGCGTGTTAGAGCGTGTAAGTGTGTGTAAGTATATGCAAGTATGTGTAAGTGTGTGTAAGTGTGTGTAAGTATGTGTAAGTGCATGTAAGTGTGTGTAAGTACGTGTAAGTGTGTGTAAGTGCGTGTAAGTGGATATAAGTTCATGTAAGTGTGTGTAAGTGTATGTAAGTGCGTGTAAGTGCGTGTAAGTACGTGTAAGTGTTTGTAAGTGTGTGTAAGTATGTGTAAATGCGCGTAAGTCCGTATACGTTCGTGTAAGTACGTATTGGTGCGTGTAAGTCTAATTAACTGCGTGTAAGTGCATGTAAGTGCATGTAAGTACGTGTAAGTGTGTGTAAGTGTTTGTAAGTGCGTGTAAGTGTGTGTAAGTGCGTGTAAGTGCGTGTAAGTGCGTGTGAGTACGTGTAAGTATGTGTAAGTGCATGTAAGTGCATGTAAGTACGTATAAGTGTGTAAGTGCGTGTAAGTACATGTAAGTGCATATAAGTGCGTGTAACTGTGTATAACTGCGAGTCACTATGTGTAAGTACGTGTAAGTGCGTATACGTTTGTGTAAGTGTGTGTAAGTGCGTGTTACTGTGTGTAACTGTATCATATGTGTAAGTGTGTGTAAGTGCGTGTAAGTTTGTATACGTACGTGTAAGTGCATGTTACTACGTGTAAGTGTATGTAAGTGTGTGTAAGTGCATGTTAGTGTGTGTAAGTGCGTGTAAGTGTGTGTAAGTGCGTGTAAGTGCGTGTAAGTACCTATAAGTACGTGTAAGTACGTGTAAGTGTGTGTAAGTGCATGTAAGTGCGTGTAAGTGCGTGTAAGTACGTGTAAGTGTGTGTAGGTGCGTGTAAGTACGTATAATTACGTGTAAGTGCGTGTAAGTACGTGTAAGTGTATCTAAGTGTTTGTAAGTGCGTGTAAGTACGTGTAGGTAGGTGTAAGTGTGTGTAAATTCGTGTAAGTATGTGTAAGTGCGTGTAAGTACAATGAACCCTGTGGAAGTGCGTGTAAGTACGTGTAAGTGTGTGTTAGAGCGTGTAAGCGCGTGTAAGTGTGTGCAACTGCGTGTAAGTACGTGTAATTGTGGGTAAGTGTGTGTACGTACATGTAAGTACGTGTAAGTATGTGTAAGTGCGTGTAAGTGCATGTAAGTGCGTGTAAGTGCGTGTAAGTACGTGTTCGTGCGTGTAAGTACGTGTAAGTATGTGTAAGTGTGTATAACTGCGTGTAAGTAGGTATAAGTGCATGTAAGTTATTGTAAGTGCATGTAAGTGCGTGTAAGTGCGTGTAAGTGCGCGAAAGTGCGTGTAAGTGTAAGTGCGTGTAAGTGCGTGTAAGTACGTGTAAGTGCGTGCAAGTGCGTGTAAGTATATGTAAGTACGTACATGTGTGTGCAAGTGCGGGTAAGTGCGTGTAAGTACGTGTAAGTGCATGTAAGTATGTGTACGTGCTTGGAACATTGTGTAAGTAGGTGTAAGAACGTGTAATTTTGTGTAAGTGCGTGTAAGTGCATGTAAGTGTGTGTATGTATGTGAAAGTGCGTGGAATACTCTGTAAGTAAGTGTTAGTGCATGTAAGTGTGTGTAAGTGTGGGTAAGTATGTGTAAGTGCATGTAAGTATACGTTAGTGCGTGTACGTGTGTCTAAGTCCGTATAACTGTGTGTAAGTGCGTGTAATTGCGTGTAAGTGCATGTAAATACGTGTAAGTATTTATAAATGCGCATAAGTACGTGTTAGTGCGTGTAAGTGTGTGTAAGTACGTATAAGTGTGTTCAAGTGCGTGTACGTATGTGTAACTGCGTGTAACTGCGTGTAACTGCATGCAAGTGCATGTAAGTACGTGTAAGTGCGTGTAAGTGGATGTAAGTGCATGTAAGTGCGTGTAAGTATGTGTAAGTTTGTGTAAATATGTGTAAGTGTGTGTACGTGCGTGTAAGTGTGTGTAAGTGCATGTAAGTATGTATAAGTACGTGTAAGTGCGTGTAAGTACGTGTAAGTGTGTGTAGGTGCGTGTAAGTGCGTGTAAGTGCGTGTAAGTGCGTGTAAGTGCATATTCGTGCGTATAAGTGCTTGTACGTGCGTGTAAGTGCATGTAAGTACGTGTAAGTGCATGTGAGTATGTGTTCTTGCGTTTAAGTACTAGGGTGCAACTAGTGCGCAACTAGGGCACAACTAGTGTGCAACTAGTGCGCAACTAGGGTATAACAAGGGCACAATGAGGGCGTAACTAGGGTGCAACTAGTCGCACCCTAGTTGCGTCCTACTTGCACCCTAGTTGTGCCCTCGTTGCGCCCTAGTTGCACCCTAGTTATGCACTAGTTGCGCCCTGGTTGCGCACACGTTGCAACATACTTGCACCCTACTTGTATCCTACTTGTGCCCTTATTGCGTCCTAGTTGTACCCTATTTGCGCCCTAGTTGCGCCCTAGTTTTGCCCTAGTTGCGTCCTAGTTGCACCCTTTTTGGGCCCTTGTTGCGCCCTCGTTGCGCCCTCGTTGCACCCTTGTTGCGCCCTCGTTGCGCTCAAGTTGCGTCCTAGTTGCCCCCTTGTTATACCCTAGTTGTGCCCCACTTGTTCCACAATTGCACTCTACTTGCGCCCTACTTGCGCCCTACTTGCGTCCTATTTGCACCCTTCTTGCGCCCTAGTTGCACCCTAGTTTCGTCCTAGCTGCACTTTAGGTGCACCCTAGTTGCGCCCTAGTTGCACCGTAGTTGCGCCCTAGTTGCACCCTAGTTGCGCCCTAGTTGCACCCTAGTTGCGCCCTACTTGCGCCCTAGTCGCGCCCTAGTCGCGCCCTAGTCACGCCCTAGTTACGCCATAGTTGCGCCCTAGTTGCACCCCATTTGCACCCTATTTGCGTCCTTATTGCACCCTACGTGCGCCCTACAGGCACCCTTCTTGCGCCTTATTTGTGCCTTAGTTGGGCACTAGCTACACCCTAGTTATGCCCTAGTTGCGCTTTAGTTGTGTCTTACTTGTGCCCTACTTGTGCGCTAATTGCGCCTTAGTTGCACCTTAGTTGTGACCAACTTGCACACTAGTTACACCCTTGATACCCTCAAATTTGCCGCGCACAATGCTACTTCCGCGCTTCCCAACTGTGTGTTTGCTTCTGCTCTGCGATTTGCCGTTCCGCGATTTTGCTGGTCACTCCTTCGCTATCTCTCCTGAACTTCTGAGGATGCTTCGCACTTTTTTGGTCCCAGTCGTAGGCAGTGCTCCGTGGCTCCCTCCTTGCCAGCACGAGAGTCCGCCACCTCGTGGCCTCTGACTCCTTCGCCTGCAGAACCCCGTTCCGTGGTCGTATGCAAGGCCGCGGAGTCGCCAATAGCACTCCTTGCCCGACTTGTGCTCCGTGGTGACAATAGCACTCAACGGTATCTTGGGTTTCTCGCAGGAGGGGTGGATTGAATAGTGTGTTCCGCGCGCACTTAGAGGATATGAATTCGTCCTCCGCGGGACAACTCCGCGGAGAGTACGCTTGCAAGTTCCTCAACTGGTGCGGATCTTAGAGGGTGGAGCGTGGGTGTGAACCAAGACAAGCACTCGCGCAGATTGATGAGACAGAAGGACTGTTGAGCTCATGAGCGGGAAATAGACTTACACTGACTCAAGTCACAAGAGATCAGATAAAGGGGAGGCAAGTTCGGCAATTGGCCAGATTTGACTAGTTCCTCCAAAACTAGTTCTCTAAGACACCTCCCATCACTCCTTCCCTTATTTCGGACTCCGCGCGGCGCGCTTCACGCGCCGCGGGTCTCATCCTTGACACATACACACACATTCTTCACTACTATTTTTCCTTGTTCTGCCACTACATCTTCCTTTAGTCCGCGGCTTGAACGCTCGCGGTCTTGTGTTCTTCCTTGAATCTTCGTCTTCGCGCAGTGCGTCCTCCCGGCCCTCCTGCTTGATTATCGCTGCCCATCTTGAGCTCTCATTGGTCAAGCTCCCCTTTGACGTCTGGCCCTGTCGACGTGCATCTCTGCACGTCCGCTGCTTCAGCTTCTCCGCGGCTCGACCCATGTTCAATTCTCACCGCGGATTCCCATCCTTCTCTTCCTCCCTTTCCTATTCTTCTGCGGCCATATTTGCCTCCTGGCGACAACGTTTCCCACCTCTTCTCCCCGATTGCTTCTGGATTCCGCGCCACCCCACACTCTACCGCAATTATCGTGCGAGAGCCAGCATGCCTTGCGCATTCTCCGACACTCCGCGGTTTCCCTGCTATCCTCCTCCACAGATCACCGGCCGCGGAAGCTTTGTTCCGCAGATCTATGGATGGCGGTGATTTCTCCTCCGCGGATCCATATTTTCCTCAGCGGAGATGCAGTGGATCCTCGCTTGGCACTGATGCCCCCAACCCCCCTTTTCCAAGACTCTGTCCCAGAGTCTCCTCATTTCAACAGGCGAGTGAACTTTCCTTGGGGGGCTGGCCGCTGCCGCTGTTGACAAGGGTGGCAGTAGGTTTCCATCTCTCCACCTTCACGCTGATAACACGCGGAGCATTCTTGATGCACATACAGCTGGCATCCCTCACACCTGGCACCGGCAGTGATGTCTTCCGCGCCCAGTCTCTTCTTGCAGGTAGAGCAATGGGAGATTTGTTCGTATGTCCTGCAGCTGGTGCAGCGGTACACCATCAGCCCCTCCTCATTCCTGCCCACCTCTGTGGCGCAATGTGCGTGGGCCCATCCTCCATAGTGCTCACAATGGTACGCTGTCCCTGTGACTACCCCCATACATCCGTCTCCGCAGCACTACAGTCCAGAGTTCTCCGCACCCCAGTGTGCTTTTTTGGGCTGTGCCAAGCATTGGTGGCATGTCCATACTCCTTCCTTGCCCCTCTTGCCACACCGCAGATGGCACAGTTTCAAGCACATGCCACATCCCTTGCCGAACTCCGCCATCCCTTCGTGGCAGGCTACGCAAGCAGGTTCTCGGGTCTCCGTGATGAAGCTGAGGTAGCAGTCTGCCTCGAGGAGCTCATTGCCCACACATTGGTGGCATTGGCCCTTCCAGGCGGAGCTGCCGGCCACCAGGCATTTGTGGTGCGCCAACCATGTGCAGACAACACATTTTTCCCCGTCCGGCACGGTCTTTAGGCATGTAGGGCATGTCGCGGATTGGTGCCCTTCCATTCCCGGTTCCTCCTCTTCCTCTGATTCTTCCTCTTCCTCTCCCACATTCACTCGCGGTGCCCTGCAAATGCCTCGTTGCCTCTCGACCTCCTCCCTGCATCTCCTGCACACTGCAGCCCCGCTTAGCCCTCCGCGTCCATCACGAGGTGGGGCCAAGTAACCAGTGCAGATCTTGCGTAGGCATCCGCCACAGTCCTGCACCTCCACCCCCTACCATTGGCCGCATTGAGCGCATTTCTTTTCTTCCAGTTCCTTCCTCCTTTTCTCTTCCGCCGCGACTCGTCCCTCCGCCTGCCACGGCCTCATAATGGCCCCGGAAATGGAGCGCGGACCTCTCTTTTGCTCTGGAGGCCCTTCTTCCTTCTCTTCCTCTTCCTCCTCCTGTGGTTCCCATCTCCCGCGGGGCGGCGCTCCCCCAGCGCCGGGTCCTGCCCCCTCTTCCTCATCCCTTTTCTTTGCGGCCTCCCGTTTAGCAGCCTCCTTCAGGCATCGCAGGCAGGTTCGATTTCGTCCGATGCAGGTCTTGGATGCTCCGTCGGCATACTGATGCGCTGGATCCACGCATACCCGGCATACCACCTTTAGGAGTGGTTCAGCAGGGAGGTTCTCTCCGCACCACACACACGGGCACGTGTAGTCAGCCAGGGCCTTAGGGCTCATGGGCATCCTTGTCAGCGGTGGTACCTTCTGGGGTAGCTGCAGGGATACTCCCGTTGGAGTCCGCTTGGGCTGAGACTCAGGTCTGCCGTGAGACTCCTTTCCCTGGTCCCGCGACTTTCCCTGCTCTTTCCGTCCCTTCTCTTGCTGCTCCTGCTGTTGCTCCCGCCTCCGCGGCTCGTGCTGTTATTCCTTCTGCACCTCCTCCGCGGCAAGTTCGCGGACATCGGACTCCTCTTCCTCAACCTCCTCTGCTTCCTGGCTCCATTCTTGCTCTTGGCGTGACACCTGCCCTTCGCAGATGTATAGCACCTCTTCCGCTCTCCATCCCCTCGAGCCCTTCCGCTGCCCCAGAGGTGGTAGGCGACCTCCTCCCCCGGGGATGTGCGTCTGCCATGCAGGTGGCAGCAGCACAAATTCCGTGGCTGGGTAGCTGCGGTCGCTGAACCCCTCCGGTCCCTCCAGCTACACTTGCCCCGCCTCCACGCTAGCCACGCGGTACACCTCCCGCGGCTCCCCTGCCACTCTCCCGGCGCTGGGGAAGGGGCGGAGATACACCAGGTGGCCTTCCTTGATGGGCCCATGATTCAGCCGTCGGTTTGCCGCGTCACATATGTGTCACGCAGCGACCAAACCTCTCAACCGCGCCTCTGCCCGCATGGCCTTTGTCCGTTCGCAGCGCTCGTGGAACCATTCCGCGACCGCCTTGTCCTTCTCATCCTCCGAGAGTTTCTCTTGCTCCTCCGGAGCAAGCGGTAGCCCCAGCGACTTTTGGGGCATGCCCATTGCCACACGCGGTGGTTTTCCAAAGAGTAGCATGTAGGGTGAGAAAGAGGTTGCTCGGCTGGGTGTCGTGTTGATGAAGTGAGCCATTTTCCTCAGCTTCTCAGTCTAGCTGCTGCCCTCCGCGGTTGCCACTGCCCTTTCTAGTATGTCGTGCACCCGCTCCACTTGCCCTTGTGACTCTGGCCGGTACCGCCCGGAGTGCACGTGGCGGACCCCCCACTCCTCCAGTTCCTCTAAGAAGGCCCCCATGAACTCCGTGCCGTTGTCGCTGTGCACCACGCTGCAGCCACCAAAGCGGTAGAAGATTTCCTTGCAAATGAACCTCGCCGCGGGGGCTGAACTCTTGTTGGACACAGCGCGGACCCAGAGATACTTCGTGAAGTGGTCCACCGCTGCAATCCAGTATTGGTTTCCTTGGTCGCGATGTGCGCGGAGGCCGTGGAAGTCGATGATAATCTTTTCCAACGGCTTGCCGATAAGGGAGGGTTGGAACAGCGGCTGGCCCCGCGGCGTGGTTTTCCGCGCTCGTTCGCAGGGGGCGCAGTGTTGTACCACATCTTTGACGATAGCCGCCAGGTTCGGCATGTGAATGATGGGCGTCAGGCGATCTTTCAGTGCCTGCACGCCAGTGTGATGATGGCGGTGGTAAGCCTCCACAAGTGCCTTCTGCAACGTTGGCGGGGACACCCACAAGACACGCGGAGTTATCCTCCAAAGTCGACTGTCCTCCCAGGCATACTGCTCACACAGGCGAGCTAGGTCGTCCTTTTTCCTGCGGTCGAATTCCACCCCCAGCCGTACTTCTAGGTCCGCGTACACCTTCTGCGCCTCCGCCTTTTGCTGTTCCTTGCTGCTGGCCCGGAGAAGGATGTGGGCGGTCTGCCAGATCCGCCAGTCTTGTGTTTCCATGGGCCCCTTCCTCCCCGCTTTTTCTTGTCACTGCTTCTTTGGGCTTTCGCTTCGTCTCTCGCACTCTTGCCGGCAATCTGCACGCTCGTCTCCCATCCTGCTCCGCTTTCATCACCTCGAACTCCTTGCAGTTCTCTTCATCATAGACCGGTGGCTCTCTGTCCCAAGGGTCAGGTGCAGGGAAGAGCCGAAGGCTTCCGACCGCTCAAAGCTCTCCTTCATCCCACTGCTCTTGCAGCCTGCTCTCAGCGGGGCCGCTCGGGCGTCTGCCGCGTCCAACAGCGCGGTGCAGCTCAATTACCTCCTCCTTCCTGTGTAGAGCCGTTCTTGGAGCCCACAGTAATCCCTGGCTGCGTATGAGGGGTTGTTCCTCTTCCGAGTCTCCCGGTGACTCACTGATTTTGGAAACCACCATCACCGCCTCTTTCTCCGCGCGTCCCCTCCTTTCCGTTCCATTGCGTGCACCTGCTGTTGCGGCCTCTCCCAAGACATGCCGTAGTGGAGCCGGCATCATCTCCACAGGCAAGTGTAATGTGCGGAGTACCGCCATCAGAAGTTCCGCTACCTGTGCGGCCTCCCGCTGGGCCTGCGCCAACTATTCCGGGATTACGCCGGGGCTGGGGCCTTTGCGTACCCGAGGTTGTTTCTCTTTCCATAGCTCCGCGACCGTTTCCTCTTCTGCCTTCCTCTTTCCTTTTGGAGCAGGAGTTGTCTCCTCCGGGAATGTCCGTGCCGGCTCCTCACTTTGACTGGTGTCTGCCAGCGCTGTTGTTCTGGTCTGGCTCAGCGTCGCTGCTGCTTTCCGCACCACTGCCGCCGCGCGGGCCTGAAGGTGTGCCTTCCGCCGTAGGGAGCTAGCAGATGGCTCCGGGCAGTAGCGCTTGACGCCAGCCTTGTACCTCCTCGCCATCTGCTCTCCTTCGGCTCCTGCCTGTTTCGTGGTCCTATGTATTGTTGCTTCCTTTGCTGCCTCCGTTGCTGTACTACGGGCTCCCACTTTGGCCGCCTCCGTGGTTGCTTGTGTTTCTGTTGCTACCTGTGCCTCCGTGGATGCTGCCTTTGCTGCCTTGTCTGTTGCTTTCACTGTTGCCTCCGCTGCCGCTACTGCTGCTGCCTTTGCCTTTGCTTTTGCCGCTTCTGTTGCTGCTGCAATTGTCTCCACTTTCACCGCTTCTGCTGCTGCTGCTATATCTTCTGCCACTGCTGCTGCCGCCGCTGCTTCTGCTTCCCCCATGATTTCCCTTATGAGTTCTTTTGTAGTTTCCTTGTCTCTCTTAGCCGCCGCGTCCCGTTCCTTAGCCAATTGGGCTTCCTTCTCCGCGCCTTCTGCGGCCACCCGCTCTGACTCGGCTGCCTCTTCCTCCCATTCCTTCCGCATGCATTCCTGCATCTGCTGCAGCTGAGGGGAGGGCTG
The DNA here is from genome assembly GCA_023375785.1 of Penium margaritaceum. Lineage (NCBI taxonomy): Eukaryota > Viridiplantae > Streptophyta > Zygnematophyceae > Desmidiales > Peniaceae > Penium > Penium margaritaceum. The sequence goes on along the minus strand of SZWC01000029.1, from coordinate 540,477 downwards.
GGCGTATTTGCGAGCCTCCTCCACCTCCGCATCCCTCCTGCTTTTGTCCTCTTGGCATATTTTTGCTGCCTCCTTAGCCCAGTGCCGCACCTCTTCCTGCTTGAGGTTCAGTCCCTCTCCTTGAACCATAGTCCAGTGTGTCTCTGCAACCGCTGCCACTACCCTCGTGCGTATATCATTATGGAGTGTCTGCGTCCATCATTTTTCCATGGCGTCCATCCAGCATCCCTCAGGTCACTGGGTGTCCGCAAGTCGCGATCTTTCTTCTTGTGGGTACTGAACGCTCCATCTGGCATAGACGAGGTTAAGCAAATATCCCCACCTCGACTCATCTGCCGCGGACCTTCTCCGCGGTGCCTCTGCCGATGCAGGTCCCTCGTCATTCACATGGTACAGGATGAGTGCTCTGGCCCTCTCCTGGAGCAGGTGTACGTACCGTCTTTCTGGACTGCTGCGCTGGTCCTTCCGCACCCTGTTCCACCATTCTCGAGCGGCTTCCAGTGATGGGTCCGCCTGTTCGGTATCCAGTAGTTCCGCGACGCCTGTCATGTCACTGGCCATCCCTGGTTTGATGTTCAGGCTATCCCGTAGTGCCAAAACAAGGCACTCAGCGCCTGCCGTCTCCAGCAGGAGCACCTGCCTCTCATGCACTCCGAGGGCTAGCAACCCCGTGGCTGCTCCCTTTAGTACTACCTGCCACATCATGCCGAACAGTGAATCCTTGAATTTTGCGCGGACCACTTCCGGAATTTCTGTCAGCAGCTGGAGCATGACGCTGCTTACCACCTCGAGCAGCAGGGCTTCCTTGGGCTGCTCTTCGCTGTCTCCCGAGCTTTCCTCGAGATACGTTCTCGCTCCCTCCATCACGGTTCTTGTGCCCAGCAGGGGGCGTGCGGGTTGCCGAGTTGGACTGCCACGCGAGGTCGGCGGCGAGTGAGAGAGCGCCGTCGTGGCAGGGGAGGGGACTGGGGTAACCAGGGTTCGAGCTTCACCTCGCGGGCTTGGTGTTGGGATGGCGGTTGTTCTTGCCACTGCTTGCGTGGCTCCTACCGCTGGCTCAATACGTTTGACGATCCGCGTTGGTGTGCTTGTGGCCGGGCCTTGGCGCGACGAGCCTGGTGATTTGGCCACAAGTGGCGTGGCCTGCGTTGGTGTTCGTTCCGCGGAACTCGACCGCGGTGGGATTGTTGCTGCTGGTCTTGTGGTTGGTGTCAGGGTCGTACCTTACACATACATAGACATACTTATATGCACTTACACACACTTACACGTAATTACACACACTTATATGCACTTACACACAGTTACATGCACTTACACACACTTATATGCACTTACACGTACTTACGCACAGTTACATGCATTTACACGTACTTACACGTACTTACACGTACTTACACGTACTAATACATACTTACACGCACTTACAGGCACTTGCACGCACTTACACACACTTACATGCACTTACATGCACTTACACGCACTTACACGCACTTACACGCACTTACATGCACTTACATGCACTTATACGCACTTACACGCACTTACACACACTTACACATACATGCACACACTTACACGTACTTACACGCTCTTACATGTACTTATACGCACTTATACAAACTTACACACAGCTATTTGCATGTACACGCACTTACACATACTTACACAAACTTACACATACGTACACGCACTTACACGTATTTACACGCACTTACAAACACTTACATACACTTACATGTACTTACATGCACTTACCCGCACTTACACACACTAACACGCACTTACATACACTTACACGCACTTACACATACTTACACGCAGTTACTCGCAGTTACACGCTGTTACACGCACTTACACGCACTTACACGCACTTGTACACAATTACAAGCACTTACACCCACTTACATGTACTTACATACACTTACACGCACTTACATACACTCACACGCACTTACACACAGTTATACAGAGTTATACACACATGTATGCACTTACACGTACATACACATACTTACATGCACTTACACACACTTACACGTACTTACACACACTGACATGCACTTACACACACTTACACATACTTACACACACTTATACGCACTTACACGCAGTTACATGCACTTACACGCACTTATACACACTTACACGCACTTACACACAGTTACACGCACTGATACGTACTTACATGCACTTACACATACTAACAAGTACTTACACGTACTTACACGCACTTACGCGCACGTAAACACAATTACACGCACTTACGCGCACGTACACACACATACACGTACTTACACGCACGTACCCGCAGTTACACTCACTTACCTATACTTACATTCACTTACACCTACTTAAACGTACTTACACGCACGCATACGCACTTATACGCACTTACACGCACTTACACGCACTTACACGCATTTACATGCACTTACATGCTCTTACACACACTTACACGCACTTACACGCACTTACACATACTTGCACACACTTACACGCACTTACACGCTCTAGCACGCACTTATACGCACTTACATGCACTTACACCCAGTTAATTGCACTTACACCTACTTATACGTGCTTACACAAACTTAAACGTACTTACAGGCACTTACACGTAATTACAAACACTTACATGCACTTACATGTACTCACTCGCACTTACACTAACTTACACGCACTTACACAAACTTACACACACTTACACGCACTTACACGTACTTACACATACTTACACACACTTACACGCAATTATACGCACTTACACAGACTTAAACAAACTTACATGCACTTACACACACTTAGACGTACTTACACGTACGTACACGCACTTACACGCACTTTTACACACTGACACGCAGTTGTATACACTTACACGCACTTACATGCACTTACACACACTTACACACACTTACACACACTTGCATGTACTTACACATACTTATACGCCATTACACGCACTTACATACACTTATACGCACTTACACGCACTTACACGCACTTACACGCACTTACACGCACTTACACGCACTTACACGTACTTACACGCACTTACACATACTTACACGCACTTACACGTACTTGCACACAATTACACGCACTTACACACACTTGCATGTACTTACACGTACTTACACGCACTTGTTAACAGTTAATTGCACTTACACGCTTTTACACATACTTACACAAACTTACACACACTTACACGTAATCACACATACTTACACGCACATACAAATACTTACACGTACTTACACCGACTTACACGCACTTACACGCACTTACATACACTTACACACACTTACACACACTTACACGCACTTATACACACTTACACACACTTACATGCACTTACATGTACTTACACACACTTACATGTACTTACACGCATTTACACATTTATACGCACTTACATCACGTACACGCACTTACTCGTCCTTACACGCACTTATACACACTTACTCGCACTTACACATACTTACACGTAGTTACACGCAGTTACACGCAGTTACATACACTTACACGCACTTATACGCACTTACACGCAAGTACAAGCACTTACACCCACTTACATGTACTTACACACACTTACACGCACTTACATGACCTTACATGCACTTACAGGTAGTTACACGCAGTTACACACACTTACACGCACTTACATGTACTTACACGTACTTACACGCACTTACACGCACTTACACGTACTTACACGTACTTACACACACTTATATGCACTTCCACGCACTTACACGTACTTACACACACTCATACGCACTTATATCAATTACATGCACTTACATGCACTTATACACACTTAGACTCACTTTCACACAGTTACACGCAGTTACACGCATTTACACGCACTTACACGCACTTACACGTACTTATACGCACTTCCACGCACTTTGTGTGACCCGACTGTGGTTTCTGTGACCCAGTTTTGGTTATTGTGGCCCGGCTTTTGTTTGTGTGACCCGGCTTTGGTTTCTGTGACCCGGCTTTGGTTTCTGTGACCCGGCTTTGGTTTCTATGACCCGGCTTTGGTTTTTGTCATCCGGGTTTGGTTTTTGTGACCCGGCTTTGGTTCTCCTGATCCAGCTTTAGTTTTTGTGACTCGTCTTTGGTTTCTGTGACCCGGCTTTGGACCCTCTGTCACCTGGCTTTGGTTTCTCTGACCCGGCTTTGGTTTTTGTGACCCGGCTTTGGTTTTTTGTAATCCGGGTTCGGTTTTTGTGACCCGGCTCTGGTTTCTGTGATCCAGCTTTGGTTTGTGTGACTCATCTCTGGTTTCTGTGACCCGGCTTTAAACCCCCTGTGACCCGGCTTTGGTTTCTGTGACCTGGCTTTGGTTTATATGACCTGGCTTTGGTTTTCGTGACCCAGCTTTGGTTTCTGTGACTCATCTTTGGTTTCTGTGACCCAGCTTTGGACCCTCTGTGATCTGGCTTTGGATTCTGTGACCCGGCTTTGGTTTCTGTTACCCGGCTTTGGTTTCTGTGACCCGGCATTGGCTTCTGTGACCCGGCTTTGGTTTCTGTGACCCTACTCAGGTTTTTGTGACCCGTCTTTGGTTTTTGTGACCCGGCTTTGGTTTTTGTGACCCGGCATTTGTTGTTGTGACCTGGCTTTGGTTTCTATAACCCGTCTTTGGTTTTTGTGACCCGGCTTTGGTTTCTATGACACGGCTTTGGTTTATGTGACCCGGCTCTGGTTTCTGTGACCTGGGTTTTGTTTATGTGACCCGGGGTTGGTTTCTATGACCCAGTTTTGGTTTCTGTGACCTGGCTTTTGTTTCTGTGACCTGGCTTTGGTAGCTGTGACCCAGCTTTGGTTTATGTGAACAGGCTTTGGTTTCTGTGACCCGGCTTTGATTTCTGTGATTGGCTTTTGGTTTATGTGACCCGGCTTTCGTTTCTATGACCCGGCTTTGGTTTTTGTGACCCGGCTTTGGTTTCTCTGACCCGGCTTTGGTTTCTGTGACCCAGCTTTGGACCCTCTGTGACCTGGCTTTGGTTTCTGTGACCCGGCTTTGGTCACACAAACCAAATCTGGGTCACCGAGGGTCCAAAGCTGGGTCACAGTAACCAAAGCCGGATCACATAGACGAAAGCCGGGTCACAAAAACCAAACCTGAGTCACGGAAATCAATGCCGGGTCACAGAAACCAAAGCCAGGACATAGAAACCAAAGCCGTTCCATTGAAATCAAAGCCGGGTCACAGAAATCAAAGCCGGATCACAGCAATCAAAGCCTGATCACAAAAACCAAAGCCGGGTCACAGAAACAAAAGCCGAGTCATGGAAAATACAGCCGGGTCAGAGAAAGCAAAGCCGGGTCACACAAACCAAAGCCGGGTCACAGAAACCAAATCCAGGTCAGAGAAATGAAAGCCAGTTCACAGAAACCAAAGCCAGGTCACTAAAAGCAAAGTAGAGTCACAAAAACCAAAGTGGGGTCACAGAAACCAAAGCCGGGTCACAGAAGCCAAAGCCGGGTCACAAAAACCAAAGCTGGATCAAAAAAACCAAAGCCGGGTCAGAGAAACCAAAGCCGGGTGACAGAGAGTCCAAAGCCGGGTCACAGAAACCAAAGACGAGTCACAAAAATTAAAGCCGGATCACAAAAACCAAAGCCGGTCAGAAAAACCAACGTCAGATTACAAAAACCAAAGCCGGGTCATAGAAACCAAAGCCGGGTCACAGAAACCAAAGCCGGGTCAGAGAAGCCAAAGCCGGGTCACAAAAACCAAAGCTGGGTCACAAAAACCAAAGCCGGGTCATAGAAACCAAAGCCGGGTCACAGAAACCAAAGCCAGGTCACAGAAACCAAAGCCGGGTCACAGAAACCAAAGCTTGATCATCGAAACCAAAACCGGGTCACAGAAACCAAAGCCGAGTGAACGAACCAAAGCCGGATCACATGAACCAAAGCCCGGTCATAGGAACCAAAGCCGGGTCATAGAAACCAAAGCCGGGACACGGAATCAAAAGCCGGATCACAGAAACATGAGACGGGTCACAGCAACCAAAGACAGGTCACAGAACCAGAGCCGGGTCACAGAAACCAGAGCCAGGTCACAGAAACCAAAGCGGGGTCAAAGAAACCAAAGCCGGGTCACAGAAACCAAAGCCGGGTCACAGAAACCAAAGCCGGGTCCCAGAAACCAAAGCCGGGTCATTAAAACCAAAGACAGGTCACAAAACCAAAGCCGGGTCGTAGAAACCAAAGCCGGATCAAAAAAACCAAAGCCGGGTCAGAGAAACCAAAGCCGGGTCAGAGAAACCAAAGCCGGGTCAGAGAAACCAAAGCCGGGTCAGAGAAACCAAAGCCGGGTCAGAGAAACCAAAGCCGGGTCAGAGAAACCAAAGCCGGGTCAGAGAAACCAAAGCCGGGTCAGAGAAACCAAAGCCGGGTCAGAGAAACCAAAGCCGGGTCAGAGAAACCAAAGCCGGGTCAGAGAAACCAAAGCCGGGTCAGAGAAACCAAAGCCGGGTCAGAGAAACCAAAGCCGGGTCAGAGAAACCAAAGCCGGGTCAGAGAAACCAAAGCCGGGTCAGAGAAACCAAAGCCGGGTCAGAGAAACCAAAGCCGGGTCAGAGAAACCAAAGCCGGGTCAGAGAAACCAAAGCCGGGTCAGAGAAACCAAAGCCGGGTCAGAGAAACCAAAGCCGGGTCAGAGAAACCAAAGCCGGGTCAGAGAAACCAAAGCCGGGTCAGAGAAACCAAAGCCGGGTCAGAGAAACCAAAGCCGGGTCAGAGAAACCAAAGCCGGGTCAGAGAAACCAAAGCCGGGTCAGAGAAACCAAAGCCGGGTCAGAGAAACCAAAGCCGGGTCAGAGAAACCAAAGCCGGGTCAGAGAAACCAAAGCCGGGTCAGAGAAACCAAAGCCGGGTCAGAGAAACCAAAGCCGGGTCAGAGAAACCAAAGCCGGGTCAGAGAAACCAAAGCCGGGTCAGAGAAACCAAAGCCGGGTCAGAGAAACCAAAGCCGGGTCAGAGAAACCAAAGCCGGGTCAGAGAAACCAAAGCCGGGTCACAGAAACCAAAGCCGGGTCATTGAAACCAAAGCCGGGTTACAGAAACCAAAGCCCGGTCACAGCAACCAAAGCTGGGTCAAAGAAACCAAAACCGGGTCACAGAAACAAAAGCCGAGTCACGGAAAACAAAGACGGGTCACAGAAAGCAAAGCATGGTCACACAAACCAAAGCCGGATCACAGAAACAAAAGCCAGGTCAGAGAAACGAAAGCTGGTTCACAGAAACCAAAGCCGTGTCACAAAAACCAAAGCCGGGTCACAAAAACCAAAGTCGGGTCACAGAAACCAAAGCCGGGTCACACAAACCAAAGCCGGGTCACAGAAACCATAGGCGGGTAACAGAAACCAAAGCGGGGACATAGAAACCAAAGCAGGGTCACAGAAACCAAAGCCGGGTTGATTGAAACCAAAGCCTGGTTACAGAAACCAAAGCACGGTCACAGCAACCAAAGCCGGGTCACAGAAACCAAAACCGGGTCACAGAAACAAAAGCTGAGTCACGGAACTCAAAGCCGGACCACAGAAAGCAAAGCCGGATCACACAAATCAAAGTTGGATCACAGAAACCAAAGCCAGGTGAGAGAGACGAAAGCCGGTTCACAGAACCCAAATCCGGGTCACAGAAACCAAAGCCGGGTCACAAAAACAAAAGTCGGGTCACAGAAACCATAGCCGGGTTACACAAACCAAAGCCGGGTCACAGAAACCAAAGCCGGGTCACTGAAACCAAAGCGGGGTCATAGAAACCAAAGCAGGGTCACGGAAACCAAAGCTGTGTCACAGAAACCAAAGCCGGGTCATAGAAACCAAAACCGGATCACAAAAACCAAAACCGGGTCATAGAAACCAAAGCCAGGTCAACGAACCAAAGCCGGAGCACATAAACCAAAGCTCTGTCATACGAACCAAAGCCGGGTCACAGAAACCAAAGGCGGGTCACAGAATCCAAAGCCCGATCACAGAAACATGAGTCGCGTCACAGCAACCAAAGCCAGGTCACAGAACCAAAGCCGGGTCACAGAAACCAAGCCAGGTCACAGAAACCAAAGTGGGGTCATAGAGACCAAAGCCGGGTCACATAAACCAAAGCCGGGTCACAGAAACCAAAGCCGGGTCCCAGAAACAAAAGCCGGGTCATTAAAACCAAAGCCGGATCACAAAAACAAAGCCGGGTCATAGAAACCAAAGCCGGGTCACAGTAACCAAAACCGGGTCATAGAAACCAAAGCCGGGTCACAAAAACCAAACCCGGGTCACATAAATCAAAGCCGGGTCACGGAAACCAAAGCCGGGTCACATAAACCAAAGCCGGGTCGTTGAAACCAAAGCCAGGTCACAGAAACCAAAGCCGGGTCACAGCAACCAAATCCAGATCACAAAAACCAAAGCCGCGTCACATAAACAAAAGCCAAGTCACGGAAAACAAAGCCGGGTCACAGAAAGCAAAGCTGGGTCACACAAACCGAAGCCGGGTCACAGAAACCAAAGCCAGGTCAGAGACACGAAAGCCGGTTCACAGAAACCAAAGCCGGGTCACAGAAAGCAAAGTACGGTCACAGAAACCAAAGTCGGGTCACAGAAACCAAAGCCGGGTCACAGAAGCCAAAGCCTGATCACAAAAACCAAAGCCGGGTCACACAAACCAAAGCCGGGTCATAGGTACCATAGCCTGGTCACGGAAACCAAAGCGGGGTCATAGAAACCAAAGCCGGGTCACAGAAACCAAAGCCGGGTCACAGAAACTAAAACCGGGTCACAGAAACCAAAGCCGGAGCACCTAAACCAAAGCCTGGTCATAGAAACCAAAGCCGGGTCACAGGAACCAAAGCCGGGACACAGAATCCAAAGCCGGATCAAATAAACATAAGCCAGGTCAGATGAACCAAAGCCAAGTCACAGAACCAGAGCCGGGTCACAAAAACCAAAGCCAGGTCACAGAAACGAACGCGGGGTCATAGAAACCAAAGCCGGGTCACAGAAACCAAAGCTGGGTCACAGAAACAAAAGCCGGGTCCCTGACACCAAAGCCGGGTCATTAAAACCAAAGACGGGTCACAAAACCAAAGCCGGGTCATAGACACCGAAGCCGGGTCACAGAAACCAAAGCTGGGTCACAGAAACCAAATCCAGGTCACATAAACAAAAGCCAGGTCACAAAAACCAAAGCCGGGTCACAGAAACCACAGCCGGGTCACAGAAACCAAAGCCGTGTCACAAAAACCAGAGCCATGTCACAGAAACTAAAGCCGGATCACAGAAACCAAAGCCTGGTCACAGAAACCAAAGCCGGGTCACAGAAACCAAAGCCGGGTTAGAGAAGCCAAAGCCGGGTCACAGAAACCAAAGCCGGGTCACCAGAACCAAAGCCGGGTCACAGAAACCAAAGTTGGGTCACAGAAACCAAAGCCGGGTCACTGAAACAAAAGCCGGGTCACAGAAACCAAAGGCGGGTCACAGAACCCAAAGCTAGGTCACATAAATAAACGCCGAGTCACGGAAAACAAAGCCGGTTCACAGAAAGCAAAGCCGGGTCACACAAACCAAAGCCGGGTCACAGAAACCAAAGCCGGGTGAGAGAAACCAAAGCCGGGTCACAGAAACCAAAGCCGGGTTAGAGAAGCCAAAGCCGGGTCACAGAAACCAAAGCCGGGTCACCAGAACCAAAGCCGGGTCACAGAAACCAAAGTTGGGTCACAGAAACCAAAGCCGGGTCACTGAAAGAAAAGCCGGGTCACAGAAACCAAAGCCGGGTCACAGAAACCAAAGCCGGGTCACAGAAACCAAAGCCGGCCACAGAAAGCAAAGCTGGGTCACACAAACAAAAGCTGAGGCACGAAAAACAAAGCGGGTTCACAAAAAGCAAAGCCGGGTCACACAAACCCAAGCCGGGTCACAAAAACCAAACCCAGGTCAGAGAAACGAAAGCCGGGTCACAGAAACCAAAGCCGGGTCACAGAAACCAAAGCCGGGTCACAAAAACGAAAGTCGGGGCACTGAAACCAAAGACGGGTCACAGAAACCAAAGCCAAGTCATAGAATCCAAAGCTGAGTCACAGAAACCAAAGCCGGGCCATGGAAACCAAAGCCGGGTCACATAAACCAAAGCCGGGTCACAGAAACCAAAGCCGGGTCACAGAAACCAAAGGCGGGTCACAGAACCCAAAGCGAGGTCACATAAATAAACGCCGAGTCACGGAAACCAAAGCCGGTTCACAGAAAGCAAAGCCGGGTCACACAAACCAAAGCTGGGTCACTACACCAAAGCCGGGTCACAGAAACCAAAGGCGGGTCACAGAAACCAAAGCCGGGTCACAGAAACCAAAGGCGGGTCACAGAACCCAAAGCTAGGTCACATAAATAAACGCCGAGTCACGGAAAACAAAGCCGGTTCACAGAAAGCAAAGCCGGGTCACACAAACCAAACCCGGATCACAGAAACCAAAGCCATGCCTGAGAAACGAAAGCCTGGTCACAGAAACCAAAGCCGGGACACAGAAACCAAAGCTGGGTCACTGAAACCAAAGCCGGGTCACAGAAACCAATGTCGGGTCAATGAAACAAAAGCCGGGTCACGGAAACGAACGCTGGGTCACAGCAACCAAAGCCGGGTCACATAAACCAAAGCCGGGTCACAGAAACAAATGCCGAGTCACGGAAAACAAAGCCCGGTCACAGAAAGCAAACCCGGGTTACACAAACCAAAGCCAGGTCACACAAACCAAAGCCAGGTCAGAGAAACGAAAGCCAGTTCACCGAAACCAAAGCCTGGTCACATAAACCAAAGCCGGCCCACAGAAACCAAAGCCGGGTCACAGAAACCAAAGCCGGGCCATAGAAACCAAAACCGGGTCACAGAAGCAAAACCATGTCAGAGAAACCAAAGCCGGGTCACACAAATCAAAGCCGGATCACAGAAACCAAAACCAAGTCACATAAACCAAAGCCAGGTCAACAAACCAACGCCAGAGCACATAAACCAAAGCCTGGTCATAAGAACCAAAGCCGGGTCACAGTAACCAAAGCCGGCTCACATAATCCAAAGCCCTATCACAGAAACATAAGTCGGGTCACAGCAACTAGAGCCAGGTCACAGAACCAAAGCCGAGTCACAAAACCCAAAGCTGGGTCACAGAAACCAAAGCCGGGTCCCAGAAACCAAAGCCAGGTCATTAAAACCAAAGCCGGGTAAAAAAACCAAAGCCGGGTCATTGAAACCAAAGCCGGGTCACATAAACAAAAGCCGGGTCAAAGAAACCAAAGCCGGGTCAGAGAAACCAAAGCCGGGTAACAGAAACCAAAGCCAGGTCACATAAACCAAAGCCGGGTCACAGTAACCAAAGCCGGGTCACAGAAACCACAGCTGTGTCACAGAAACTAAAGCTCGGTCACAGAAAAAAAAACCGGGTCACAAAAACCAAAGCCGGGTCACATAAACCAAAGCCGGGTCACAGAAACCAAAGCCGGGTCACCGAAAGCAAAGCCGGGTTGCAGAAACCAAAGGTGGGTCACAGAAACCAGAGCCGGGTCACAAAAAGAAAAGCCAGGTCACATAAACCAAAGCCGGGTCACAGAAACCAAAGCCGGGTCACATAAACCAGAGCCGGTCACAGAAACCAAAGCTGGGTCACATAAACAAAAGCCGAGTCACGGAAAACCAAGCCGGTTCACAGAAAGCAAAGCCGGGTCACACAAACCAAAGCCGGGTCACATAAGCCAAAGCCAGGTCAGAGATACGAAAGCCATGTCACAGAAACCAAACTCGGTCACAGAAACCAAAGCCGGGTCACAGAAACCAAAGTCGGGTCAAAGCAACCAAAGCCGGTTCACATATACCAAAGCCGGGTCACAGAAACCAAAGCGGGGTCACAGAAACCAAAGCCGGGTCATATAAACCAAAGCCGGGTCACAGAAACCAAAGCCGTGTCACAGAAACGAAAGCCGGGTCACCGAAACCAAAGCCGTGTCACAGTAAGCAAAGCCGGGTCATAGTAACTAAAGCTGTATCACAGAAACTAGAGCCGGGTCACGAAAACTAAAGCCAGGTCACAGAAACCAATGCCGGGTCACAGAAACCAAAGGCGGGTCACAGAAACCAAAGCCGGGTCACAGAAACCAAAGCCGGGTCACAAAAACCAAAGCCGGGTCACCGAAACCAAAGCCGGGTCACATAAACCAAAACCTGGGTCACAGAAAGAAAAGCCGGGTCACAAAGAAAAGCCGGAACACAGAAACCAGAGCCGTGTCATAGAAACCAACGCCGGGTCACAGAAACCAAAGCCGGCAACAGAAACCAAAGCTGGGTCACATAAACAAAAGCCGAGTCACGGAAAACAACGTCGCTTCACAGAAAGCAAAGCCGGGTCACACTAACCAAAGCTGTGTCACATAATCAAAGCCCAGGTAAGAGAAACAAAAGCCGGGTCACAGAAACCAGAACCGGGTCACAGAAACCAAGGCCAGGTCACAGAAACCAAAGTCGGGTCACCGAAACCAAAGCCGGGTCACAGAAACCAAAGCCAAGTCACAGACACCAAAGCTGGGTCAGAGAAACCAAAACCGGGTCACAGAAACAAAAGCCGAGTCACGAAAAACAAACACGAGTCACAGAAAGCAAAGGCGGGTCACACAAACCAAAGCCGGGTCACATAAACCAAAGCTGGGTCGCAGAAACCAAAGTCGGGTCACAGAAACCAAAGCTGGGTCACAGAAACAAAAGCCGAGTCACTGAAAACAAAGCCGGTTCACAGAAAGCAAAGCCGGGTCACACAAACCAAAGCCGGGTCACGGAAACCAAAGCCATGTCTGAGAAACGAAAGCCGGGTCACAAAAACCAAAGCCAGGTCACGGAAACCAAAGCTGGGTCACAAAAACCAATGCCGGGTCACAGAAACCAAAGCTGGGTCATTTAAACCAAAGCCGGGTCACGGAAACCAAAGCCGAGTCACAGCAACCGAAGCCGGGTCACAGAAACCAAAGCCGGGTCACAGAAACAAAAGCCGAGTCACGGAAAACAAAGCCGGGTCACAGAAAGCAAAGCCGGGCCACACAAACCAAAGCCGGGTCACAGGATCCAAAGCCAGGTCAGATAAGCGAAAGCCGGTTCGCAGAAACCAAAGCCGGGTCATAGAAACCAAAGCTGGGTCCAAACTAAAGTCGGGACACAGAAACCAAAGCCGGGTCACAGAAACCGAAGCCGGGTTACAGAAACCAAAGGCGGGTCACAGAAACCAAAGACGGGTCATAGAAACCAAAGCCGAGTCACAGAAACCAAAGCCGTGTCACAAAAACCAAAGCCGGGTCACCGAAACCAAAGCCGGATCACATAAACCAAAACTGGGTCAAAGAAACCAAAGCCGGGTCAATGAACCAAAGCCGGAGCACCCTAGTTGCACCCTAGTTGCGCCGTAGTTGCGCCCTAGTTGTGCCCTAGTTGCGCCCTAGTTGCGCCATAGTTGCGCCGTAGTTGCGCCCTAGTTGCACCCTAGATGCACCCTAGTGGCGCCCTAGTTGCACCTTAGTTGCGCCCTAGTTACGCCCTAGTTGCACCCTAGTTTCGCCCTAGTTGCACACTAGTTTCACCATACTTGCGCCCTACTTGCGCCATACTTGTGCCATACTTGCGCCTCAGTTGGGCACTAGCTACGCCCTAGTTGTACCCTAGTTGCGCCCTAGTTGCGTCCTACTTGTGCCCGACTTACACCCTAGTTACACATTAGTTGCGCCCTAGTTGCACCATAGTTGCACCTTAGTTGTACCCTAGTTGCGCCCTAGTTGCGCCCTAGTTGTACCCTAATTGTGCCCTACTTACGCCCTAGTTGCGCCCTAGTTGCACCCTAGTTGCACCCTATTTGCGCCCTTATTGCACCCTACCTGCGCCGGACCGGCACCCCACTTGCACCCTAGTTGTGCCTTGGTTGGACACCAGGTACGCCCTAGTTGTGCCCTAGTTGCGCACTAGTTGCGTCCTACTTGTGTCCTACTTGTACGCTACTTTCGCCTTAGTAGCGCCTTAGTTTCATCCAACTTGCGCACTAGCTGCACCCTAGTTGCGCCCTAGTTGCGCCCTAGTTGTGCCCTGCTTGCGCTCTAGTTGCGCCCTAGTTGCACCCTAGTTGCGCCCTAGTTGCACCCTAGTTGCGCCCTAGTTGCACCCTAGTTGCGCTCTAGTTGCGCCCAACTTGCACACTAGTTGCACCCTAGTTGCGCCCTAGTTGCATCCTAGTTCCATCCTAGTTGCGCCCTAGTTAAGCCCTGCTTGCGCCCTACTTGCACCCTACTTGCGCCCTAGTTGCGCCTC
>SZWC01000029.1:508352-526109 GCA_023375785.1 Penium margaritaceum | reverse complement strand
TAGTTGCACCCTAGTTGCGCCCTAGTTGCACCCTAGTTGCGCCCTAGTTGCACCCTAGTTGCGCCCTAGTTGCACCCTAGTTGCGCTCTAGTTGCGCCCAACTTGCACACTAGTTGCACCCTAGTTGCGCCCTAGTTGCATCCTAGTTCCATCCTAGTTGCGCCCTAGTTAAGCCCTGCTTGCGCCCTACTTGCACCCTACTTGCGCCCTAGTTGCGCCCTAGTTGCACCCTACTTGAGCACTAGGTGCGCCCTAGTTGCGCCCTAGTTGCACATAGCTGCGCCCTTTTTGCGCCCTTATTGCACCAAACTGACACCCTACTGGCGCCCTACTTGCGCCCTAGTGCGCCTCAGTTGGGCACTAGCTAGGCCCTGGTTGTGCCCTAGTTGCGCCCTATTTGTGTCTTACTTGCGCCCTACTTGCACCCTAGTTGCACCCTAGTTGCGCCATACTCGCACCCTAGTTGCGACCTAGTTGCGCCCTGAGTGCACGACCTAGTTGCGCACAAGTTGCACCCTACTTGGGCCCTACTTGCACCCTACTTGCGCCCTAGTTGCGCCTCGGTTGCGCACTAGCTACGGCCTAGTTGTACCCTAGTTGCGGCCTAGTTGCATTCTACTCGTGCCATATATTCACTCTAGTTGCGCGTTAGTTTCGCCCTAGTTGCGCCCTAATTGCGCCCTATGCGCACCCTAGTTGCGCCCTAGTTGTGCCCTAGTTGCGCCCTAATTGCGCCCAAATTGCGCCCTAGTTTTGCCCTAGTTGCCCCCAGTTGCGCCAGTATTGCGCCCTAGTTGCGCCCTAGCTGCGCCGTAGTTGCGGCCTAGTTGCGCCCTAGTTGCGCCCAAGTCGCGCCCTAGTCGCGTCCTAGTCGCGCTCTAGTCGCGCCATAGTCGTGCCCTAGTTGTACCCTAGTCGCGCCCTAGTTGCACTCTAGTTACGCCCTAGTTACGCCCTAATTGCGTCCTTGTTGCGCCCTCGTTGTGCCCTCGTTGTGCTCAATTTGTGCCCTAGTCATGCCCTTGTTATGCCCTAGTTTTTCCCCACTTGTGCCGTAGGTGCACCCTACTTGCATCCTACTTGTGCCCTATTTGCGCGCTAGTTGCACCCTTCTTGCTCCCTAGTTGCGCCCTAGTTGCGCCCTAGTTGCGTCCTAGTTGCGCCCTAGTTGTGCCTTAGTTGCGCCCTAGTTGCGCCCTAGTTGCACCCTAGTAGCGCCCTAGTTGAGCCCTAGTTGCGCCATAGTTGCGCCCTTGTTGCGCCCTAGTCCCGCCCTAGTCATGACCTAGTTACGCCTTAGTTGCGTCCTAGTTGTGCTCTAGTTGTACCCTATTTGCGCCCTTATTGCACCTTACTTGCGCCCTATTGGCACCCTTTTTGCGCCCTAGTTGTGCCTCAGCTGGGTACTAGCTACGCCCTAGTTGTGCCCTAATTGCGACCTAGTTGCGTCCTGCTTGTGCCCTACTTGCGCACTAGTTGCGTCTTAGTTGTGCCAAAGTCTGACGCTCTAGTGCCAAAGGTTGAAGCTCTAGTGCCAAAGTGTGCACTCTAGTGCCAAAGTGTCACACTCTAGTGCCAACGTGTGATGCTCTAGTGCCAACTTGTGAATCCCTAGTGCCGAAGTGTGATGCTCTAGTGCCAAAGTGTGGCGCTCTAGTACCAAAGTGTGACGCTCAAGTGCCAAAGTGTGACGCTCTAGTTCCAAAGTGCGACACTCTATTGCCAAAGTGTGACACTCTAGTGCTAAAATGTAACCCTCTAGTCCCAAAATTCGAGACTCTAGTGCCAAAGTGTGATGCTCGAGTGCCAAACTGTGACACTGGAGCGCCAAAGTGTGATGCTCTTGGTCCAAGGAGTGACGCTCTAGTGCCAAAGTGTGAAGCTCCATTGCCAAAGTGTGACGCTCTAGTGCCAATTTGTGACGCTCTAGTGTCAAAGTGTGACGCTCTAGTGCCAAAGTGTGGAACTCTAGTGCCAAAGTGTGACGCTCTAGTGCCAAGGTACGAGGCTCTAGTGCCAAAGTGTGATGCTCAAGTGCCAGAATGTGATGCTCTTGTGCCAAAGTGTTATGCTCAAGTGCCAAAGTGTGAAGCTCTAGTGCCATCGTGTGACGCTCTAGTGCCAAAGTGTGACGCTCTAGTGCAAAAGTATGACGCTCTAGTGCCAAAGTGTGATGCTCTAGTACCCAAGTGTGACGCTCTAGTGCCAAAGTGTGAATGTCTAGTGCCACAGTGTGAGGCTCTAGTGCCAGAGTGTGAAGCGCTAGTGCCAAAGTGTGACGCTCTAGTGCCAAAGTGTGACGCTCTAGTACCTAAGTGTGACGCTCTAGTGCCAAAGTATGACGCTCTAGTGCCAAAGTGTGAATGTCTAGTGCCACAGTGTGAGGCTCTAGTGCCAGAGTGTGACGCGCTAGTGCCAAAGTGTGACGCTCTAGTGCCAAAGTGTGATGCTCTAGTACCCAAGTGTGACGCTCTAGTGCCAAAGTGTGAATGTCTAGTGCCACAGTGTGAGGCTCTAGTGCCAGAGTGTGAAGCGCTAGTGCCAAAGTGTGACGCTCTAGTGCCAAAGTGTGACGCTCTAGTACCAAAGTGTGACGCTCTAGTGCCAAAGTGTGACACTCTAGTACCAAAGTGTGACACTCTAGTACCAAAGTGTGAGGCTCTAGTGCCAAAGTGTGACGCTCTAGTGCCAAAGTGTGACACTATAGTGCCAAATTGTGATGCTCCAATGCCAATGCTTTGAGCTCTAGTGCCAAAGTGTGACGGTCTAGTGCCAAAGTGTGACGTTGTAGTGCCAAAGTCTGACGCTCTAGTGCCAGAGTTTGAAGCGCTTGTGCTAAAATGTGACTCTCTAGTGCCAAAGTGTGACACTCTAGTGCCAAAGTGTGACGCTCTAGTGCCAAAGTGTGAATCTCTAGTACCAACTTGTGATGCTCTAGTGCCAAAGTGTGACGCTCTAGCGCCAAAGTGTGAATCTCTAGTGCCAACTTGTGATGCTCTAGTGCCAAAGTGTGGCGCTCTAGTACCTAAGTGTGACGCTCTAGTGCCAAAGTATGACGCTCAGGTTCCAAAGTGCGACACTCTATTGCCAAAGTGTGACGCTCCAATGGCACACTGACGCTATAGTGCGAAAGTTTGAAACTCTAGTGCCAAAGTGTGACGCTCTAGTGCCAAAGTGTGACACTCTAGTGCCAAAGTATGACGCTCTACTTCAAAGGAGTGACGCTCTAGTGCCAAAGTGTAAAGTTTGAGTGCCGAATTGTGACGCTCTAGTGCCAAAGTGTGACGCTCTAGTGTCAAAGTGTGACACTCTCTGCCAAAGTGTGGAACTCTAGTGCCAAAGTGTGACACTCTAGTGCCAAGGTGTGAAGCTCTAGTGCCAAAGTGTCATGCTCTAGTGCCAAAGTGTGATGGTCTAATGCAAAAGTGTGACGTTTGAGTGCCGAAGTGTGAAGCTCTAGTGCCGAAGTGTGACTCTCTAGTGCCAATGTTTGGAGCTCTAGTTCCAAAGTGTGACGCTCTAGTGACAAAGTGTGACGCTGTAGTACCAATGTATGACGCTCTAGTGCCAATGCGTGACGCTCTAGTGCCAAAGTTCAAAATCTAGTGCCCAAGTGTTACACTCTAGGCCAAAAGCGTGACTCTCCTGTGCCAAAGTGTGACGCTCTAGTGCGAAAGTGTGAAGCTCTAGTACCCAAGTGTGACACTCCAGTGCCAAAATGTGAAGGTCTAGTGCCATAGAGTGACGCTCTAGTGCCAAAGTGTGAAGCGCTAGTGCCAGAGTGTGACGCTCTAGTTCCAAATTGTGACGCTCTAATGCCAAAGTGTGACGCTCTAGTACCAACGTGCGACGCTCTAGTGCCAACGTGTGACGCTCTAGTGCCAAAGTGTGACGCTCTAGTGCCAACGTTTGAAACTCTAGTGCCAAACTGTGATGCTCTAGTGCAAAAGTGTGACGCTCTAGTCCCAATGTGTGACGTTGTAGTACCAAAGTCAGACACTCTAGTGCTAGAGTTTGAAATTCTAGTGCCAAAGTGTGACGCTCTAGTGCCAAAGTGTGACGCTCTAGTGCCACATTGATGCTCTATTTACACGCACTTATACACATGTATATGCACTTACACGCACGTACACGCACTTCCACGCACTTGCACACACTACTTACAAGTACTTACATGTACTTACACGCATTTACATGCACTTACACATGCTTACACGTACGTACACACACATACACATACATACACGTACATGCACGCACTTACACACGCACATACACGTGCACACGCATGCACTTGTACACACTTGCACGCACTTGCATGCACTTGCACGCACTTGCACGTACTCGCATGCACTTACATGCCCTTACACACACATACACGCACATACATCCACATACACGCACTTACACAAGTACTTACACGCACTTACACGCACGTGCACGCACTTGCACGTACTTGTACGCACTTGCATGCACTTGCATGCACTTAAATGCACAACGTACACTTACACGCTCTTACACGCACTTACATGCACTTACCTGCACTTACACGCACTTACACGCATCGGACGCACTTACACGCAGTTACACGCACTTACACGTACTTACACGCACTTACACGCACTTACATGCACTTACACACACCTACACACACTTACATGTACTTACACACACTTACACATACATAAATGCACACACACGCACTTACATGCACTAACACACACTTACACGCACTAAAATGCAGTTACACTTACTCACACGCACGTACACACACTTACACACACTTACACATACTTACACACACTTACATGCACTTACACGTACTTACACGCACTTACACGCACTCACACGCACTTGCATACAATTACACGCACTTAGATGCACTTACACGCACTTACACACACCTATACGCACTTACACCCAGGTTTTTGTACTTACACGCACTTACATGCACTTACACAAACTTGCACGTACTTACACGCACTTATAGGTACTCACATGCACTTACAAACACTTACACGCAATTACACACAATTACACAAACTTACACAAACGTACACGCACTTATAAGCACTTACACACACTTACACGCACTTACATGTACTTACACGCACTTACACACACTTATATGTAGTTACATTCACTTACACGCAGTTACACGCATTTACATGCACTTACACGCACTTACACGCACTTACAGGCACTTATATGCACTTACACGCACTTACACACACTCACACGCACTTACACGTACTTACACGTGCTTACACATACGTACATGCACTTTTACACAGTTACACATACTTACACGCACTGACACGCACTTACACACACTTACACGTACTTACACGAACTTAACGCACTTACACACACTTACACACACTTGCATGCACTTACACGCAATTACACGCTGTTATACACACTTACACGCAATTACACGCACTTAGACGCACTTATATGCACTTACGTACTCACACGCACTTATACTCACTTACACGTACTTTCGCACACTTATACGCACTTACACGCACTTACACGTACTTACACACACTCAACGTACTTACATGCACTTACGCACACTTACACACACTTACATGCATTTAACGCACTTTTACGCACTTACATGCACTTACACGCACTTACACACACTTACATACACTTATACGCACTTACACGTACTTACACGCAATGAGACACACTTACACACACTTACATGCACTTAATCGTACTTATACATACTTACATGCACTTACACGCACTTACATGCACTTACACGCACTTATACGCTTTTACACGTACTTACGCGCACTTACATGCACGTACATGCACTTACGCGTACTTACACACACTTACACGTACTTGCACACACTTACACACACTTACATACTCTTACACGTACTTACACGCACTTAAACGTACTTACACACAGTTAATTACACTTACACGTACTTATACATACTTACACAAACTTACACATACTTATACGCACTTATACGCACTTACACATACTAATACGCACTTACACACACTTACACGCAGTTACACATAGTTACACATAGTTACACGCACTTACACGCACTTACACGTACTTATACGCACTTACAAGTACTTATACCCACTTATACGTACTCACACGCACTTACACGCACTTACACGCACTTACACATACTTACACGCAGTTACACATAGTTACACGCACTTACACGTACTTACACGTACTTACACGCACTTACACACACTTACATGCACTTACACACACTTACATGCACTTACACATACTTATATGTACATACACACTCTTACACGTACTTACACTTACTTACACACACTTACACATAGCTACATGCACTTACATGCATGTATACGCACTGACACGCACTTACACACAGTTATACGTAGTTACACACACTTACACGCAATTACACGCACTTACACGTACTTATACGCACTTACACGCACTTAGATACACAGACATGCACGTACACGTACCTACATGCACTTACATGCACTTACCCGCACTTACACGCACTTGCATGCACATACACACACTTACACGTACAAACATACACTTACATGTACTTACATGCACTTACACATACTTACATGCACTTACTCGTACTTACACGCACTTAGACGTACTTACACGTACTTACACACACATACACGCACTTACATGCACTTACACGCATTTACATGCACTTACACACACTTACACGCACTTACACAAACTTACATGCACTTATACGCACGTATACGCACTTACACACACTTACATGTACTTACTCGCACATACACACACTTACACACACTTACACGCACTCACACGCACTTATACGCACGTGTACGTACTTACACGCACCGACATACACTTACTCACACTTACACGTACTTACACATACCTACACGTACTTACACGCACGTATATGCATGTATATGCACTTACACACACTTACATGCACTTACTTGCACTTACACGCACTTATACACACTTACACACACTTACACGCACTTACATGTACTTACACATACTTACACACACTTAAACATACTTACACGCACTTATACGCACTTATACGCACTTACAACCATTTGCACGCACTTACATACACTTACACGTACCTACAAATACTTATACACACTTACACGCAATTACACGCACTTACAAGCACTTACAAGAACTTACACTTGCTTACACACACTTACACGCATTTACGTACACTTACACACACTTACACGCACTCACACACACTTACAAATGCTTACACGCAATTATATACACTTACACAAACTTACGCGCACTTCCATACACTTACACGTACTTAGACACACTTATACGTACTTACACGCACTTACAGACACTTACACACACTTATACGTAGTTACGCACACTTACACGCACTTACAGGCAATTACACGCACTTATAGGCACTTACACATACTTGTACACACGTACACGCACTTCCACACACTTACACGCACTTACACGCACTTACACACACTTACACGTAGTTAATTGTACTTACACGCACTTACATGCACTTACAAGAACTTACACGCACTTACATGCACTTACAAGTATTTACACGTACTTACAAACACTTACACGTACTTACACCCACTTACACGTACTTACATGCACTTACATTCACTTAAATACACTTACGCACATTTACACACAATTATACGCACTTAGAGGTACTTACACATACTTACACGTATTTATACGTACTTACATGAACTTAACCGTACTTACACAAACTTATACACACTTAAACGCACTTACACGCCCTTACACACACTTACATGTACTTTCACACAAGTACACGCACTTACACGCACTTACACACACTTGCACACACTTGCATACACTTACACGCACTTACACGCTCCTACACGCACTTACACACACTTACACGCACATACACGCAGTTGATTGCACTTATACGTACTTACACGCACTTACATGAACGTTTACACACATACACACACTTACACATTCTTATACACACTTACGCGTACTTACACACACTTACACGCAGCTATACGCAGTTACACACTGTTATACGTACTTACACGCACTTACAAGCACTTACACGCAATTTCAAGCACTCACACCCACTTACACATACTTACACATACTTACACGCACCTACACACACTTACACACTCTTACACGTACGTACATACACTTATACGCACTTACACACACTTATACCTACTTACACACACTTATACGCACTTACACATAGTTACATGCACTTACAGGCACTTATATGCACTTACACGTACTTACACACAGTAACATGCAGTTACACACACTCACACGTACTTACACGTACTAATACGCACTTACACACACTTACATGCACTTACATACGCATAGACACACTTACACGCACTTACACACACTTACACACACTTATACGCACTTACATGCGATTACACGCACTTACATATACAAACATGCAATTACACGTACTTACACACACTTAGACACACCTATAGGCACTTACATACACTTACAGGCAATTACACGCACTTATACGCACTTACACGTACTTAAATGCACTTACACACACTTACACGCACTTACACGCACTTGCACATACTTGCACATACTTACATGTACTTACATGCTCTTACACACACTTATACGCACTTATAGGCACTTACATACAGTTACTTGCACGTTCATGCACTCACACGTACTTACACTAACGTATACGTACGTATACGCACTTACACGTATTTACATGCAATTACAAATACTTACATGCACTTACATGTACTTACACGCACTTACAGGCACTTACACGCACTTACACGCACTTACATGCACTTACACGCACTTACACATACTTACACGCAGTTACACGCAGTTACACGCTGTTACACGTACTTACACACACTTACACGCACTTACACACAATTACAAGCACTTACACCCACTTACACGTACTTACACATACTTACACACACTTACATACACGTACACACACTTACACACAGTTACACGCAGTTACACACACTTCTACGCACTTATACATACTTACACATACTTCCACATTCTTACACGCACTTACACGTACTTACAGACACCAACATGCACTTACACACACTTACACGTACTTACACACACTTATACGCATTTACACGCATTTACATGCACTTACACGTGTTTATACGCACTTACACACACTTACACATAGTTACAAGCAATGACACGTACTTACATGCACTTACACATACTAACACGTACTTATACACACTTACACGCACTTACACACACTTAAACACACTTACACACACTTACGTGCACTTAAACACACTTACACGCACTTACACGCACGTACACGCAGTTATACACACTTATACATGCTTACATGCTCTTACACGTACTTACACGCACTTACACGCACTCATACGCACTTATACGCACTTACACACACTTACACACACTTACACGCACTTACTTGCACTTAAACGCACTTTCACGCATTTACACCCACTTACACATTCTTGCACACACTTACACGCACTTATACACCCTTACACGCACTTATACATACTTACATGCACTTACACACAGCTAATTGCACTTACACCCACTTACACGTACTCACACGAACTTAAACGTACTAATACGTACTTACACGTACTTACATGTACTTACAAACACTTACGTGCACTTACATGTACTTACACGTACTTACACACACTTACACGCACTTACACGCACTTACACGCACTTACACGCACTTACTCACGCTTACACGTAGTTAAACGCAGTTACACATAGTTACACGCACTTACACGCACTTACAAGCTCTTATATGCACTTACACATAGTTACACATAGTTACACGTACTTACACGCACTTACACGTACTTACACGCACTTACACGCACTTACACATACTTACACATACTTATACACACTTACACGCACTTACATGTAGTTACACACACTTACACGTACTTACACACACCTACACACACTTACATGTACTTACATACTCGTACACACTCTTACACGTAGTTACATGCACTTACACGCACTTATACACAGTTACACACACTTATACGCACTTACACACATTTATACACAGTTACACACACTTACACTCACTTACACGCACTTACACATACTTATACGCACTTACACATACTTATACGTACATACATGTACTTACACGCACTTACACGCACTGACACGCACTTAGACGCACTTACACGCAGTTACACACACTTATACGTACTAACACGCACTTACACGCACTTATACGCACTTACATATACGTATATGCATGTATACACACTTACACGCACTTACATGCACTTCCTTGTACTGACACGCACTTACAGGCACTTATACGTACTTGTACGCACTTACGCGTACTTACACGCACTTACACGCACTTACATGTACTTTCACACACTTACACGCACTTACACGCACTTACACGTACTTATACGCACGTATACGCACTTACACGCACTTACATACACTTACTCGCACTTATACATACTTATACGCACTTACACGCACTTACACGCACTTACACGCACTTACACGCACGTATACACAATTAGACGCACTTAGGTGCACTTACTCGTACTTACACGCACTTACACGAACTTACATACAATCAAACGTACTTACACGTACTTACACGCACTTACACGCACTTACACATACTTACATGCACTTACACATACTTACACGCACTTTCACGTACTTACACGCGCTTACACGCACTTACACGTACTTACAAGCACTTGCACGCACTTACATGTACTTACACACACTTTCACGCATTTATACACACTTACAAAAAATTATGCGCACTTGCAAGCACTTACAATAACTTACACGTACTTACACACACTTACACGCACTTACATGTACTTACACAAACGTACACACACTTACACGCACTTACATGTACTTACACGTACTTACACGTACTTATACGCAATTATACAGACTTACACAAACTACCATGCACTTACACGCACTTACATGCACTTATACGTACGTACACGCACTTATACGTACTTATATAGACTAACACGCAGGTATATGCACTTACACACACTTACATGCTCTTACACGCACTTACACGCACTTACACACACTTGCACGTACTTACACGCACATATACGCACTTACACGCACTTACATGCACCTATACGCACT
The DNA here is from genome assembly GCA_023375785.1 of Penium margaritaceum. Lineage (NCBI taxonomy): Eukaryota > Viridiplantae > Streptophyta > Zygnematophyceae > Desmidiales > Peniaceae > Penium > Penium margaritaceum. The sequence continues at coordinate 514,909 of SZWC01000029.1, read as the reverse complement.
TACACGCACTCACATGCACTTACACGCACTTACACGTACTTACACGCACTTATACGTACTTACACACACTTACACATACTTACACGCACTTCCAGGTACTTGCACACAATTACACGCACTTACATACACTTACACGTACTTACACGTACTTACACGCACTTATATGCTGTTAATTGCACTTACACGCATTACACACACTTACACAAACTTACACGCACTTACACGCACTTACACGTACTTACACGCACTTACAAACACTTACACGTACTTACACCCACTTACACGCACTTACACGCACTTACATACACTTACATACATTAACACACACTTACACGCACGTATACATACTTACACGCACTTACACGCCCTTACACGTACTTACATGCACATACATGTACTTACACGCACTTACACGCACTTACATCACGTACACGCACTTACACGTCCTTACACGCACTTATACACACTTGCATGCACATACACACACTTACACGCAGTTATACGCAGTTACACGTAGTTACATGCACTTACACGCACTTACACGCACTTCCACGCAAGTAGAAGCACTTACATCCACTTACACGTACATACACACACTTACACGCACTTACATGAAGTTACATGCACTTACACGCAGTTACACGCAGTTACACACAGTTACACACACTTATATATACTTACACGTACTTATACGCACTTACACGTACTTACACGTACTTACATGTACTTACACACACTTACATGCACTTACACACACTTACACGTACTTACAAACACTTATACGCACTTACATCAGTTATATGCACTTACATGCACTTATACACACTTACACGCACTTACACACAGTTACATGTAGTGACACGCACTTACACGCACTTACACGCACTTACATGTACTTATACGCACTTACACGCACTTTCTGTGACCCGACTGTGGTTTCTGTGACCCAGCTTTGGTTTCTGTGGCCCCGCTTTTGTTTGTGTGACCCGGCTTTGGTTTCTGTGACCCGGCTTTGGTTTCTGTTACCCGGCTTTGGTTTCCATGACCCGGCTTTGGTTTTTGTAATCCGGCTTTGGTTTTTGTGACCCTGCTTTTGTTTTTGTGATCCGGCTTTAACTTTTGTGACTCGTCTTTGGTTTCTGTGACCCAGCTTTGGACCCTCTGTCATCCGGCTTTGGTTTCTCTGACCCGGCTTTGGTTTGTGTGACACGTCTTTGGTTTTTGTGACCTTGCTTTAAACCCTCTGTGACCCCGCTTTGGTTTCTGTGACCTGGCTTTGGCATCTATGACCCGGCTTTGGTTTATGTGACCCAGCTTTGGTTTCTGTGACTCGTCTTTGGTTTTTGTGACCCAGCTTTGGACCCTCTGTGATCCGGCTTTGGTTTCTGTGACCCGGCTTTGGTTTCTGTTACCCGGCTTTGGTTTCTGTGACCCGGCATTGGCTTATGTGACCCGGCTTTGGTTTCTGTAACCCGGCTTTGGTTTTTGTGACCCGTCTTTGGTTTCTGTGACCCGGCTTTGGTTTCTGTGACCCGGCTTTGGTTTCCATGACCTGGCTTTGGTTTTTGTAATCCGGCTTTGGTTTTTGTGACCCGGCTTTGGTTTTTGTGATCGGGCTTTAATTTTTGTGACTTGTCTTTGGTTTCTGTGACCTGGCTTTGGACCCTCTATCATCCGGCTTTGGTTTCTCTGACCCAGCTTTGGTTTCTGTGACTCGTCTTTGGTTTTTGTGACCCAGCTTTGGACCCTCTGTGATCCGGCTTTGGTTTCTGTGACCCGGCTTTGGTTTCTGTTCCCCGGCTTTGGTTTCTGTGACCCGGCATTGGCTTCTGTGACCCGGCCGTGGTTTCAGTGACCCGGCTTTCGTTTTTGTGACTCGTCTTTGGTTTCTGTGACCCAGCTTTGGTTTTTGTGACCCGGTATTTGTTTTTGTGACCCGGCTTTGGTTTCTATGACACGTCTTTGGTTTTTGTGACCCTGCTTTGGTTTTTATGACCCGGCTTTGGTTTATGTGACCCGGTTTTGGTTTCTGTGACCCGGGTTTTGTTTATGTGACCCGGCATTGGTTTCTATGACCCGGTTTTGGTTTCTGTGACATGGCTTTGGTTTCTGTGACCTGGCTTTGGTAGCTGTGAACCGGCTTTGGTTTATATGAACAGGCTTTGGTTTCTGTGACCCGGGTTTGAATTCTGTGACCCGGCTTTGGTTTTTGTGACCCGGCTTTCGTTTCTATGACCCGGCTTTGGTTTTTGTGACCCGGCTTTGGTTTCTGTGACCCAGCTTTGGTTTTTGTGACCCGGGTTTGGACCCTCTGTGACCCGGCTTTGGTTTGTGTGACCCGGCTTTGGTTTCTGTAACCCGGCTTTGGTTTTTGTGACCCGGCTTTCGTTTCTGTGACCCGGCTTTGGTTTCTGTGACCCGGGTTTGAATTCTGTGACCCGGCTTTGGTTTTTGTGACCCGGCTTTCGTTTCTATGACCCGGCTTTGGTTTTTGTGACCCGGCTTTGGTTTCTGTGACCCAGCTTTGGTTTTTGTGACCCGGCTTTGGACCCTCTGTGACCCGGCTTTGGTTTGTGTGACCCGGCTTTGGTCACAGAATACAAGGCCGGGTCACCAAGAGTCCAAAGCCGGGTCACAGTAACCAAAGCCGGGTCACAGAAACCAAAGCTGGGTCACAAAAACCAAAGCCGAGTCACGGAAATCAAAGCCAGGTCACACAAACCAAAGCCAGGTCACAGAAACCAAAGCCGTTCCATTGAAATCAAAGCCGGGTCACAGAAATCAAAGCCGGATTACAGCAATCAAAGCCTGATCACAAAAACCAAAGCCGGGTCACAGAAACAAAAGCCGAGTCACAAAAAACAAAACGGGTCAAAGAAAGCAAAGCCGGGTCACACAAACCAAAGCCGGGTCACAGAAACCAAATCCAGGTCAGAGAAACGAAAGCCTGTTCACAGAAACCAAAGCCGGGTCACTAAAAGCAAAGAAGGGTCACACAAACCAAAGTGGGGTCACAGAAGCCAAAGCCGGGTCACAGAAGGCAAAGCCAAGTCACAAAAAACCAAAGCTGGGTCACAAAAACCAATGCCGGGTCATAGAAACCAAAGCCGGGTCACAGGAACCAAAGCCAGGTCACAGAAACCAAAGCCGGGTACAGAAACCAAAGCAAGATAACGGAAACCAAAACCGGGTCACAGAAACCAAAGCCGAGTCAATGAACCAAAGCCGGATCACATAAACCAAAGCCTGGTCATAAAAACCAAACCCGGGTCATAGAAACCAAAGCCGGGACACAGAATCAAAAGCTGGATCACAGAGACATAAGCCGGGTCACAGCAACCAGAGCCAGGTCACAGAACCAGAGCCGGGTCACATAAACCAGAGCCAGGTCACAGAAACCAAAGCGGGGTCATAGAAACCAACGCCGGGTCACAGAAACCACAAATGGGTAACAGAAACCAAAGCCGGGTCCCAGAAACCAAAGCCGGGTCATAGAAACCAAAGCCGGGTCACAGAAACCAAAGCCGGGTCACAGAAACCAAATCCGGGTCACATAAACCAAAGCCAGGTCACAGAAACCAAAGCCGGGTCTCAGAAACCAAAGTCGGGTCACAGAAACCAAAGCCGGGTCACAGAAACCAGAGCCGGGTCCCAGAAACTAAAGCCGGGTCACAGAAACCAAAGCCTGGTCACAGAAACCAAAGCCGGGCCACAGAAAACAAAGCCGGGTCATAGGAACCAAAGCCGGGTCACAGAAACCAAAGCCGGGTCACCAGAAGCAAAGCCGGGTTACACAAACCAAAGCTGGGTCACAGAAAGAAAAGCCGGGTCACATAAACCAAAGCCGGGTTACAGAGACCAAAGCCGAGTCACAGAAACCAAAGCCCGCCAAAGAAAGCAAATTTGGGTCACATAAACAAAAGCCGAGTCACTGGAACCAAAGCCGGTTCACAAATAGCATAGCCGGGTCACACAAACCAAAGCCTGACACAGAAACCAAAGCCAGGTCTGAGAAACCAAAGCCGGGTCACAAAACAAAAGCCGGGTCAAAGAAACCAAAGCCAGGTCACAAAAACCAAAGTCGGGTCACTGAAACTTAAGCCGGATCACAGAAACCAAAGCCAAGTCACAGAAACCAAAGCCAAGTCACAGAAACCAAAGCCGGGCCATAGAAACAAAATCCGGGTCACATAAACCAAAGCCGGGTCATTGAAACCAAAGCCGGGTTACAGAAACCAAAGCCCGGTCACAGCAACCAAAGCTGGGTCAAAGAAACCAAAACCGGGTCACAGAAACAAAAGCCGAGTCACGGAAACCAAAGACGTGTCACAGAAAGCAAAGCCGGGTCACACAAACCAAAGCCGGGTCACAGAAACCAAAGCCAGGTCATAGAAACGAAAGCCGGTTCACAGAAACCAAAGCCGGGTCACAGAAACCAAAGCCGGGTCACAAAAACCAAAGTCGGGTCACAGAAACCAAAGCCGGGTCACACAAACCAAAGCCGGGTCAAAGAAACCAAAGCCGGGTCACAGAAACCAAAGCGGGGTCATAGAAACCAAAGCAGGGTCACAGAAACCAAAGCTGTGTCACAGAAACCAAAGCCGGGTCATAGAAGCCAAAGCCGGATCACAAAAACCAAAACCGGGTCACAGAAACCAAAGCCAGGTCAACAAACCAAAGCCGGAGCACATAAACCAAAGCCCTGTCATACGAACCAAAGCCTGGTCACAGAAACCAAAGGCGGGTCACAGAATCCAAAGCCCGATCACGGAAACATTAGCCGCGTCACAGCAACCAAAGCCAGGTCACAGAACCAAAGCCGGGTCACAGAAACCAAGCCAGGTCACAGAAAACAAAGTGGGGTCATAGAAACCAAAGCCGGGTCACATAAACCAAAGCTGGGTCACAGAAACCAAAGCCGGGTCCCAGAAACCAAAGCCGGGTCATCAAAACCAGAGCCGGATCACAAAAACAAAGCTGGGTCATAGAAACCAAAGCCGGGTCACAGTAACCAAAGCCGGGTCACAGAAACCAAAGCCGGGTCACAAAAACAACACCCGGGTCACAGAAATAAAAGCCGGGTCACGGAAACCAAAGCGGGGTCACAGAAACCAAAGCCGGGTTGTTAAAACCAAAGCCGGGTCACAGAAACCAAAGCCGGGTCACAGCAACCAAATCCGGATCACATAAACCAAAGCCGCGTCACATAAACGAAAGCCGAGTCACGGAAAACAAAGTCGGGTCACAGAAAGCAAAGCTGGGTCACACAAACCAAAGCCGGGTCACAGAAACCAAAGCCAGGTCAGAGAAACAAAAGCCGGTTCACAGAAACCAAAACCAGTCACAGAAAGCAAAGTAGGGTCACAAAAACCAAAGTCAGGTCACAGACACCAAAGCCGGGTCACAGAAGCCAAAGCCTGGTCACAAAAACCAAAGCCGGGTCACACAAACCAAACCCGGGTCATAGAAACCAAAGCTGGGTCATGAAAACCAAAGCGGGGTCACAGAAACCAAAGCCGGGTCACAGAAACCGAAGCCGGGTCACAGAAACTAAACCCGGGTCACAGAAACCAAAGCCGGGTCAATGAACCAAAGCCGGATAACATAAACAAAAGCCCGGTCATGGAAACCAAAGCCGGGTAACAGAAACCAAAGCCGGGACACATAATCCAAAGGCGGATTACAGAAACATAAGCCGGGTCACAGAAACCAAAGCCAAGTCACAGAACCAGAGCCGGGTCACAAAAACACAAGCCAGGTCACAAAAACCAAAGCGGGGTCATAGAAACCAAAGTCGGGTCACAGAAACCAAAGCTGGGTAACAGAAACAAAAGCCGGGTCCCAGGAACCAAAGCCGGGTCATTAAAACCAAAGAAGGGTCACAAAACCAAAGCCGGGTCATAGACACCGAAGCCGGGTCACAGAAACCAAAGCTGGGTCACAGAAACCAAATCCAGGTCACAGAAACCAAGGCCATGTCACAGAAACCAAAGCCGGGTCACAGAAACCACAGCCAGGTCACAGAAACCAAAGCCGTGTCACAGAAACCAGAGCCACGTCACAGAAACTAAAGCCGGGTCACAGAAACCAAAGCCTGGTCACACAAACCAAAGCCGGGTCACAGAAACCAAAGCCGGGTTACAGAAGCCAATGCCGGGTCACAGAAACCAAAGCCGGGTCACCAGAACCAAAGCCGGGTCACAGAAACCAAAGCCGGGTCACAGAAACCAAAGCCGGCCACAGAAAGCATAGCTGGGTCACAAAAACAAAAGCCGAGTCACGGAAAACAAAGCCGGTACACAGAAAGCAAAGCCGGGTCACACAAACCAAAGCCGGGTCACAAAAACCAAAGCCAGGTCTGAGAAACAAAAGCCAGGTCACAGAAACCAAAGCCGGGTCACAGAAACCAAAGCCGGGTCACAAAAACCAAAGTCGGGGCACTGAAACCAAAGCCGGGTCACAGAAACCAAAGCCAAGTCATAGAAACCAAAGCTGAGTCACAGAAACCAAAGCCGGGCCATGGAAACCAAAGCCGGGTCACAGAAACCAAAGCCGGG
>SZWC01000029.1:451286-468749 GCA_023375785.1 Penium margaritaceum | reverse complement strand
CAAAGTTGGCATGTGCCACTGACCATGACCACAAAGTTTACCAAGTACCTTAAACGGCTATGAATCATAACACGAGTAAGGGATGGTCAGAGTGTCCAATCATAGTGCAGATATACTAGGCATGATCTTGCAGGTACAAACAATGTAGAATACTGGTGGCTCGGTGTGGCATTGTGCGCAATGCCTTGACAAAGTTGGCATGTGCCACTGACCATGACCACAAATGTATCCAAGTGACTTTTACTTCTATTGATCATCACATGAGTCAGCCACGCTGAGAGTGTCTAATCACAGTGCAGATATACTCGGCATGACCTTACAGGTATAAACATGGTAGAATACTGGTGGCTCGGTGTGGCTATTGTGTGTAATGCCTTGAAAACGTTGGCATGTGCCACTGACCATGACCACAAATATATCCAGGTGACTTTTACTTCTAATGATCATAACACGAGTCAGCCACGGTCAGAGTGTCCAATCACAGTGCAGATGTACTAGGCATGAGCTTGCATGTACAAACAAGGAAGAATACTGGTGGCTTGGCACGGCTATTGTGCGCAATGCCTTGAAAACGTTGGCATGTGCCACAGACCATGACCACAAATGTATCCAAGTCACGTTTACTTCTTTTCATCATAGCACGAGTCAGCCACGGTCAGAGTGTCCAATAACAGTGCAGATGTACTAGGTGTGATCTTGCAAGAACAAACAATGTACAATACTGGTGGCTTCATGTAGCTATTGTGCGCAATGCCTTGACAAAGTTGGCATGTGCCACTGAATATGACCACAAATGTATTCAAGTAACTTTCACTTCTATCGATCATAACACGAGTCAACCACGGTCAGAGTGTCCAATCACAGTGCAGATGTACTAGGCATGATATTGCAGGTGCAAACAGGGTAAAAAACCAGTGGCTTGGAACGACTATTGTGCGTAATGCCTTTACAAAGTTGGCATGTGCCACTGACCATGACCACAAAGTTTGCCAAGTACCTTAAACGGCTATGAATCATAACACGAGTCAGCCACGGTCAGAGTGTCTAATCACAGTGCAGATATACTGGTCATGACCTTACAGGTATAAACAAGGTAGAATATTGGTGGCTCGGTGTGGCTATTGTGTGCAATGCCTTGACAAAGTTGATGTGTGCCACTGACCATGACCACAAATCTATCCATGTGACTTTTATTTCTATTGATCATAACACCAGTCAGCCACGGTCAGGGTGTCCAATCAAAGTGCAGATATACTAGGCATGATCTTGCAGGTGGAAACAAGGTAGAATACTGGTGGCTCGGTGTGGCTATTGTGCGCAATGACTTGACAAAGTTGGCATGTGCCACTGACCATGACCACAAAGTTTACCAAGTACCTTAAACGGCTATGAATCATAACACGAGTCAGCCACGGTCAGAGTGTCTAATCACAGTGCAGATATACTGGTCATGACCTTACAGGTATAAACAAGGTAGAATATTGGTGGCTCGGTGTGGCTATTGTGTGCAATGCCTTGACAAAGTTGACGTGTGCCACTGACCATGACCACAAATCTATCCATGTGACTTTTATTTCTATTGATCATAACACCAGTCAGCCACGGTCAGGGTGTCCAATCAAAGTGCAGATATACTAGGCATGATCTTGCAGGTGGAAACAAGGTAGAATACTGGTGGCTCCGTGTGGCTATTGTGCGCAATGACTTGACAAAGTTGACATGTGCCACTGACCATGACCACAAAGTTTACCAAGTACCTTCAACGGCTATGAATCATAACACCAGTCAGCCACAGTCAGAGTGTCCAATCATAGTGGAGATGTACTAGGCATGATCTTGCAGGTGCAAACAAGGTAGAATACTGGTGGCTCGGTGTGGCTATTGTGCGCAATGCTTTGACAAAGTTGGCATGTGCCACTGACCATGACCACAACGTTTACCAAGCACCTTCAACGGCTATGAATCATAACACCAGTCAGCCACAGTCAGAGTGTCCAATCATAGTGGAGATGTACTAGGCATGATCTTGCAGGTGCAAACAAGGTAGAATACTGGTGGCTCGGTGTGGCTATTGTGCGCAATGCTTTGACAAAGTTGGCATGTGCCACTGACCATGACCACAACGTTTACCAAGCACCTTCAACGGCTATGAATCATAACACCAGTCAGCCACAGTCAGAGTGTCCAATCATAGTGGAGATGTACTAGGCATGATCTTGCAGGTGCAAACAAGGTAGAATACTGGTGGCTCGGTGTGGCTATTGTGCGCAATGCTTTGACAAAGTTGGCATGTGCCACTGACCATGACCACAACGTTTACCAAGCACCTTCAACGGCTATGAATCATAACACCAGTCAGCCACAGTCAGAGTGTCCAATCATAGTGGAGATGTACTAGGCATGATCTTGCAGGTGCAAACAAGGTAGAATACTGGTGGCTCGGTGTGGCTATTGTGCGCAATGCTTTGACAAAGTTGGCATGTGCCACTGACCATGACCACAACGTTTACCAAGCACCTTCAACGGCTATGAATCATAACACCAGTCAGCCACAGTCAGAGTGTCCAATCATAGTGGAGATGTACTAGGCATGATCTTGCAGGTGCAAACAAGGTAGAATACTGGTGGCTCGGTGTGGCTATTGTGCGCAATGCTTTGACAAAGTTGGCATGTGCCACTGACCATGACCACAACGTTTACCAAGCACCTTCAACGGCTATGAATCATAACACCAGTCAGCCACAGTCAGAGTGTCCAATCATAGTGGAGATGTACTAGGCATGATCTTGCAGGTGCAAACAAGGTAGAATACTGGTGGCTCGGTGTGGCTATTGTGCGCAATGCTTTGACAAAGTTGGCATGTGCCACTGACCATGACCACAACGTTTACCAAGTACCTTAAACGGCTATGAGTCATAACACCAGTCAGCCACGGTCAGATTGTTTAATCATAGTGCAGATATACTAGGCATGACCTTGCAGGTATAAACAAGGAAGAACGCCGGTGGCTTGGCATGGCTATTGTGCGCAATGCCTTGACAAGGTTGGCATGTGCCACTGACCATGACCACAACGTTTACCAAGCACCTTCAACGGCTATGAATCATAACACCAGTCAGCCACAGTCAGAGTGTCCAATCATAGTGCAGATGTACTAGGCATGATCTTGCAGGTGCAAACAAGGTAGAATACTGGTGGCTCGGTGTGGCTATTGTGAACAATGCCTTGACAAAGTTGGCATGTGCCGCTGACTATGACCACAAAGTTTACAAAGTACCTTAAAAGGCTATGAATCATAACACGAGTTAGCCATGGTAAGAGTGTCCAATCTAAGTGCAGATATAATGGGCATGATCTTGCAGGTACAAACAAGGTTGAATACTGGTGGCTCGGTGTGGCTATTGTGGACAATGCCTTGACAAAGTTGGCATGTGCCACTGACCATCACCACAACGTTTACCAAGCACCTTAAACGGCTATGAGCCATAACACAAGTCAGCCACAGTCAAAGTCCCCAATAACAGTTCAGATGTACTAGGCATGACCTTGCAGATATAAAAAAGGTAGAATACTGGTGGCTCCGCGTGGCTATTGTGCGCAATGCCTTGACAAATTTGGCATGTGCCACTGACCATGACCACAAATGTATCCAAGTGACTTTTACTTCTATTGACCATAACACGAGTCTGCCACGGTTAGAGTGTCCAATTACTGTACAGATGTACTAGGCATGATCTTGCAAGAACAAAGGCGGAATAAAACCAGTGGCTCGGTGTGGCTATTATGCGAAATGCCTTGACAAAGTTGGCATGTGCCACTGACCAAGACCACAACGATTACCAAGTACCTTAAACGGCTATGAATCATAACACAAGTCAGCCACGGTCAGAGTGCCTAATCGCAGTTCAGATGTACTAGGCATGACCTTGCAGATCTAACCAAGGTAGAATATTGGTGGCTCGGTGTGGCTATTGTGTGCAATGCCTTGACAAAGTGGGCATGTGCCACTGACCATGACCACAAATGTATCCAAGTGACTTCACTTCTATTGATCATAACACGAGCCAGCCACGGTCAGAGTGTCCAATCACAGTGCAGATGTACAAGGCATGACCTTGCAGATCTAACCAAGGTAGAATATTGGTGGCTCGGTGTGGCTATTGTGTGCAATGCCTTGACAAAGTGGGCATGTGCCACTGACCATGACCACAAATGTATCCAAGTGACTTCACTTCTATTGATCATAACACGAGCCAGCCACGGTCAGAGTGTCCAATCACAGTGCAGATGTACAAGGCATGACCTTGCAGATCTAACCAAGGTAGAATATTGGTGGCTCGGTGTGGCTATTGTGTGCAATGCCTTGACAAAGTGGGCATGTGCCACTGACCATGACCACAAATGTATCCAAGTGACTTCACTTCTATTGATCATAACACGAGCCAGCCACGGTCAGAGTGTCCAATCACAGTGCAGATGTACAAGGCATGACCTTGCAGATCTAACCAAGGTAGAATATTGGTGGCTCGGTGTGGCTATTGTGTGCAATGCCTTGACAAAGTGGGCATGTGCCACTGACCATGACCACAAATGTATCCAAGTGACTTCACTTCTATTGATCATAACACGAGCCAGCCACGGTCAGAGTGTCCAATCACAGTGCAGATGTACAAGGCATGACCTTGCAGATCTAACCAAGGTAGAATATTGGTGGCTCGGTGTGGCTATTGTGTGCAATGCCTTGACAAAGTGGGCATGTGCCACTGACCATGACCACAAATGTATCCAAGTGACTTCACTTCTATTGATCATAACACGAGCCAGCCACGGTCAGAGTGTCCAATCACAGTGCAGATGTACAAGGCATGACCTTGCAGATCTAACCAAGGTAGAATATTGGTGGCTCGGTGTGGCTATTGTGTGCAATGCCTTGACAAAGTGGGCATGTGCCACTGACCATGACCACAAATGTATCCAAGTGACTTCACTTCTATTGATCATAACACGAGCCAGCCACGGTCAGAGTGTCCAATCACAGTGCAGATGTACAAGGCATGACCTTGCAGATCTAACCAAGGTAGAATATTGGTGGCTCGGTGTGGCTATTGTGTGCAATGCCTTGACAAAGTGGGCATGTGCCACTGACCATGACCACAAATGTATCCAAGTGACTTCACTTCTATTGATCATAACACGAGCCAGCCACGGTCAGAGTGTCCAATCACAGTGTATATGTACTGGGCATGATTTTGCAGGTACGAACAATGTAGAATACTGGTGGCTCGGTGTGGCTTTTGTGCGCAATGACAAAGATGGCATGTGCCACTGACCATGACCACGAATGTACCCAAGTGACTTTTACTTCTATTTATCATGACACGAGTCAGCCACGGTCAGAGTGTCCAATCACAGTGCAGATGTACTGGGCATGATCTTTCAGGTACAAACAAGGTAGAATACTGGTGGCTTGGTGCGGCTATTGTGCGCAATGCCTTGACAAAGTTGGCATGTGCCACTTACCATGACCACAAACGTATCCAAGTGACTTTTACTTCTATTGATCGTAACACGAGTCAGCCACGGTCAGAGTGTCCAATCACAGTGCAGATATACTGGGCATGACCTTGCAGGTACAAACAACATAGAATACTGCTGGCTCGGTGTGGCTATTGTGCACAATGCCTTGACAACGCTGGCATGTGCCACTGACCATGACCACAAATGTATCCAAGTGACTTTTACTTCTATTAATCATAACACGAGTCAGCCACAGTCTGAGTGTCCAGTCACAGTGCACATATGATATGCATGACCTTGTAGGTTTTAAAACGGTAAAAAACTGGTGGCTTGGCACGACTTTTGTGCGTAATACCTTGACAAAGATGGCATGTGCCACTGACAATGACCACAAAGTTTACCAAGTACCTTAAAGGGATATGAATCATAACACGAGTCAGCCACGGTCAGAGTGTCTAGTCATAGTGCAGATATACGGGGCATGACCTTACAGGTATAAAAAGGGCAGAATACTGGTGGCTCGGTGTGGCTATTGTGCGCAATGCATTGACAAAGTTGGCGTGTGCCACTGACCATGACCACAGATGTATCCAAGTGATATTTACTTCTATTGATCATGACACGAGTCAGCCACGGTCAGAGTGTCCAATCATAGTGCAGATGTACTAGGCATGATATTGCAGGTAACAACAAGGTAGAATACTGGTGGCTCGGTGCGGCCATTGTGCGTAATGCCTTGACAAAGTTGGCATGTGCCACTGAACATGACCACAAATGTATCAAAGTGACTTTTACTTCTATTGATCATTACACGAGTCACCCACGGTCAGGGTGTCCAATCACAGTGTAGAAAATCTGGGCATGACGTTGCATGTACAAACAAGGTAGAATACTGGTGGCTCGGTGTAGCTATTGTGCGCAATGCCTTGACAAAGTTGGCATGTGCCACTGACCATGACCACAAATGTATCCAAGTGACTTTTACTTCTATTAATGATAACACGAGTCCGCCACGGTCAGAGTGTCCAATTACAGTGCACATCTAATATGCATGACCTTGAAGGTATAAAAAGGGTTAAAAACCGGTGGCTTGGCACGACCATTGTGCGCAATGCCTTGACAAAGTTGACATGTGCCACTGACCATGACCACAAATGTATCCAAGTGACTTTACTTCTATTGATCATAACACGAGCCAGCCACGGTCAGAGTGTCCAATCACAGTGCAGATCTAATATGCATGACCTTGCAGGTACAAACAAGGTAGAATACTGGTGGCTTGGTACGGCCATTGTGCGTAATGCCTTGACAAAGTTGGCATGTGCCCCTGACCATGACCACAAAGTTTTCCAAGTACCTTAAATGGCTATGAGTCATAACACGAGTCAGCCACGTTCAGAGTGTCTAGTCACAGTGCAGATCTACTAAGCATGACCTTACAGGTATAAACAAGGTAGAATACTGATGGCTCAATGTGGCTATTGTGTGCAATGCCTTGACAAAGTTGACATGTGCCACTGACCATGACCACGAATGTACCCAAGTGACTTTTACTTCTATTAATCATAACACGAGTCCGCCACGGCCAGAGTGTCCAATCACAGTGCACATCTCATATGCATGACCTTGCAGGTATAAAAAAGGAAAAAAACCGGTGGCTTGGCACGACTATTGTGCGCAATGCCTTGACAAAGTTGACATGTGCCACTGACCATGACCACGAATGTACCCAAGTGACTTTTACTTCTATTAATCATAACACGAGTCCGCCACGGCCAGAGTGTCCAATCACAGTGCACATCTCATATGCATGACCTTGCAGGTATAAAAAAGGAAAAAAACCGGTGGCTTGGCACGACTATTGTGCGCAATGCCTTGACAAAGTTGACATGTGCCACTGACCATGACCACGAATGTACCCAAGTGACTTTTACTTCTATTAATCATAACACGAGTCAGCCACGGTCAGAGTGTCCAATCACTGTGCAATGTACTAGGCATGATCTTGCATGTACAAACAAGGTAGAATACTGGTGGCTCGGTGTGGCTATTGTGCGCAATGCCTTGACGAAGTTGGCATGTGGCACTGACCATGACCACAAATGTATCCAAGTGACTTTTACTTCTATTAATCATAACACGAGTCCGCCACGGCCAGAGTGTCCAATCACAGTGCACATCTCATATGCATGACCTTGCAGGTATAAAAAAGGAAAAAAACCGGTGGCTTGGCACGACTATTGTGCGCAATGCCTTGACAAAGTTGGCATGTGCCCCTGACCATGACCACAAAGTTTTCCAAGTACCTTAAACGGCTATGAGTCATAACACGAGTCAGCCACGTTCAGAGTGTCTAGTCACAGTGCAGATATACTAAGCATGACCTTACAGGTATAAACAAGGTAGAATACTGATGGCTCAATGTGGCTATTGTGTGCAATGCCTTGACAAAGTTGACATGTGCCACTGACCATGACCACAAATGTATCCAAGTGACATTACTTCTATTGATCATAACACGAGCCAGCCACGGTCAGAGTGTCCAATCACAGTGCATATGTACTAGGCATGATTTTTCAGGTGCAAACAATGTAGACTACTGGTGGCTTGGTGTGGCTTTTGTGCGCAATGCCTTGACAAAGCTGGCATGTGCCACTGACCATGACCACGAATGTACCCAAGTGACTATTACTTCTATTGATCATGACACGAGTCAGCCATGGTCAGAGTGTCCAATCACAGTGCAGATGTACTAGGCATGATCTTTCAGGTACAAACAAGGTAGAATACTGGTGGCTTGGTACGGCCATTGTGCGTAATGCCTTGACAAAGTTGGCATGTGCCACTGACCATGACCACAAATGTATCCAAGTGACTTTACTTCTATTGATCATAACACGAGCCAGCCACGGTCAGAGTGTCCAATCACAGTGCATATGTACTAGGCATGATTTCACAGGTGCAAACCATGTAGAATACTGGTGGCTCGGTGTGGCTTTTGTGCGCAATGCCTTGACAAAGTTGGCATGTGCCACTGACCATGACCACGAATGTACCCAAGTGACTTTTACTTCTATTGATCATGACACGAGTCAGCCACGGTCAGAGTGTCCAATCACAGTGCAGATNGTTGGCATGTGCCACTGACCATGACCACAAATGTATCCAAGTGACTTTTACTTCTATTAATCATAACACGAGTCAGCCACAGTCTGAGTGTCCAGTCACAGTGCAAATATAATATGCATGACCTTGCAGGTTTAAAAACCGTAAAAAACCGGTGGCTTGGCACGACTTTTGTGCGTAATGCCTTGACAAAGATGGCATGTGCCACTGACAATGACCACAAAGTTTACCAAGTACCTTAAACGGATATGAATCATAACACGAGTCAGCCACGGTCAGAGTGTCTAGTCATAGTGCAGATATTCGGGGCATGAACTTACAGGTATAAAAAAGGTAGAATACTGGTGGCTCGGTGTGGCTATTGTGCGCAATGCATTGACAAAGTTGGCGTGTGCCACTGACCATGACCACACATGTATCCAAGTGACTTTTACTTCTATTGGTCATGACACGAGTCAGCCACGGTCAGAGTGTCCAATCATAGTGCAGACGTACTAGGCATGATCTTGCAGGTACAGACAAGGTAAAATACTGGTGGCTCGGTGCGGCCATTGTGCGTAATGCCTTGACAAAGTTGGCATGTGCCACTGAACATGACCACAAATGTATCCAAGTGACTTTTACTTCTATTGATCATAACACGAGTCACCCACGGTCAGGGTGTCCAATCACAGTGTAGAAAAACTGGGCATGACCTTGCAGGTACAAACAAGGTAGAATACTGGTGGCTCGGTGTAGCTATTGTGCGCAATGCCTTGACAAAGTTGGCATGTGCCACTGACCATGACCACAAATGTATCCAAGTGACTTTTACTTCTATTAATGATAACACGAGTCAGCCACGGTCAGAGTGTCCAATCACAGTGCACATCTAATATGCATGACCTTGAAGGTATAAAAAAGGTAAAAAACCGGTGGCTTGGCACGACCATTGTGCGCAATGCCTTGACAAAGTTGGCATGTGCCCCTGACCATGATCACAAAGTTTTTCAAGTACCTTAAACGGCTATGAGTCATAACACGAGTCAGCCACGGTCAGAGTGTATAGTCACAATGCATATATACCAAGCATGACCTTACAGGTATAAACAAGGTAGAATACTGATGGCTCAATGTGGCTATTGTGTGCAATGCCTTGACAAAGTTGACATGTGCCACTGACCATGACCACAAATGTATCCAAGTGAGTTTACTTCTATTGATCATAACACGAGCCAGCCACGGTCAGAGTGTCCAATCACAGTGCATATGTACTAGGCATGATTTCACAGGTGCAAACAATGTAGAATACTGGTGGCTCGGTGTGGCTTTTGTGCGCAATGCCTTGACAAAGTTGGCATGTGCCACTGACCATGACCACGAATGTACCCAAGTGACTTTTACTCCTACTGATCATGACACGAGTCAGCCACGGTCAGAGTGTCCAATCACAGTGCAGATGTACTAGGCATGATCTTACGGGTACAAACAAGGTAGAATACTGGTGTCTTGGTGCGGCCATTGTGCGTAATGCCTTGACAAAGTTGGCATGTGCCACTGACCATGACCACAAATGTATCCAAGTGACTTTTACTTCTATTGATCATAACACGAGTCACCCACGGTCAGAGTGTCCAATCATATAGTAGAACTACTGGGCATGACCTTGCAGGTACAAACAAGGTAGAATACTGGTGGCTCGGTGTGGCTATTGTGCGCAATGCCTTGACGAAGTTGGCATGTGGCACTGACCATGACCACAAATGTATCCAAGTGACTTTTACTTCTATTAATCATAACACGAGTCCGCCACGGTCAGAGTGTCCAATCACAGTGCACATCTAATATGCATGACCTTGCAGGTATAAAAAGGGTAAAAAACCGGTGGCTTGGCACAACTATTGTGCGCAATGCCTTGACAAAGTTGGCATGTGCCCCTGACCATGACCACAAAGTTTTCCAAGTACCTTAAACGGCTATGAGTCATAACACAAGTCAGCCACGGTCAGAGTGTCTAGTTACAGTGCAGATATACTAAGCATGACCTTACAGGTATAAACAAGGTAGAATACTGATGGCTCAATGTGGCTTTTATGTGCAATGCCTTGACAAAGTTGACATGTGCCACTGACCATGACCACAAATGTATCCAAGTGACATTACTTCTATTGATCATAACACGAGCCAGCCACGGTCAGAGTGTCCAATCACAGTGCATATGTACTAGGCATGATTTTACAGGTGCAAACAATGTAGACTACTGGTGGCTCGGTGTGGCTTTTGTGCGCAATGCCTTGACAAAGTTGGCATGTACCACTGACCATGACCACGAATGTACCCAAGTGACTTTTACTTCTATTGATCATGACACAAGTCAGCCACGGTCAGAGTGTCCAATCACAGTGCAGATGTACTAGGCATGATCTTTCAGGTACAAAAAATGTAGAATACTGGTGGCTTGGTGCGGCTATTGTGCGCAATGCCTTGACAAAGTTGGCTTGTGCCACTGACCATGACCACAAATGTATCCAAGTGACTTTTACTTCTATTGATCATAACACGAGTCAGCCACGGTCAGAGTGTCCAATCACAGTGCAGATATACTGGTTATGACCTTGCAGGTACAAACAACATAGAATACTGGTGCCTCGGTGTGGCTATTGTGCACAATGCCTTTACAACGTTGGCATGTGCCACTTACCATGACCACAAATGTATCCAAGTGACTTTTACTTCTATTAATCATAACACGAGTCAGCCACAGTCTGAGTGTCCAGTCACAGTGCACATATAATATGCATGACCTTGCAGGTTTTAAAATGGTAAAAACCTGGTGGCTTGGCACGACTTTTGTGCGTAATGCCTTGACAAAATTGGCATGTGCCACTGACAATAACCACAAAGTTTACCAAGTACCTTCAACGGATATGAATCATAACACGAGTCAGACACGGTCAGAGTGTCTAGTCATAGTGCAGATATACGGGGCATGACCTTACAGGTATAAACAAGGTAGAATACTGGTAGCTCGGTGTGGCTATTGTGTGCAATGCCTTGACAAAGTTGACATGTGCCACTGACCATGACCACGAATGTACCCAAGTGACTTGTACTCATACTGATCATGACACGAGTCAGCCACGGTCAGAGTGTCCAATCACAGTGCAGATGTACTAGGCATGATCTTACGGGTACAAACAAGGTAGAATACTGGTGTCTTGGTGCGGCCATTGTGCGCAATGCCTTGACAACGTTGGCATGTGCCCCTGACCATGACCACAAAGTTTTCCAAGTACCTTAAACGGCTATGAGTCATAACACAAGTCAGCCTCGGTCAGAGTGTCTAGTTACAGTGCAGATATACTAAGCATGACCTTACAGGTATAAACAAGGTAGAATACTGATGGCTCAATGTGGCTATTGTGTGCAATGCCTTGACAAAGTTGACATGTGCCACTGACCATGACCACAAATGTATCCAAGTGACATTACTTCCATTGATCATAACACGAGCCAGCCACGGTCAGAGTGTCCAATCACAGTGCAGATGTACAAGGCATGATCTTACAGGTGCAAACAAGGTAGAATACTGGTGGCTCGGTGTGGCTATTGTGCGCAATGCCTTGACAAAGTTGGCATGTGCCACTGACCATGACCACAAATGTATCCAAGTGACTTTTACTTCTATTCATCATAACACGAGTCAGCCACGGTCAGAGTGTCCAATCACAGTGCAGATGTACTGTGCATGATCTTGTAGGTACAAACAAGGTAGAATACTGGTGGCTTGGTGCGGCTATTGTGCGAAATGCCTCGACAAAGTTGGAATGTGCCACGGACCATGACCACGAAGTTTACCAAGTGACGTTAACTTTTACAGATCGTAACAGAGTCAGCCACGGTCAGAGTGTCCAATCACAGTTAATATTTACTATACATGACCTTGCAGGTATAAACAAGGTAGAATACTGGTGGCTTGGTGTGGCTATTGTGCGCAATGCCTTGACAAAGTTGGCATGTGCCACTGACCATGACCACAACGTTTACCAAGTGACTTTAACTTCTACGAATTGTAACACGAGTCAGCCACGGTCAGAGTGCCCAATCACAGTGCACATATAACATGCATGACCTTCCAGGTATAAACAGGGTAAAAACCCGGTGTCTTGGCACGGCTATTGCGTGCAATACCTTGACAAAGTTTGCATGTGCCACTGACCATGGCCACAAAGTTTACCAAGTGATTTTTACTTCTAAGAATCATAACACGAGTCAGCCAAGGTCAGAGTGTCCAATCACAGTGCAGATGTACTAGGCATGGTCTTGCAGGTATAAGCATAGTAAAAAACCAGTGGCTTGGCACGGCCATTGTGCACAATGCCTTGACAAAGTTTGCATGTGCCACTGGCCATGACCACAATGTTTACCAAGTACCTTAAACAACTATGAATCATAACACAAGTCAACGATGGTCGAGTGTCCAATAAAAGCGAAGATGTACTAGGCATGAGCTTGCAGGTACAAACAAGGTAGAATACTGGTGGCTCGGTGTGGCTATTGTGCGCAATGCCTTGACAAAGTTGGCATGTGCCACTGACCATGACCATAAAGTTTACCAAGTGACTTTAACTTCTACGAATCCTAACACGAGTCAGCCACAGTCAGAGTGCCCAATCACAGTGCAGATATACTGGGCATGACCTTGCAGGTATAAACAAGGTAGAATGCTTTTGTCTTGGGCTGGCTATTGTGCGCAATGCCTTGACAAAGTTGGCATGTGCCACTGATCATGACCACAAATGTATCCAAGTGACTTTTACTTCTATTGACCATAACACGTGCCAGCCACGGTCAGAGTGTACAATCACGGTGCACATGTACTAGGCATGATCTTGCACGTACAAACAAGTTAGAATACTGGTGGCTCCGTGTGGCTATTGTGCGCAATGCCTTGACAAAGTTGGCATGTGCCACTGACCATGACCACAAATGCTTACCAAGTGTCTTTAACTTCTACGAATCATAACACGAGTCAGCCACGGTCAGAGTACCCAATCACATTGCTCATATTGTGTGCATGACCTTGCAGGTATAAACAGGGAAAACAACCGGTGGCTTGGGACGGCTATAGTGCGCAATGCCTTGACAAAGTTGGCATGTGCCACTGACCATGACCACAAAGTTTACCAAGTACCTTAAACAGCTATGAATCATAACACGAGACAGCCATGGTCAGAGTGTCTAATCACAGTGCAGATGTACTAGGTATGATCCTGCAAGTGCAAACAATGTACAATACTGGTGGCTCGGTGTGCCTATTGTGCGCAATGCCTTGACAAAGTTGGCATATGCCACTGACCATGACCACAAATGTATCCAAGTGACTTTTACTTCTATTGATCATAACACGAGTTAGCCACGGTCAGGGTGTCCAATCACAGTGCAGATGTACTAGGCATAATCTTGCAGGTATGAAAATGATAGAATACTGGTATATCGGTGTGGCTATTGTGCACAATGCCTTGTCAAAGTTGGAATGTGCCTCTGACCATGACCACAAAGTTTGCCAAGTGACTTTAACTTCTACGGATCGTAACACGAGTCTGCCACGGTCAGAGTGTTCAATCACAGTTCAGATGTACTAGGCATGACCTTGCAGGTATAAGCAAGGTAGAATTCTAGTGGCTCGTTGTGGCTATGGTGCGCAATGCCATGACTACGTTGGCATGTGCCACTGACCATGACCACAAAGTTTACCAAGTGACTTTATCTTCTACGAATTGTAACACGAGTGAGCCACGGTCAGAGTGTCCAATCACAGTGCAAATCTAACATGCATGACCTTGCAGGTATAAACAGGGTTAATATCTTTGTCTTGGCACGGCTATTGTGCGCAATGCCTTGAAAAAGTTGGCATGTGCCACTGACCATGACCAAAAAGTTTACCAAGTGACTTTAACTGATACGAATCATAGCACGAGTCAGCCACGGTCAGAGTGTCCAATCACAGTAAAGATGTACTAGGCACAATCTTGCAGGTATAAACAAGGTAAAAAACCGGTGGATTAGCACGGCTATTGTGCACAATGTTGAAGATTTGCCCCTCTGCATGCCCAAGTGCGGCGCCGGGAGGCGCCGACGAGCCGCCAGAGAGAGGAAATTCCTCGTCGATGGATCTGGCGACTCAAGGATTGCTCGGATCCTAAAATGGAGGATTAACATGTGCCACTGACCATGACCACAAAGTTTACCCAGTACCTTACACGGATATGAATCATAACACAAGTCCGCCACGGTCAGAGTGTCTAGTCACAGTGCAAATATAGTGGGCATGACCTTATAGGTATAAAGAAGGTAAAATACTGGTAGCTCGGTGTGGCTATTGTGTGCAATGCCTTGACAAAGTTGACATGTGTCACTGACCATGACCACAAAATTATCCAAGTGACATTTACTTCTATTGATCATGACACGAGTCTGCCACGGTCAGAGTGTCCAATCACAGTGCAGATGTACTAGGCATGATTTTACAGGTACAAACAAGGTAGAATACTGGTGGCTTGATGCGGCTATTGTGCGCAATGCCTTGACAAATTTGGCATGTGCCACTGATCATGACCACAAATGTATCGGAGTGACTTTTACTTCTATTGATCATAACACGAGTCAGCCACGGTCTGAGTGTCCAGTCACATTGCACATCTAATATGCATGACCTTGCATGTATATAAAAAGGTAAAAAACCGGTGGCTTGGTACGACTAGTGTACGTAATGCCTTGACAAAGTTGGCATGTGCCACTGACCATGACCACAAAGTTGACCAAGTACATTAAAAGAATATGAATCATAACACGAGTCAGCCACGGTCAGAGTGTTTAGTCACAGTGCAGATATACTGGGCATGAGCTTACAGGTATAAACAAGGTAGAATACTGGTAGCTCGGTGTGGCTATTGTGTGCAATGCCTTGACAAAGATTACATGTGCCACTGACCATGACCACAAATGTATCCAAGTGACTTGTACTTATATTGATCATAGCACGAGCCAGCCACGGTCAGAGTGTCCAATCACAGTGCAGATGTACCAGGCATGATCTTGCAGGTGCAAAAAAGGTAGAATACTGGTGGCCCGGTGTGGCTATTGTGCGCAATGCCTTGACAAAGTTGGCATGTGCCACTGACCATGACCACACAGTTTACCAAGTGACTTTAACTTCTACGAATCATAACACGAGTCAGCCACGGTCATAGTACCCAATCACAGTGCACATCTTATATGCATGACCTTGCAGGTATAAACAGGGTAGAAACGGGTGGCTTGGGACGGCTATTGTGCGCAATGCCTTGACAAAGTTGGCATGTGCCACTGACGATGACCACAAAGTTTACCAAGTACCTTAAACGGCTATGAATCATAACACGAGTCAGCCATTATCAGAGTGTCCAATCACAGTGCAGATGTACTAGGCATGATCTTGCAGGTGCAAACAAGGTGGAATACTGGTGGCTCGGTGTGGCTATCGTGCGCAATGCCTTGACAAAGTTGGCACGTGCCACTGACCATGACCACAAATGTATCCAAGTGACTTTCACTTCTATTGATCATACCACGAGTCAGCCACGGTCGGAGTGTCCAATCACAGTGCAGATGTACTAGGCATCACCATGCAGGTACAAACAAGATAGAATACATGTACATTGGTGTGGCTATTGTGCGAAATGCCTTGACAAAGTTGAAATGTTCCACTGACCATAACCACAAAGTTTACCAAGTGACTTAAACTTCTACAGACCGTAACACGAGTCAGCCACTGTCAGAATGTGCAATCACAGTGCATATGTACTATATATGACCTTGCAGGTATAAACAAGGTAGAATACTGGTGCCTTGGTGTGGCTATTGTCCGCAATGCCTTGACAAAGTTTGAATGTGCCACTGACCATGACCACAAAGTTTACCAAGTGACCTTAACTTCTACGAATCGTAACACGAGTCAGCCACGGTCAGAGTGCCCAATCGCAGTGCACATATAATATGCATGACCTTGCGGGTATAAACAGGGTAAAAACCCGGTGTCTTGACACGGCTATTGTGTGCAATGCCTTGACAGAGTTGGCATGTTCCACTGACCATGACCACAAAGTTTACCAAGTGACTTTAACTTATAAGAATCATAACACGAGTCAACCAAGGTCAGAGTGTCCAAGCACAGTGCAGATGTACTAGGCATGATCTTGCAGGTATAAACAAGGTAAAAAACCGGTGGCTTGGCATGGCCATTGTGCGCAATGCCTTGACAAAGTTTTCATGTGCCACTGACCATGACCACAAAGTTTACCAAGTACCTTAAACGACTATGAATCAAAACACGAGTCAGCCACGGTCGAGTGTCCAATCACAGTGCAGATGTACTAGGCATGAGCTTGCAGGTACAATGAAGGTAGAATACTGGTGGCGCGGTGTGGCTATTGTGCGTAATGCCTTGACAAAGTTGGCATGTGCCACTGACCATGACCACAAAGGTTACCAGGTGACTTTAACTTCTACGAATCATAACACGAGTCAGCCACAATCAGCGTACCCAATCACTGTGCACATCTTATATGCATGATCTTGCAGGTACAAACAAGGTAGAATACTGGTGGCTCAGTGTGGCTATTGTGCGCAATGCCTTAACAAAATTGGCATGTGCCACTGACCATGACCACAATGTTTACCAGGTGACTTTAACTTCTACGAATCGTAACACGAGTCAGCCACAATCAGAGTGCCCAATCACAGTGTACATCTAATAGGCATGATCTTGCAGGTACAAACAAGGTAGAATACTGGTGGCTC
>SZWC01000029.1:426899-451026 GCA_023375785.1 Penium margaritaceum | reverse complement strand
GAGGCAGGACAACTGACGGGTTCTCCCCGAGAGCCTTTGAGTCGTCTCCTCTCGGAATTTCCGAGCTCTCCTAATACCGGTTTAAGCCCCGGCCTGAATCACCTCGGTCCCCATCAAGCACTGACCGTTGACAGCAGACCGATCAACGGCACAATACCGAGTAATCTCCTAATAAGCAGCTCGACCGCACGCACGTCCGGCTAGTGTACAAGATGCCGTTGCATATACTCTTGTCCTGTTCTGTCTTTGATATAAGGAGGATGTTCATTCCCTCCCAGTTCAACCAGACCAGTTTGGCTCAACCTGTTCCCCCTTGGTTCCGCGGCTTCACCGCCGTGTCTTCGCTCTGCTCGCTCCTCCCATTTCCTTCCTTCGCAAGCCTCTCTCAACGCTTCGCTCTGTCACTCTCGTTCCTTCACTGAGCTCCCTCACTCCGCCAACCATCACTCACCTCTCCAGCACTCTCTCTCTCATATCAACCTGTCTACCTCGACTACCTCGTGCCTCAGCACCTCTCAGCCTTTGCAACTAACTCCTCGCACCGCTCTTGGTTACGTCACTCTGCTGACGTACTCTTGCTTGCCTAGTGCTTCTGCCTGCTTCTGCTACTGCAGTTCTCTCGCCTGCATTCTTCTGACATGGTATCACAGCATCAGGCAACATCACTCGGTGCCCCATAACTACGTCATCGCTCTGCTGCCATCTTCCCTTCATCGCTTTCTCCTGCAATCTTCTGCCACCGCTACCGTTGTCCCGCGCCTCGCCGCTTTGCCAGCAGCTGACATCAGCAGCTCTGCCTCACGAGTTCTCCGTGCTGAAGAAACGCCTTGTCAGCCCAAGGAAGCCATGCACCCATTTCCGCACCCGTGGCCAACTACCGGTGATTTGTCGCCCACACCAGCAACAAGCAACTCTCGAGTCGCCGTCTGCCGTCAACTACCAAGATGCTTCCTGCTGTCTACCATCGGCTGCCCCTCATCACATTTGCCTCCTCAAGCATCTCATCCTCATTCATCTTGTCTCGTCAGCTTCATCTGCTTCTTCCTTGCTGTCATCCTCCGCCCGCCTGCGTCCATCACCTCGAGCTGCCCTCTTGCATCGCCTCCTCGCCTCGTCAGCAGCTGCAGCCAAAACTACCGCCGTCAGGATATCGGATACCACCAGTCTTCCTGCTCCCATTTTCGAGCCAACTGGGGAACAAGCCGTCACTCTACTGGCATTAGCGGTCTAGTGCCCTTGCCCGCTGCCTGACCCTCTGTGCCACAACCAACTTCATCTAGCCTACAGGATATCGGACACCACCAGTCTTCCTGCTCCCACTTCTGAGCCAACTGGGGAACAAGCTGTCACTCTCTTGAATGCAAGAAGAAGTAGTTGTGACATCTCTACCGCGTCGCCTCATCTTACTCCGCCTGGACCGCTCCATATCTCTCATCTTTAGCATCATTATCAAGTCTTCCGCCTTCTCGCTCCAGCCTCCTCAACTTCATCAGCCGCCCGCTCCTGCCTCGCCTCGTCGTTCCTTGTCATCAGCGTCCTCCGCGTCGCCTTTGCATCCATCATGGTCATCAGCATCATCTCCTCGTGCACGTGGTTTTCCCCTTGCGCCCACTCATCAATCAATCACTTCCTCCGCGTCCGCATCGTTGCCAGGTCGGCACAAGGATCCCCCCGGTCGCATCGCCTTTTCCGCGATGACCTACGCCCACGCCGAAACTTCCTTTAGCACACGTGGCTCGCCCCTGTGCCCACTCCGCTGTCATCATCAGCCTCCGGTTTATCAGAAATCATCAGCATCTATGAACGGCACTTGGATCTGCATGAGCTAGCTGCCCACTTCCGTAGCAGCCAGCACCCACGCCAGTAGCAGCTTTCTCGCGGCTCGTTGGCACCTGCCTTCCCCTTGTGGTATCCTACTCCCCTATTGAAAATCGCGCACTTGGTCTCGTCCCTGTGCCCACTCCATCATCAATCGTTCCTCAGCATCTGCATCACCTTCAGCTTGGCACAAGGATCCCCCCGGTCGCATCACCCGCTCTGCGACGACGTACGCCCACGCCAAAAACATCTATTGCGTACGTGGTTCCACCCCTGCGCCATCTATGATCCCACCGTCAGTACCATCGGCAACAACCTCTGACCTCTACCTACAGCACATCACCAACACTGCCAGCTTCTCTATCATGGACAACCTCTCTGCTGCGTGGAATAATTCCCCAGCTCTCACATCAGACGCCAGCAACATCCTCGACTGGTCAGACAGCATCATTGCCAATGCACGAAACATCTACATCAACGAGTATGAAGTCGCCGGTCTACTGCTTGGCAAATATGACCATTTTCACAGCTACCAAAGCCATCCCAAGGAAAACGACGCCACTCTCACTGCCGTCTGGAGTGTACTCAAATCGCACCTTGCTCCTGTCTATCACTTCATTGACGAGCCACACCATATTGCAGCCCACCAGTGGTACTCCATACTGCAGTATGCGTGGGTTCGTCGCACCTACTACCTTCACACCCTTCATGTGATCATCTTCCCACCTTCACCAGACATACCTCAGCTGTTCTTTCTCCCCGAGGACGAAGAGGGTTATGTGACATCAACCAATGTCGAAACATGGCAGCAGCTTTTCTACAAAAAGTTCGTCCCCTATTACCTCCATCATTTCTCCATTGTGGGGTCTCTGATTCAAGGGCCACTCTGCTTTGGAGAACATTGCAGCCGGACGAACTTCCGTGCCGAGCATGATCGCTTCAACACCGAATTCAGACGAGGGCTTCACACGCTTGTCGACCCCAAAATTCACTCTCTTATGGCCCAGCATAACCACAACGTATCCCTCATGTGGCGAGGTCTGATCAACTACTGCGGAGGGACGGTAACTTGCGAAGATGACAACAGAAGAAGTTGGGACTTTATAGCTGCCACCCTGCACTCCCCATGTTGAGTCCTCCTAATTCACTGCCTTGACAGATTCAAAGGGGGTGTCAGAATTGTGACTTTGTCAAGGCAGGACAACTGACGGGTTCCCTGAGAGCATTTGAGTCATCTCCTCTCGGAAATTCCAAGCTATCCTAACACCGGTTTAAGCCCCGGCCTGAATCGCCTCGGTCCCCATCAAGCAATGACCGTTGACAGCAAACCGATCAACGGCACAATACCGAGTAGTCTACTAATAAGCGGCTCGACCGCACGCACGTCCGGCTAGTGCAGAAGAAGCCGTTGCATACACTATTGTCCTCTTCTGTCTTTGATATAAGGAGGATGTTCATTCCCTCCCGGTTCAACCAGAACAGTTCTGCTCAACCCGTTCCCCTTTGGTTCCGCGGCTTCGCCGCCGTGTCTTCGCTCTGCTTGCTCCTTGCATTTCCTTCCTTCGCAAGACTCTCTCAACGCTTCACTCTGTCACTCTCGTTCCTTCGCTCAGCTCCCTCACTCTGCCAACCATCACTCACCTCTCCAGCACTCTCTCTCTCTCTCTCACATCAACCTGTCTACCTCGACTACCTCGCGCCTCAGCACCTCTCAGCCTTCGCGACTAACTCCTCGCACCGCTCTTGGTTACGTCACTCTGCTGACGTACTCTTGCTTGCCCTAACGCTTCTGCCTGCTTCTACTACTGCTGTTCTCTTGCCTGCATTCTTCTGACNCTCTCTCTCTCTCTCTCTCACATCAACCTGTCTACCTCGACTACCTCGCGCCTCAGCACCTCTCAGCCTTCGCGACTAACTCCTCGCACCGCTCTTGGTTACGTCACTCTGCTGATGTACTCTTGCTTGCCCTAACGCTTCTGCCTGCTTCTACTACTGCTGTTCTCTTGCCTGCATTCTTCTGACAGAGGAGGCCAAGGCCACCAAAGGTAAGAAGTCACTCCTCAACGGCACTCAGGACCACTACCTCAAGAAGGCAAACCGGCGATGCCTTGACTCCGGAGCCGAGGAGCACACCCAAGTCGAGAAGATCGGGTTCATCAACTACACCAAGTCCAGCAAGCCCATGGTGGTCGCGAACGACAAGGTGGAGCCGGCGGCAAGCCAAGGAGACGTGGACGTGGAGGTGCTGGTTGGTGGGAAGCGGGTACAGTGCGTGATCAATAATGTGCAGCACGTAACTGGCTTGGCTGACATCCTACGTGTCAGTCACCTCACAGACAAGGGATACGAGGTGCTCTTCAGGAGAAGGGGGGCAGTCGTGCAGAAGGACGGTGGCAGCGAGCCCGTGGTGGAGGCTAACCGTGAGGGAGGCCTCTACATCGTGGAGACCAAGGTGATCCTTGCGGCGAAAGATTCAGCAGACTTGTAGGAACGCACCGTCAACCTGGCCAAAGGAGGGGGAGCTGATCTGGACCTTTGGCACCGACGACTGGGGCATTCCTCATCCGCAGTTGTGAAGGAGATGGCGAGGCGCGAGCTGGTACGCGGCCTTGTCATCGACAGTGCGGAAGAGACGACAGATGCAGCAGTGCACAAAAAGTGCGAGCCTTGCATTTTGGGCAAGGCGCGGCACTCACAGTTCAAGGAGAGCGAGAATCGCGCCTCGGACCTGCTGGAGGTCGTGCACAGCGACGTGTGCGGACCATTCAAGACGGCGTCAAAGAGCGGCGCGCGTTACTTCATCACCTTCATTGATGTCTACGGCAGAAAACTCCTTGTGTACTTCATGAAGCAGAAAGGCGAGGTCCTGGACCGGCTGAAGGAGTATGTCGCCGCGGTGGAGTGGCAGACCGGCCGGAAGGTCAGAGCATTACGCAACGACAACGGCAGAGAGTATGTGCGCTGTAGCGGGTGGATGAAGCAGCAGAGCATAAAATGGCAACAAACTACGCCATATTGGCCTCAGTCAAATGGCATGGCGGAGCGGGCAAACCAGACGCTGCTGAACATGGTACGGACCATGTTGGTGGGTGCGGAATTGCCGCAAAGCTTCTGGACGGAAGCTGTGCGTACGGCGAGCTACACCATCAACCTCACTCCTACAGCGGTGCTGAATGGGAAGAGCGGCTGGAAGACGCCGCAGGAGGTTTGGAGCGGGCGCAAGCCAAGTGTGGTACACCTGAAAGTGTTCGGGTGCAAGGCGCACGCGATGGTGCAGGCTGCGCAGAGGCGCGACAGCAAGCTGGAGCCGCGGGCAAATTTGTATCTCTTCCTTGGCTATGAGAACGCGCATAAGGCATACAGGCTCTACGACATGCACAAGGGGGGAGATAATCCGCAGCCGAGACGTCGATGGGGATTGATGTGGGTCGAAACCTGTTCGCGGACCTCCAGTCAGATTTGTGACTAAGTCCCCGAGTAACAAATTGTAGTACTGAGTTTTGGACTCCGAGCCAGGATTTTGGCTAAGTCCCTCAGTACCAAACTGCACTCCTGAAATCCGGCGGATCATCCACCGGACGCCTTGGCAGACCTTCTGGAGCAAAATCCCCAGATGGCATTTTGTTACTCGTTGCGGTCGATGATTCGCCGGAAGTCGAACCGCGGCTGGCTCCCAGAACCGCCGCGCACACCCAACTTTGGAAGCCCATATCTCCCTTGTTACTAGTTCGATTCCGGTGAAACAACTTTCACCGGATTCAGCGACTTGTCAACTTTCAGGGGCAATCCTCCATTTTAGGATCTGTATAATCATCAAGTCGCCAGATCCGTCAACGAGGAATTTCCTCTATCTGGCGGCTCGTCGGCGCCTCCCGGTGCCGCACTTGGGCATGCAGAGGGGCAAATATACAACATTCTCCCCTTGCACCTGCCATGCCCGCTGCTCCTGCCTGCTCTCACTCATCTTCCATTGCACCCTCCAGCCCATCATAGCTGGTCATCCCAATTTCGGCCACGCTCAATGCGTGCCGGTCCACGGGTTGCGCTTTGGTCAAGCAATCCGCAAGCATTTTGTGCGTGCTACAGTGTTGCGGCACCACCTGCCCCTTTTCAACCATGTCCCGTATGTAATGATAACGTATGTCAATGTGCTTCGTCCTCCTGTGCTGCGTCGGGTTGTTGGTCAGCGAGATTGAGCCGGTGTTGTCCTCTTACACCACCGTAGGCTCCTGCTGTGACACGCCCAGCTCCCCCAGCAACCTACGGAGTCACACCGCCTCCTTGACCGCCTCGGCCAGCGCGATGTACTCTGCTTCCACTATGGATGTGGCGACGCAGTCTTGCTTTCTGCTGCACCACGAGACTGTTGCACCATTGAGGAAGAACACGTAGCAAGATGCGGACTTCCGCTTGTCCACATCGCCAGCGTAGTCTGCATCTGTGTAGCAGACCAGACGCAAGGGGTCCGCCCGCCCCTTGCCGTCGAACCTCAAGCACGCATGACGCGTCGCTTGCAGGTAGCGGAGGATGCGCTTGACCGCCTGCTAGTGTAGTGGTCTGGATCGGCCAAGTTCCTGTTCACTTGGCCCACCGCGTAGGCCAGGTCTGGTCGAGTCGCCACCATGGCGTACATGAGGCTGCCCACCGCCGATTGGTAGGGCACCCTTGCCATATCCTCCCGCTCTTCTTTTGTATGCAGCGCCATTGCCGCACTCAGTTCACAGGTCGTGGAGACTGGACTGCCTACGGGTTTGCATTCCTCCATGCCGTACCGCTTCAGCACCTCGGCCACGTATTTGGCCTGTCCCAGCTCAAGCGTGCGCGAAGGACATGGAGCGTTTGCTCCCGTCGCCAAGTTCACAACCATCCAGGCGATCCTTGCGGTGGCGGCCGCGAAGGACATGGACCTCACCAAATGGACGTAAAGACGGCCTTCCTTAATGGCATCATAGACAAAGAGATATACATGGAGGTGCCGGAGGGGGTGGAGGTGCCGGAGGGGGTGGAGGCGCCAGAGGGCAAGGTGTGTAAGCTGCAAAAGTCCTTGTACAGGCTAAAACAATCGCCCAGATGCTGGTACCAACAGATTGACAGCTTCATGGCACAACTAAGCTTTAAGCGCTGTCAGGCAGATCACAGCGTGTACGTGCGGCGCGACAAACAGCTCCATCAAATCGTTGCACTCTACGTGGACGACCTGATCGTGTGCTCGACGGTTTTGCCGAGCCTACAGTAGCTGAAAGAGCAACTGAGCAACATATTCCAAATGTCGGACATGGGAGAGCTGGAGTACTACCTCGGGGTGAGCATTACGCGGAACCGGAGGGCGCGCACGCTTGAACTGGGACAGGCCAAATACGTGGACGAGGTGCTGAAGCGTTACGGCATGGAGGACTGCAAACCAGTTGGCAGTCCAGTCTCCACGACCTGTGAACTGAGTGCGGCAATGGCGCCGCAGACAAAATAAGAGCCGGAGGATATGGCAGGGGTGCCTAACCAATTGGTGGTGGGCCGGCTCATGTATGCCATGGTGGCGACTCAACCAGACCTGGCCTACGCGGTGGACCAAGTGAGCAGGTACGTGGCCGATCCAGGGCCACTACAGTGGCAGGCGGTCAAACGCATCCTCCGCTACCTACAAGCGACGCGGCATGCGTGCTTGAGGTTCGACGGCAAGGGACGTGTGGACCCCTTGCGTCTGGTCTGCTACACGGACGCAGACTACGCTGGCGATGTGGACAATCAGACGTCCACGTCCGGCCACGTGTTCTTCCTCGCTGGTGCAATGGTCTCGTGGTACAGCAGAAAGCAAGACTACATCACCACCTCCACAGTGGAAGAAGGGTACATGGCGCTGGCTGAGGCGGTCAAGGAGGCGGTGTGACTCCGCAGGTTGCTAGGGGAGCTGGGCGTGTCGCAGCAGGAGCCTACGGTGGTGCAAGACGACAACACCGGCCCAATCTCGCTGACCAACAACCCGACGCAGTACAGGAGGATGAAGCACATTGACGTGCGTTCTCATTACGCACGGGACATGGTTGAAAAGGGGCAGGTGGTGCTCCAACACTGCAGCACGCACAACATGCTTGTGGATTGCTTGACCAAAGCGCAACCCGTGGACCGACACGCATTGAGCGTGGCCGGAATTGGAATGACCAGCTATGATGGGCTGGAGGACGCAGCGGAAGATGAGTGAGAGCAGGCAGGAGCAGCGGGCATGGCAGGTGCAAGGGGGAGAATGTTGTATATTTGCCTCTCTGCATGCCCAAGTGCGGCACCGGGAGGCGCCGACGAGCCGCCAGAGAGAGGAAATTCCTTGTCGACGGATCTGGTGACTTGATGATTGCACGGATCCTCAAATGGAGGATTGCCCCTGAAAGTTGACGAGTTGCTGAATCCTGTATAAGTTGTTTCACTGGAATCGGACTAGTAACAAGGGAGATATGGGCTTCCAAAGTTGGGTGTTTGCGGCGGTTCTGGGAGCCGGCCGCGGTTCGACTTCCGGTGAATCATCGACCGGAACGAGTAACAAAATGTCATCTGGGGATTTTGCTCCAGAAGGTCTGCCGAGGCGTCCGGTGGATGATCCGCCGGATTTCAGGAGTGCAGTTTGTTACTGAGGGACTTAGCCAAAATCCTGGCTCGGAGTCCAAAACTCAGTACTACAGTTTGTTACTCGGGGACTTAGTCATTATTGTGACTGGAGGTCCGCGAACAGGTTTCGACCCACATCAATCCCCATCGACGTCTCGGCTGCAGATTATCTCCCCCTTGTGCATGTCGTAGAGCCTGTACGCCTTATGCGCGCTCTCATAGCCAAGGAAGAGATATGAATTGGCCCGCGGCTCCAGCTTGCTGTCGCGCCTCTGCGCAGCCTGCACCATCGCGTGCGCCTTAAACCCGAACACTTTCAGGTGTGCCACACTTGGCTTGCGCCCGCTCCAAACCTCCTGTGGCATCTTCCACCCGCTCTTCCCCTTCAGCACCGCTGTAGGAGTGAGGTTGATGGTGTAGCTTGCTGTACGCACAGCTTCCGTCCAGAAGCTTCGCGACAATTCCGCATCCACCAACATGGTCCGTACCATGTTCAGCAGAGTCTGGTTCGCCCGCTCCGCCATGCCATTTGACTGAGGCCAATATGGCGTGGTTTGTTGCCATTTTATGCCCTGCTGCCTCATCCACCCGCTACAGCCTACATATTCTCCGTCGTTGTCGCTGCGCAGCGCTCTGACCTTCCGGCCTTTCTGCCTCTCCACCGCGGCGACATACTCCTTCAGCCGGTCCAGGACCTCGCCTTTCTGCTTCATGAAGTACACGAAGAGTTTTCTGCTGTAGTCATCAATGAAGGTGACGAAGGAACGCGCGCCGCTCTTTGACGCTGTCTTGAATGGTCTGCACACGTCGCTGTGCACGACCTCCAGCAGGTCCGAGGTGCGATTCTCGTTCGCCTTGAACGGTTTGTGCCGTGCCTTGCCCAAAATGCAAGGCTCGCACTTTTGTGCACTGCTACATATGTCGCCTCTTCCGCACCGTCGATGATGAGGCCACGTACCAGCTTGCGCCTCGCCATCTCCTTCACGACTGCGGGCGAGGAATGCCCCAGTCATCGGTGCCAGAGCTCCACATCAGCTCCCCCTCCTTTGGCCAGGTTGACGGTGCGTTCTTGCAAATCTACCAAAGCTGTCATCGCGGGGATCACCTTGGTCTCCACGATGTAGAGGCCTCCCTCGCGCTTAGCCTCCAGCACGTGCTCGCCGCCACCGTCCTTCCGCACGACTGCCCCCTTTCTCCTGAAGAGCACCTCGTATCGCTTGTGTGTCAGGGGGCTGACACTTAGGATGTCAGCCAAGCCAGGTACTTGCTGCACGTTCTTGATCACGCGCTATACCCGCTTCCCACCAACCACCACCTCCATGTCCACGTCTCCTTGGCCAGCCGCCGGCTCGACCTTGTCGTTCGCGACCACCATGGACTTGCTGGACTTGGTGAAGTTGATGAACCCGATCTTCTCGACTTGGGTGTGCTCCTCGGCTCCGGAGTCAAGACACCGCCGGTTAGCCTTCTTGAGGTAGTGGGTCTGAGTACCGTTGAGGAGCGACTTCTTGCCTTTGGCGTCCTTACCGCCGGCCTTGGCCTCCTCGGTGTACTCACGGGCCCAGTGGCCCTCCTTGCCGCAGTTGCGGCACGCACCCTTCTTGGCGCCCTTCTTGCCGCCTCCATGTCCGCCACCTCCCTTGCCCCCACTTCCGCCACCACGCGTTTTGGTGACGAGAGCCGATGAGGAAGGCGAGGACTCCCCGCAGCTCCATCACTGTGCCTTGTTGCGGATGTACTCTGCGACCGCGCCATAGGTGAGCTTGTCTTCTGCCCATCCTCCCAAGACGGTGATGAGAGGGCTCCAACCGTCAGAAAGGGCCATGAGGAGGGCCATTGCGTGCAGTTGCGTGTCGATCTTCCACCCCACGTAGTTGCACTGTGAGGCGAGTGACTCGATCTCCTGCATGGCGGAGATGACATCATCTCCCTCCTCAATTCTCACTGTCAAGAGTCGCTTCATTGCAAAGATTTTGTTCGCCAGCGACTTGGATAGATGAATGGTGCAGAGTTTTTGCCAAGCCTCGGCCGCCAGCTTGCAGCCTTAGAAGTAGCTCCTCTGCGACTCAGCCGTCCCGGACACCAGCAGCATGAGCGCCTCCGTGTTCTTCTTTTCGAAGGCCTCTTTCTGCGCTTCCGTCGCTGTCGCGTCATCGAGGACTTTGGTTCCCTCCATGACCTGCAGCACACCCTTATGCGCAAGGTGGATCTCGATGTGCCACCTCCATAGCCCAAAGCCAGGGCTACCCGCATATTTCTGGATGATCTGCGTCTCCTCCAGCGTCATTGCGCAGTCTTCCAGTCAAGGACCTCAGAGTTTGACGGCGACGTCGTCCCCGACGACAATCCCGTCCGCCGCAGAAGCCGTGAACGATGTGGAGTCCGGTCAGGGCCGTGGGCCCATAACCATTTGTCGGAAACTAGCCCCAGGGAGGAGGCAGTTCCAACGTGGCCTGATGGGTATTGTACGTTCACGGCTTCTTTTGTGCATCTTCTGAGTCAAAGCGTGAGCTTTCTGGTCGCCTCACGCTATGTTTCTGGCAGTTGATGACAAATGTGAGACAGTCACTTTCGTGAAGGGAATAACACAATTTTTCATTAGTTTTTTAACATGGACATGACGTAAACGTTTGTAGGACTAGTCATGAGCTCTCTAACGCACAAAACCGTGCGCGATTCAAATAACCGTAGCTCCCGCTACGTTACTCGAAGCACAGCACCCCAAACCAGCCGCTCACTCGGCGGCACGCACCACGTCGCCCGCCGAGGCGCCTTCACACATCAAGGACCCATGAATACGCCATTCCGGAAGCGCAGATGTCCCTACGCATAGTGGCGGTGCTCCTTGCCCCTTTGCGGTCTGTTTTGATGAGTTTGGTGATGGGGATGGATGTGGGTCGAAACCTGTTTGCAGACCTGCAGTCGGAATTTTGACGAAGTCCCCGAGTAACAAAATGTACTACTGAGTTCCGGACGCCGAGCCAGAGATTTGGCGAAGTCCCCCAGTAACAAACTGTACTACTGGCATCCGGCGGATTATTCGCCGGACGCCTCGGCAGCCCTTTCGGAGCAAAATCTCCAGATGGACTTTTGTTACTCGGTCAGGTGGATGATCCACCTCCAGTCGAACCGCGGCCGACTCCCAGAGCCGCCGCGCACACCCCAACTTTGGAAGCCCATATCTCCCTCGTTACTTGTCCGATTCCGGTGAAACAACTTCCACCGGATTCAGCAACTCGTCCACTTTCAGCAGAAATCCTCCATTTTAGGATCCCAGCAATCCTTGAGTCCCAAGATCTGTCGAAGAGGAATTTCCTCTCTCTGGCGGCTCGTCGGCGCCTCCCGGCGCCGCACTTGGGCATGCAGAGGGGCAAACCTTCAACATTGCGCACAGTAGCCACACCGAGCCACCAGTATTCTACCTTGTTTGCACCTGCAAGATCATGCCTACTATATGTGCACTGTGATTGGACACTCTGACCTTGGCTGACTCGTGTTATGATCAATAGTTGAAAAAAATCACTTGGATATGTTTGTGGTCATGGTCAGTGGCACATGCCAACTTTATCAAGGCATTGCGCACAATAGCCACACCAAGCCACCAGTATTCTACCTTGTTTGTACCTGCAAGGTCATGCCCAGTTTATCTGCACTGTGATTGGACACTCTGACTGTGGCTTACTCGTGGAATGATTCATAGCCATTTCAGGTACTTGGTAAACTTTGTGGTCATGGTCAGTGGCACATGTCAACTTTGTCAAGGCATTGCGCCCAATAGCCATGGCAAGCCACCGGTTTTTTACCTTGTTTAAACCTGCAAGTTCATGCATATTAGATGTGCACTGTGATTGGGAACTCTGACTATGGATGACTCGTCTTACGATTCGTATACGTTAAAGTCACTTGGTAAACATTGTGGTCATGGTCAGTGGTACATGCAACTTTGTCAAGGCATTGCGCACAATAGCCACACGGAGCCACCAGTATTCTACCTTGTTTATACTTGCAAGGTCATACCCTGTATATCTTCACTGTGATTGGACACTCTGACCGTGGCTGACTCGTGTTATGATTCATAGCCATTTAAGGTACTTGGTAAACTTTGTGGTCATGGTCAGTGACACATGCCAACTTCGTCAAGGCATTGCGCACAATAGCCATGCCATGCCACCAGTAATCTACATTGTTT
Organism: Penium margaritaceum; assembly: GCA_023375785.1. NCBI lineage: Eukaryota > Viridiplantae > Streptophyta > Zygnematophyceae > Desmidiales > Peniaceae > Penium > Penium margaritaceum. Next base: position 438,425 of record SZWC01000029.1, on the reverse strand, counting down.
GCACCTGCAAGATTATGCTTAGTACATCTGCACTGTGATTGCACACTCTGACCGTGGCTGACTCGTGTTATGTTTTGTAGAAGTTAAAGTCACTTGGTAAACTTTGTGGTCTTGGTCAGTGGCACATGCGAACTTTGTCAAGGCATTGCGCACAATAGCCACACCAAGCCACCAGTAGTCTACCTTGTTTGCACCTGCAAGATCAGGCCTTGTACATCTGCACTTTGATTGGACACTTTGACCGTGGCTGATTCGTGTTATGATCAATAGAAGTAAAAGTCACTTGGATACATTTGTGGTCATGATCAGTGGCACGTGCCAACTTTGTCAAGGCATTGTGCACAATAGCCACACCGAGTCACCAGTATTCTACCTTGTTTATACCTGCAAGGTCATGCCCAATACATCTGCACTGTGATTGGACACTCTGACCGTGGCTGACTCGTGTTATGATTCATATCCATTTAAGGTACTCGGTAAACTTTGTGGTCATAGTCAGTGGCACACGCCAACTTTGTCAAGGCCTTGCGCACAATAGCCACACTGAGCTACCAGTATTTTACCTTGTTTGTACATGCAAGATCATGCCTAGTACATCTGCACTGTGATTGGACACTCTGACCGTGGCTGACTCGTGTTATGATCAATAGGAGTAAAAGTTACTTGGATACATTTGTGGTCATGGTTAGTGGCACATGCAAACTTTTCCAATGCATTGCGCACAACAGCCACACCGAGCCACCAGTATTCTACCTTGTTTGTACCTGCAAGATCATGCCCAGTATATCCGCTTTGTGATTGGAAACTCTGATTGTGGCTGACTTGTGTTATGGTTCATAGTCGTTTAAGGTACTTGGAAAACTTTGGGGCCATGGTCAGTGGCACATGCCAACTTTGTCAAGGCATTGCGCACAATATCCGTGCCATGCCACCGGTTTTTTTACCTTTTTTATGCCTTGTTTCTGCCTGCAAGATCATGCCTAGAAAATATGCAATGTTATCGGACACTCTGACCGTGGCTGACTTGTGTTATGATCAATAGAAGTAAAAGTCACATGAATACATTTGTGGTAATTGTCAGTGGCACATGCCAACTTTGTCAAGGCATTGCGCACAATAGCCACACCGAGCCACAGTATTCTACCTTGTTTGTACGTCGGAGATCATGCCTAGTACATCTGCACTGTGATTGGACACTCTGACTGTGGCTGACTCGTGTTATGATCAATAGAAGTAAAAGTCACTTTGATACATTTGTGGTCATGGTCAGTGGAACATGCCAACCATGTGAAGGCATTGCGCATAAACGTAACACCAAACCACCAGCATTGTACCTTTTTTATACCTGCAAGGTCATGCCTAGTACATCTGCACTATGATTGGACACTCTGACCGTGGCTGACTTGTGTTACGATTCGTAGAAGTTAAAGTCACTTGGTAGACTTTGTGGCCATGGTGAGTGGCACATGCCATCTTTATTAAGGCGTTGCGTACACCAAGCCACCAGTGTTCTACCTTGTTTGCACCTGCAAGATCATGCCTAGTACATCTGCACTATGATTGGACACTCTGACCGTGGCTGACTTGTGTTACGATTCGTAGAAGTTAAAGTCACTTGGTAGACTTTGTGGCCATGGTGAGTGGCACATGCCATCTTTATTAAGGCGTTGCGTACACCAAGCCACCAGTGTTCTACCTTGTTTGCACCTGCAAGATCATGCCTAGTACATCTGCACTATGATTGGACACTCTGACCGTGGCTGACTTGTGTTACGATTCGTAGAAGTTAAAGTCACTTGGTAGACTTTGTGGCCATGGTGAGTGGCACATGCCATCTTTATTAAGGCGTTGCGTACACCAAGCCACCAGTGTTCTACCTTGTTTGCACCTGCAAGATCATGCCTAGTACATCTGCACTATGATTGGACACTCTGACCGTGGCTGACTTGTGTTACGATTCGTAGAAGTTAAAGTCACTTGGTAGACTTTGTGGCCATGGTGAGTGGCACATGCCATCTTTATTAAGGCGTTGCGTACACCAAGCCACCAGTGTTCTACCTTGTTTGCACCTGCAAGATCATGCCTAGTACATCTGCACTATGATTGGACACTCTGACCGTGGCTGACTTGTGTTACGATTCGTAGAAGTTAAAGTCACTTGGTAGACTTTGTGGCCATGGTGAGTGGCACATGCCATCTTTATTAAGGCGTTGCGTACACCAAGCCACCAGTGTTCTACCTTGTTTGCACCTGCAAGATCATGCCTAGTACATCTGCACTATGATTGGACACTCTGACCGTGGCTGACTTGTGTTACGATTCGTAGAAGTTAAAGTCACTTGGTAGACTTTGTGGCCATGGTGAGTGGCACATGCCATCTTTATTAAGGCGTTGCGTACACCAAGCCACCAGTGTTCTACCTTGTTTGCACCTGCAAGATCATGCCTAGTACATCTGCACTATGATTGGACACTCTGACCGTGGCTGACTTGTGTTACGATTCGTAGAAGTTAAAGTCACTTGGTAGACTTTGTGGCCATGGTGAGTGGCACATGCCATCTTTATTAAGGCGTTGCGTACACCAAGCCACCAGTGTTCTACCTTGTTTGCACCTGCAAGATCATGCCTAGTACATCTGCACTATGATTGGACACTCTGACCGTGGCTGACTTGTGTTACGATTCGTAGAAGTTAAAGTCACTTGGTAGACTTTGTGGCCATGGTGAGTGGCACATGCCATCTTTATTAAGGCGTTGCGTACACCAAGCCACCAGTGTTCTACCTTGTTTGCACCTGCAAGATCATGCCTAGTACATCTGCACTATGATTGGACACTCTGACCGTGGCTGACTTGTGTTACGATTCGTAGAAGTTAAAGTCACTTGGTAGACTTTGTGGCCATGGTGAGTGGCACATGCCATCTTTATTAAGGCGTTGCGTACACCAAGCCACCAGTGTTCTACCTTGTTTGCACCTGCAAGATCATGCCTAGTACATCTGCACTATGATTGGACACTCTGACCGTGGCTGACTTGTGTTACGATTCGTAGAAGTTAAAGTCACTTGGTAGACTTTGTGGCCATGGTGAGTGGCACATGCCATCTTTATTAAGGCGTTGCGTACACCAAGCCACCAGTGTTCTACCTTGTTTGCACCTGCAAGATCATGCCTAGTACATCTGCACTATGATTGGACACTCTGACCGTGGCTGACTTGTGTTACGATTCGTAGAAGTTAAAGTCACTTGGTAGACTTTGTGGCCATGGTGAGTGGCACATGCCATCTTTATTAAGGCGTTGCGTACACCAAGCCACCAGTGTTCTACCTTGTTTGCACCTGCAAGATCATGCCTAGTACATCTGCACTATGATTGGACACTCTGACCGTGGCTGACTTGTGTTACGATTCGTAGAAGTTAAAGTCACTTGGTAGACTTTGTGGCCATGGTGAGTGGCACATGCCATCTTTATTAAGGCGTTGCGTACACCAAGCCACCAGTGTTCTACCTTGTTTGCACCTGCAAGATCATGCCTAGTACATCTGCACTATGATTGGACACTCTGACCGTGGCTGACTTGTGTTACGATTCGTAGAAGTTAAAGTCACTTGGTAGACTTTGTGGCCATGGTGAGTGGCACATGCCATCTTTATTAAGGCGTTGCGTACACCAAGCCACCAGTGTTCTACCTTGTTTGCACCTGCAAGATCATGCCTAGTACATCTGCACTATGATTGGACACTCTGACCGTGGCTGACTTGTGTTACGATTCGTAGAAGTTAAAGTCACTTGGTAGACTTTGTGGCCATGGTGAGTGGCACATGCCATCTTTATTAAGGCGTTGCGTACACCAAGCCACCAGTGTTCTACCTTGTTTGCACCTGCAAGATCATGCCTAGTACATCTGCACTATGATTGGACACTCTGACCGTGGCTGACTTGTGTTACGATTCGTAGAAGTTAAAGTCACTTGGTAGACTTTGTGGCCATGGTGAGTGGCACATGCCATCTTTATTAAGGCGTTGCGTACACCAAGCCACCAGTGTTCTACCTTGTTTGCACCTGCAAGATCATGCCTAGTACATCTGCACTATGATTGGACACTCTGACCGTGGCTGACTTGTGTTACGATTCGTAGAAGTTAAAGTCACTTGGTAGACTTTGTGGCCATGGTGAGTGGCACATGCCATCTTTATTAAGGCGTTGCGTACACCAAGCCACCAGTGTTCTACCTTGTTTGCACCTGCAAGATCATGCCTAGTACATCTGCACTATGATTGGACACTCTGACCGTGGCTGACTTGTGTTACGATTCGTAGAAGTTAAAGTCACTTGGTAGACTTTGTGGCCATGGTGAGTGGCACATGCCATCTTTATTAAGGCGTTGCGTACACCAAGCCACCAGTGTTCTACCTTGTTTGCACCTGCAAGATCATGCCTAGTACATCTGCACTATGATTGGACACTCTGACCGTGGCTGACTTGTGTTACGATTCGTAGAAGTTAAAGTCACTTGGTAGACTTTGTGGCCATGGTGAGTGGCACATGCCATCTTTATTAAGGCGTTGCGTACACCAAGCCACCAGTGTTCTACCTTGTTTGCACCTGCAAGATCATGCCTAGTACATCTGCACTGTGATTGGACACTCTGATCGTGGCTGACTCGTGTTATGATTCATAGCCGTTTAAGGTTCTTGGTAAACTTGGTGGTCATGGTCAGTGGCACATGCCAACTTTGTCAACGAATTGCGCACAGTAGCCGTGCCAAGCCACCGGTTTTTTACCTTTTTAATACCTGCAAGGTCATGCCTAGTACATCTATACTGTGACTTGGCACTCTGACTGTGGCTGACTCGTGGTACGATTCGTAGAAGTTAAAGTCAATTGGTAAACTTTGTGGTCATGGTCAGTGGCACATGCCAACTCTGTCAAGGCATTGCGTACAATAGCCGTCCAAAGACACCAGTTTTTTACCCTGTCTATACCTGCAAGGTTGTGCATATGAGATGTGCACTGTGATTGGGTACTCTGACCGTGGCTGACTCGTGTTATAACTTGTAGAATTTCAAGTCACTTGGTAATCTTTGTGGTCGTGGTCAGTGGCACATGCCAACTTTGTCAAGGCTTTGCGCGCAATAGCCACACCGAGCCACCAGTATTCTACCTTGTTTGCAATTGCAAGATCATGCCCAGTACATCTGCATTGTGTTTGGACACTCTGACCATGGCTGACTTGTGTTATGATCAATAGATGTAAAAGTCACTTGGATACATTTGTGGTCATGGTCAGTGGCATATGCCAACTTTGTCAAGGCAGTGCGCACAATAGCCACACCAAGCCACCAGTATCATACCTTATTCATACCTGTAAGGTCATGCCTAGTATATCTACACTGTGATTGGGCACTCTGACCGTGGCTGACTCGTGTTATGATTCATAGCCGTTTAAGGTACTTGGTAAACTTTGTGGTCATGGTCAGTGGTACATGCCAACGTTGTCAAGGCATTGCGCACAATAGCCGTGCCAAGCCACTGGGTTTTTACCTTGTTTATACCTGCAAGGTCATGCATATTAGATGTACGCTGTGATTGGACACTCTGACCGTGGCTGAATTGTGTTACGATTCGTAGAAGTTAAAGTCACTTGGTAAACTTTGTGGTCATGGTCAGTGGCACATGCAAACTTTGTCAAGGCGTTGTGCACAATATCCACACCGAGCCACCGGTGTTCTACCTTGTTTGCACCTGCAAGATCATGCCTAGTACATTTGCACTGTGATTGGACACTCTGACCGTGGCTGATACTTGTTATGATCAATATAAGTAAAAGTCACTTGGATACACTTGTGGTCACGGTTAGTGGCTCATGCCCACTTAGTCAAGGCATTGCGCACAATAGCCACACCGAGCCACAAGTATTCTACCTTGTTTATCTCTTCCACTTTTCCATTATGAGGTCTCTTCTGGAGAGACCACTATGGACTAGTCCCAACGACAACAACAGTCCCGACGACTTTCAAGCTCAACTTGAGCTGTTCAACACAGAACTAAGACTCGGGCTTCGTACACTTGTCGACCCTGTCCTACACTTTCTCCTGGCCAAGCATGATCACAACAACTTACACCTCATGTGGAACGGCCTTATTACCCACTGTGGAGGGTCGGTCAGGTGCGACTCACTGGGAAACTGGAGAGATTTTCTGCCTTGACAGATTCAAGGGGGGTGTGAGAATGGTGTTTCTGTCAAGGTAGGAAACCCAACGGGTTCAGCTCCTCGGAGTTTTCTGGCTCCTCCTCTCTTGAAAATGCCGAGCACTCTCAATAACGGTTAAAGCCTCGGCATGAACCACCTCGGTCCCATCATACACGAACCGTTCACGGTGAGAACCAACCAACGGCACGATACCGAGTAATCCCCTAATAAGCGACCCAACTGCAAGCACGTCTGGCTAGTGCACAAGAAGCCGTTTCTTTCCATTTTGTCTTGTTCTGATTCTTATAAGGTGGATGTTCATTCCCTCCTAGTTTAACCAGAAGAGTTCTGCACATCCTGTTCCCTTTTGGTTCCGTGGTATCACCGATGTGTTCTCGCTCTGCTCGTCCCGTGTCTCCGCTCACTCCGCCTACCATCTTTCGATTCGCTTCGTCACTCGTGACCTTTCGCTCACCTCTGGTGCATCACCCGCTTCGCTCCCTTGCTCTCTCACTGTCCTCTGTCTACCTCAGAGCTCTGAGTCTCACCCCTGTCGAGGCCTTGTGAATAACTTCTGAGGACCGCTCTTGTCTTTTTGCCTTCCTCATTCTGCTGGCTCACTCTTGTATGATTCAGTGCTTCTACCTGCTTCTGCTCCTGCCTTCGACTCTCACTACAATCTTCTGACAAAAGTAACTTGGTAAACTCTGTGATCATGGTCAGTGGCACATGCCAACTTTGTCAAGGCATTGCGCACAATAGCCACACCAAGCCACCAGTATTCTACCTTGTTTGTACCTTCAAGATCATGCCTAGCACATCTGCACTGTGATTGGACACTCTGACTGTGGGTGACGCGTGTTATGGTTTATAGCCGTTTCAGGTACTTGGTAAACAGTGTGGTCATGGTCAGTGGCACATGCCAACTTTGTGAAGGCATTGCGCACAATCGCCGTGCCAAGCCACCAGTTTTTTACCTTCTTTGTACCTGCAAAGTCATGCATATGAGATGTGCACTGTGATTGGGCACTCAGAACGTGGCTAACTCGTGTTACGATTCGTAGAAGTCAAAGTCACTTGGTAAACTTTGTGGTCATGGTCAGTGGCACGTGCCAACTTTTTCAAGGCATTGCGCACAATAGCCGTGCCAAGCCACCGGTTGTTTACCTTGTGTATGCCTGCAAGGTCATGCATATTAGATGTGCACTGTGATTGGGCACTCTGACCGTGGCTGACTTGTGTTATGATTCGTAGAAGTTAAGGTCACTTTGTAAGCTTTGTGGTCCTGGTCAGTGGCACATGCCAACTTTGTCAAGTCTTTGCACACAATAGCGACACCGAGACACAGGAACTGTACCTTGTTTGTGACTACAAGATCATGCCTAGTACATCTGCACTTTGATTGGACACTCTGACCGTGGCTGACTCGTGTTATGATCAATAGTAGTAAAAGTCACTTGGATACATTTGTGGTCATGGTCAGTAGCACATGCCAACTTTGTCAAGGCATTGCGCACAATAGCCAAACCGAGCCACCAGCATTCTGCCTTGTTTGTACCTGTAAGATCATGCCTAGTACATCTGAACTGTGATTGGACACTCTGACCGTGGCTGACCCGTGTTATGAGTAATAGCCGTTTAAGGTACTTGGTAAACTTTGTGGTCATGGTCAGTGGCACATGCCAACTTTGTTAAGGCATTGCGCACAAAAGCCGTGCCACGCCACCGGTTTTTCACCTTGTTTATACCTACAAGGTCATGCATATTAGATGTGCACTGTGATTGGGCACTCTGACCGTGGTTGAATCGTGTTACGATTCGTAGAAGTTAAAGTCACATGGTAAGCTTTGTGCTCATGGTCAGTGGCACATGCCAACTTTGTCAAGGCATTGCGCACAATAGCCACACCGAGCCTCCAGTATTCTACCTTGTTTGCACCTGCAAGATCATGCCTACTACATCTGCACTATGATTGGACACTCTGATCGTGGCTGACTCGTGTTATGATTAATGTAAGTAAAAGTCACTTTGATACATTTGCGGTCATGGTCAGTGGCACATGCCAACTTTGTCAAGGCATTGCGCACAATAGCCGTGCCAAGCTACCATTGTTTTACCTTGTTATACCTGCTAGGTCATGCCTAGTACATCTGAACTGTGATTGGGCACTCTGACTGTGGCGGACTCGTGTTACGATTTGTATAAGTTAAAGTCACTTGGTGAACTTTGTGGTCATGGTCAGTGGCACATGCCAACTTTGTGAAGGCATTGCGTACAATAGCCATGCCAAGCAACCAGTTTTTTACCTTGTTTATACCTACAAGGTCATGCATATTAGATGTGCACTGTGATTGGGCACTCAGACCGTGGTTGACTCGTGTTACAATTCGTAAAAGTAAAAATCACCTGGTAAACTTTGTGGTTATGGTCAGTGGCACATGCCAACATTGTCAAGGCATTGCGCACAATAGCCATTCTGAGCCACAAGTATTATACTTGTTTGAACCTTCACGATCATGCCTAGTACATCTGCACTGTGATTGGACACTCTGACCGTGGCTGACTCGTGTTATGATCAACAGATGTAAAAGTCACTTGGAATCATTTGTGGTCGTGGTCAGTGGCACATGCCAGCTTTGTCAAGGCATTGTGCACAATAGCCACACCGAGCCACCAGTATTCTACATTGTTTATACCTGTAAGGTCATGCCCAGTATATCTACACTGTGATTTGACTCTATGCCCATGGCTGACTCGTGTTATGATTCATAGCCATTTGAGGTTCTTGGTAAACTCTGTGGTCATGGTCAGTGGCACATGCCAACTTTGTCAAGGCATTGCGCACAATAGCCGTGCCAAGCCACCAGTTTTTCCACCTTGTTTAAACCTGCAAGGTCATGTTTAGTACATATGAACTGTGACTGCGCACTCTGACAGTGGCTGACTCGTGTTACGATTTGTAGAAGTTAAAGTCACTTGGTAAACTTTGTGGTCATGGTCAGTGGCACATGCCAACTTTGTCAAGGCATTGCACACAATAGCCACACCGAGCCACCAGTATTCTACCTTGTTTGCACGTCCAAGATTATGCCTACTATATTTGCATTGTGATTGGACACTCTGACTGTGGCTGACTCGTGTTATGATCAATAGAAGTAAAAATCACTTGGATACATTTGTGGTCATGGTTAGTGGCACAGGCCAGCTTTGTCAAGGCCTTGCACATAATAGCCACACCGAGCCACCAGTATTCTACCTTGTTTATACCTGTAAGGACATGCCCAGTACATCTGCACTTTGATTGGACACTCTGACTGTGGCTGACTCGTGTTATGATTCATAGTCGTTTAAGGTACTTTGTAAACTTTGTAGCCATGTTCAGTGGTAAATGCCAACTTTTTCAAGACATTGCGCACAATAGCCGTGCCAAGCCATCCGTTTTTTACCTTGTTTATACCTGCAAAGTCATGCCTAGTACATCTGAACTGTGATTAGGCACTCTGACTGTGGCTGACTCGTGTTACGACTTGTAGAAGTTTAAGTTACTTGGTAAACGTTGTGGTCATGGTCAGTGGCACATGCCAACTTTGTCAAGGCATTGCGCACAAGAGCCGTGCCAAGCCACCAGTTTTTTACCTTGTTTATACCTGCAAGGTCATGCACATTAGATGTGCACTGTGTTTGGGCACTCTGACCGTGGTTGACTTGTGTTACGATTCGTAGAAGTTAAAATCACTTGGTAAACTTTGTGGTCATGGTCAGTGGCACATGCCAACATTATCAAGGCATTGCACACAATAGCCATTCCGAGCCACCAGTATTCTCACTTGTTTGAACCTGCAAGATCATGCCTAGTACATCAGCACTGTGACTTGACACTCTGACCGTTGCTGATTCATGTTATGATCAATAGACTTAAAAATCACTTGGATACATTTGTGGTCATGGTCAGTGGTACATGCCAAATTTGTCGAGGCATTGCGCACAATAACCATACCGAGCCACCAGTATTCTACCTTGTTTATACCTGTAAGGTCATGCCCAGTATATCTGCACTGTGAATGGACACTCTGCCTGTGGCTGACTTGTGTTACGATTCGTAGAACTTAAAGTCACTTGGTTAACTTTGTGGTCATGGTCAGTGGCACATGCCATTTTTGTCAAGGCATTGCGCACAATAGCCACACCGAGCCTCCAGTATTTTACCTTGTTTTTACATGCAAGATCATGCCTACTATATCTGCACTGTGATTGGACACTCTGACCGTGGCTGACTCGTGTTATGATTCATATCCGTTTAAGGTACTTGGTAAACTTTGTGGTCATGGCAGTGGCACATGCCAACTTTGTCTAGGCATTGCGCACAATAGCCATGCCAAGCCACTGGTTTTTTACCGTGTTTATACCTGTAAGGTCATGCATACTAGATCTGCATTGTGATTGGGCACTCTGACCGTGGCTGACTCATGTTACGATTCGTAGAAGTTAAAGTTACTTGGCAAACTTTGTGGTCATGGTCAACGGCACATGCCAACTTTGTCAAGATATTGCGCACAATAGCCACACCGAGCCACTAGTATTCTACCTTTTTTAACCTGCAAGTTTATGCCTAGGATACCTACAGTGTGATTGAACACTCTAACCGTGGCTGACTCGTGTTATGATCAATATAAGTAAAAGTCACTTGCATACATTTGTGGTCATGGTCAGTGACACATGCCAACTTTGTCAAGGCATTGCGCACAACAGCCAATCGGAGCCACCAGTATTCTACCTTGTTTGCACCTGCACAATCATGCCTAGTACATCTGCATTGTGATTGGACACTCTGACCGTGGCTGACTCGTGTTATGATCAATAGAAGTAAAAGTCACTTGCATACATTTGTGGTCATGGTCAGTGACACATGCCAACTTTGTTAAGGCATAGCGCAAAATAGCCACACCGAGCCACCAGTATTCTACCTTGGTTGTACCCACAAGATCATGCCTTATACATCTGCCCTGTGATTGGACACTTTGACCGTGGTTGACTCGTGTTATGATCAATAGAAGTACAAGTCACTTGGATATATTTGTGGTCATGGTCAGTGGTACATGCCATTTTTGTCAAGGAATTACGCACAATAGCCACACCGAGCCACCTGTATTCTACCGTCATTATACCTGCAAGGTCACGCATAATAGATGTGCACTTTGATTGGGTACTCTGACCGCGGCTGACTCGTGTTATGATTTGTAGAAGTCAAAGTCACTTGGTAAACTTTGTCGTCATGGTCAGTTTGTCAGAAAATGTGACTCCGACAAGGTACATCCCCCCCCCCCCCCCCCCCCCC
>SZWC01000029.1:403271-426878 GCA_023375785.1 Penium margaritaceum | reverse complement strand
GTACATCCCACCCCCCGGATACTCCGAGTGCTCAATAATGGTTCAACTCCAGTCAGAACCTCCTCGGTCATCATTCACTGGCCGTTAACGGTCCTTGACCGACCAGCGACCCTCCTACCGAGACATCCCCTAATAAGCGGAATCACCGCAAGCACGTCCGGCTAATGCAGAAGAAGCCATCATCTATGTTTCCTGTCCTATCTGTTATGTAGTACATATGGAGGATGTTCATTCCCTCCACAATTAACCAGAACAGTTCTGCTCATCATGTTCCCCCTTTGGTTCCGTGGCTTTACCGCCGTGCCTTCACTCTGCTCCCCCTTCGCATTTCCTGTCTTTACCAGTCCCTTTCAGCCCTTTGCTCCGTCACTCTCGCTCCTTCGCTCAGCTCTTTGACTCCGTTAAACAACACTCATCTCGCCAGTACTCTCTCACATCAACATGCCCACCTCAGCTACCCCGCGTCTTGGCCTTTATCAACATCTGCGACTAACTCCTCGGACCGCTCTCGCCTACGTCACTCTGCTAATGTACATTTGCATGTTCTAATGCTTCTGCCTGCTTGTACTGTTGCTATTCTTGCATCTACATTCTTCTGACATGGTATCAGAGGTTCAGGTGACATCACCTGGAGTCCCGTAACTGCGTCATCGCTCTGCTGTCACCTTTGTTTCATTGCATCCAATCGCATTCTCTTGCCAACGCTACCGTCGTCCCGCGCCTCACAGCTTCGGCAGCAGCCAACATCAGCAGCACTGCCTACCAAGCCCTCTGCGCTGAAGAAACGTCTCGTCGTCCCAAGAAGGCCTTGCACCCATTTTCCGTGCCCGTGGCTAACTGCCGGTGACATTTCGCCCACCTCGGTCGCAAGCTACTCCTAAGCCGCCGTCCGCCGCCAATTACCAAGAAGCTTCCCGCCGTCCGCCATCCACTTCCCGTCATTGCCTCCGATTCCACAAACATCTCCTCCTCTTGCAGCTTGCATAGCCAAACTCACCTGCCAGTTCCTCGCCGCCATCCTCGGTCGGTTCGCATCCATCATCTCGAGTTGCCTTCTCGCATCTCCCTCTCGCCTCGTCAGCAGCAGTAACCAAACTGCCACTGTCAGGACATCGGACACCACCAGTCTTCCTGCTCCTATTTCTGAGCCAACTAGAGAACAAGCCGTCACTCTCCTGACATCAGCGGTCTGGTGCCGCTGCTCGCTGCCTGACTCCCTCTCTCATAACCAATATCTTCCAGCTAACAGGATATCGGACACCACAGGTCTTCCTGCTCCCATTTCCGAGCTACCTGGGGAACAAGCCGTCACTCTCCTGAAATTAGAAGAAGTGATGTGTCGCTCTACCTTCTGCCGCATCGCCTCTCATCTCTCCTGCATCTGATTGCGTATACCCTTATCTGTCCGCATCGTCATCCACCCTCATCCTTCGCGTCATCCTCATCTCCTTCCATTAGCCATCCCAGCCATCCCGGCTCCAATGCCTCCTCAGATTCGTCAGCCACCCGATCCTGCACCACCGCCATCTCTTCGTCATCAACATCTTCAGAGCCGCCTCCTCACATCATTCTCATCTACTTCCTTCAGCTCCTCCTCCTCCTCGCTTCGATTTTCTCAACTCCATCAGTTGCCCGTTCCTGCCCCACTGCCATCCTTCCGCCGTCAGCATTGTCCACGCCGCCCTCCAATTAATCATCAGCATCAGCATCGCTTCATCGCGCACGTCGTTCCGCCCCTGCACCCACTCATCCATCAATTGATTCCTCCGCTTCCGCATCGCTTTCAACTCGGCACAAGGATCCGCCCCATCGCATCGCTCGAGTCGTGACGACCTGCGCCCATGCCAAAACTTCACAGCACACGTGGTTCCGCCCCTGCGCCCACTCATCCATCAATCATTTCCTCCGCTTCCGCATCGATTTCAGCTCGGCACAAGGATCCACCCGGTCGTATCGCCTTTTTCCGCGATGACCTGCGCCCACGTCCTCTGTGCACGCAGCTCGTCCCTGCGCCCACTCCATCATCATCGGCTTCCGCTTCAGCAATCATCATCAAGCATTTGTGATCGGCACAAGGACCTGTACGAGCTAGCTGCCCACTTCCGCAGCAGCCTGCACCCACGCTTGTAGCAACTTTATCGCGGCGCGTTAGCATCTGCCTTCCCCTTGCCGCATCTTACTCCCCTAATTCTGCAGCGCACGTGGTTTCGCCCCTGCACCCACTCCATCATCAACCGTTCCTCACCATCCGCATCACTTTCAGCTCGGCATAAGGATCGCCCAGATACATTCCTCGCTCAGCAACAAACTGCTACACACTCACGCCAAAACTCGAGCCGTGCCAAAGTCACACAGCAGCCCAAAACGCTATCTCCTTCCCTCTACTCACAACTTGCCACGCCAACATGGCCGTTTGTGCCCTCGATCGGACACACATCCCAAAGCTCGATCAGTTCGGAGAAAACACCCACGACTGGTATGGTGGCATACGTATCCACACAAAACAGTCATTTCTTCATGAGTTTCAACTCTCCCTCTTCTTGGAAGGAGTCTACGACAACCCTGACATTCCTCCAAGGGCCTACACAACAACCCTCCGAGACATCAAGAAATGCCTTCGCCACACCACCCATCCTGTCTACCATAGAATCATCAATGAAGTATCCCCGGTTGCAGCGATGCGGCACACTCAGGTTGCATCAGCGTGGAATCCAAACCTCTGCCACGAGATCATCAGATCCCTCCATCGAGTAGAAACACCCCCAACGAGACAACGTCAACAAGACCTCATTGCCCTCTAAAAGGCAATCATGACTCTCCACCTTGTCGGACTCAAGGGGGCTGTCAAAAAATATGACTCCGACAAGGTACATCCCATCCCCGGGATACTCACGTGCTCAATAATGGTTCAACTCCGGTCAGAACCACCTCAGTCATCGTTCACTAGCCGTTAACGGTCCTTAACCGACCAACAGCCCTGCTACCGAGACGTCCCCTAACAAGTGGAATCACCGCAAGCACGTCCGGCTAGTCCTCATCCTGTTCCCCCTTTGGTTCCACGGCTTTGCTGCCGTGTCTTCCCTCTGCTCCCCCTTTGCATTTCCCGTCCTCGCCAGCCCCTTTCAGCCCTTTCGCTGCGTCACACTTGCTCCTTTGCTCAGCTCTTTTACTCCGTCAACCATCACTCATCTCGCCAGTACTCTCTCACATCAACTTACCCACCTCGGCTACCCCGCGTCTCGGCCTCTATCAACATCTGCGACTAACTCCTCGGACCGCTCTCGCCTACGTCACTCTGCTAACGTACATTTGCATGTTCTAATGCTTCTGCCTGCTTCTGCTGATGCTATTCTTGCGTCTACATTCTTCTGACACAGTGGCACATGCCAAATTTGTCAAGGCATTGCGCACAATAGCCACACCGAGCCACAAGTATTCTACCTTGTTTGCACTTGCAAGATCATGCCTAGTACATCTGCACTGTGATTGGACACTCTGACCATGGCTGACTCGTGTTATGATTAATAGAAGTCAAAGTCACTTGGATACATCTGTGGTCATGGTCAGAGACACATGCCATCTTTGTCAAGGCATTGCGCACAACAGCCACACTGAGCCACCAGTGTTTTACCTTGTTTATACCTGTAAGATCATGCCTAGTATAGTTGCAGTCTGATTGGACACTCTGACCGTGGCTGACTCGTGTTATGATTCATAGCCGTTTAAGGTATTTGGTAAACTTTGTGGTCATTGTCAGTGGCACATGCCAACTATGTCAAGGCATAGCGCACAATAGCCGTGCCAAGCCACCGGTTTTTTAACTTGTTTATACCTGCAAGGTCATGCATATTACATGTGCACTGTGATTGGACACTCTGACGGTGGCTGACTCGTGTTACGATTTGTAGAAGTTAAAGTCAGTTGGTAAACTTTGAGGTCATGGTCAGTGGCACATGCCAACTTTGTCAAGGCATTGCGCACAATAGCCATACCAATCCGCCAGTATTTAAACCTTGTTTGCACCTGCAAGATCATACCTAGTACGTCTGCACTGTGATTGGACACTCTGACCGTGGCTGACTCGTGTTATGATCAATAGAAGTAAAAATCACTTGGATAAACTCGTGGTCATGGTCAGTGGCACATGCCACCTTTGTCAAGGCATTGCGCACAATAGCGACACCGAGCCTCCAGTACTTTACCTTGTTTATACCTGTAAGGTCATGCCCAGTCTATCTGCACTGTGATTGGACACTCTGACCGTGGCTGAAACGTGTTATGATTCATAGCCCTTCAAGGTACCTGGTAAACTTTGTGGTCATGGTCAGTGGCACATTGTTAGGAAAGT
This sequence comes from Penium margaritaceum, assembly GCA_023375785.1. Taxonomy (NCBI): domain Eukaryota; kingdom Viridiplantae; phylum Streptophyta; class Zygnematophyceae; order Desmidiales; family Peniaceae; genus Penium; species Penium margaritaceum. The sequence continues at coordinate 422,530 of SZWC01000029.1, read as the reverse complement.
GAGAGAAGTTGGACACCGAGCGGAAGCGATGGGAAAGAGGCAGTCACCAAGCGAGGAAAAGTGGAACGGAAGCGACAGCGGAAGCAATGGAAGAAATGATGATTGATATGATTGAGGGAGGAAACAAGAATACAAGGTTGTTCCTAAGTACTAGCTAGGCCTATCTTAGGACTAGAGGTGAGCAAGCCCAGGAATGCTGGGCGATGCGAACTGTGCTGTTGGAAACACCATGCTTCTGCTGCTGCTGCTTGGTGGCTTTGGGGCCGCATGGCGATGCCACTCGGATCGTGGTTCTTGCACGTTGATCGTTGGAGGGCCCCTCCTCCTTGGTGGAGACAAGGTGGATCGTCAGTTTGGCTTGTAGTGGGTACCGAACCGCGTGGTGCGGTGGTCGGTGCTTGGTGCGGTGCAGGTCATCGTACGGTGGCTCCCACGTACATTGGCGAACGGTAATGACAGCTGGTTGAGCTGCGCGCAGAACCGTGGTCGGTGAGCCGTTGGGATTATGGCACCAAGGAGGTGAATCCTCTTGCAACTGGGTATTCGAGTATTTTTCTTGTTCGGGAGCTGCGGCACACGAGGTGGACAAAATGTCACTGAGGGGGTATCCCAGTAAGTGCACACGAACCGTGTGACCCTTGTATATTTCTCTGACAGCCACCCGTAAGGGCACACGGTGAGACACGTGAGAAGATGAAGTGTTGTGAGAATTGCGGGCTTCTGAGCACGCACAGGAGTCGCAGGAAAGAAACTGAGAGGAGAGTGTCAGAGCAACCGCCATGGTCCAGAGTAGGCGGGGAAAAGGAGGTGTAAACCCATGGGACCACTGCGGCAGATCTGGGGATACCCGGGGTGCAAGGGGAGCTGGGAGAGGGCCAGCTGAAGGTAGAGGTAAAAAACCGGGGTCGGAGTGGGACGAGGAAAAGGTGTGTTCAGGAGGAGCACTGGAAGGGACCAAAGTCTTGATGAGAGAGAGAAATGAGAAGGAGTTGAGGGAAGGAGAAGAGCGGAGAGAGGCAGGAAGGAGGAAGAGTTCCAGTGTAGGTGTGGTGCTGCTCCCGTGAGGGGCAAGATGAGGTTGTTGAGCGGGGGAGAGAAAGGGGTGACGGTAGAGTGAGGGCTCTGGGAGGTTCGGAGAGGTAGGCTGAGCGGATGATGATGGGGACAGCAGGGTGTGCGATCCAGGTGTTATAGGAGAGAGAGCAAACCCAGGGGGGATCTTCTGGAATGGGAGCGACGGTGGCCACTTGTCAAGCTGTTGTGGTGGTGGTGCGGTAGCATGAGGAAGGAGAGCAAAGGAGTCAGCCTTGGTCATGGTGCCAGATGGTTGAGGTGGAAAGCCAGGAGGGATGGCGCAGAATGGCAGTGGAGAGGAGCGAAGGAGGGAAGGCGGCTCGAGCTCTGCTGGTGGTGGTGGTGATGGTGGGAAACCAGGAGGGACGGAGCAGAACGGCAGCGGAGAGGAGCGAGGAAGGGAAGGTGGCTCGAACTCTTCTGGTGGTAGTGGTGATGGTGGAATGGGCTGAGTGGGAGCAGTGAGGGATTCCTGCAGGATGATGGCACTGCATGGAGGTGAAACAGGCGGGTCAGATGGTGGAGCGTGAGTTGGTGAGTCCGAATCGGCAAGTAGTGGTTCAGAGAGGCTGACGTCACTCATGACGTTATCAGTGGAGGTGCTGCTGGAGGAGGCCAGTGAAGGAGTTGGAGGTATTGGAAGATCGGAGTGAGGGACAGGATGCACGTAGCGAGGTAGTGGCTGAGAGGCGATGGATGGTGGTGGGGGAGCTGCATAGGTGATGGTGGAAAAGAGCATGGATAGGACATCTGGCGGTGGAGGAGAGGGCGGTGTTGGAGGAGGACCGGAAATACGGCCGACGTAGAAGTCATGAAGCCAGCGGAACTCTTCTTCAGAGAATAGGGCCATGATGCGAGGCAGTCTGACAGGGTATCAGAGGGGAGAGTGAAGTACGAATGCAGGAAAAAGGCACAACAGCCACCCGCAAGCGAGAGAAGGCAAAGACGGAACGAAGCTTGAAGAAGAAGGGCAGGAGGGCGGGAAGCGCAGAAGGCGAGAGTGGGAAAGTGCCATGGGAGGGGCGAGCGAGGGTCAGGTCGAAGGATCTTTAGGCTCTGATACCATGTTAGGAAAATGGGAGAAGCTGGACACGGAGCGAAAGCGATGGGAAAGAGGCAGTCACCAAGCGAAGGAAAAGTGGAACGGAAGCGACAGCGGAAGCGATGGAATAAATGATGATTGATATGATTGAGGCAGGAAACAAGAATACAAGGTTGTTCCTAAGTACTAGCTAGGCCTAGCTTAGGACTAGAGGTGAGCAAGCCCACGTATGCTGGGCGATGCGAACTGTGCTGCTGGAAACACCATGCTTCTGCTGCTGCTGCTTGGTGGCTTTGGGGCCGCATGGCGATGCCACTCGGATCGTGGTTCTTGCACGTTGATCATCGGAGGGCCCCTCCTCCTTGGTGGAGACAAGGTGGATCGTCAGTTTGGCTTGTAGTGGGTACCCAACCGCATGGTGCGGTGATCGGTGCTTGGTGCGGTGCAGGTCATCGTGCGGTGGCTCCCACGTACATTGGCGAACGGTAATGACAGCTGGTTGAGCTGTGCGCAGAACCGTGGCCGGTGAGCCGTTGGGATTATCGCACCGAGGAGGTGAATCCTCTTGCAGCTGGGTATTCGAGTATTTTTCTGGTTCGGGAGCTGCGGCACACGAGGTGGACAAAATGTCACCGAGGGGGTATCCTAGTAAGTGCACACGAACCGTGTGACCCTTGTATATTTCTCTGACACACATGCCAAGTTTGTCAAGGCATTGCGCACAATATCCGTGCCAAGCCACCTATTTTTTATCTTGTTTATACCTGTAAGGTCATGCATATTATATGTGCACTGTGATTGGGCACTTTGACCGTGGCTGACTTGTGTTACGATTCGTAGAAGTTAAAGTCACTTGGTAAACGTTGTGGTCATGGTCACTGGCACATGCCAGCTTTGTCAAGGCATTGCGCACAACAGCCGTGCCAAGCCACCGGGTTTTTACCTTGTTTATACCTGCAAGGTCGTGTATGTTAGATGTGCACCGTGATTGGACACTCCGAATGTAGCTGACTCGTGTTACGATTCGTAGAAGTTAAAGTCACTTGGTAAACTTTGTGGTCATGGTCACTGGCACATGCCAACTTTGTCAAGGCATTGCGCACAATAGCCACGCCAAGCCACCGGTGTTTTACCTTGTTTGTACCTGCAAGATCATGCCTAACACATCTGCACTGCGATTGGACACTCTGACCATGGCTGACTCGTGTTATGATCAATAGAAGTAAAGTCACTTGGATACATTTGTGGTCATGGTCAGTGGCACATGCCAACTTAGTCAAGGCATTGCACACAATAGCCACACCAAGCCACCAGTATTCTACCTTGTTTATACCTGCAAGGTCATGCCCATTATTTATGCACTGTGATTGGACACTCTGACTGTGGCTGACCCGTGTTATGATTCATAGCCGTTTGATGTACTTGGTAAACTTTGTGGTCATGGTCAGTGGCACATGCCAACTTTGTAAAGGCATTGCGCACAATAGCCACACTGAGCCACCAGTATACTACCTTGTTTGTACCTGCAAGATCATGCCTAAGACATGTGCACTGTGATTGGACACTCTGACCGTGGCTGACTCGTGTTATGATTCATAACCGTTTAATGTTCTTGGCAAACTTCGTGGTCATGGTCAGTGGCACATGCCAACTTTGTCAAGGCATTGCGCACAATCGCCGTGCCAAGCCACCGGTTTTGTACCCTGTTTTTACGTGCAAGGTCATGCATATCAGAGGTACACTGTGATTGGGCACTCTGACCGTGGCTGACTCGTGTTATGATTCATATAAGTTAAAGTCACTTGGTAAACGTTTTGGTCATGGTTAGTGGCACATGCCAACTCTGTCAAGGCACTGCGCACAATAGAAACACCGAACCACCAGTAATCTACCTACTGCTCAAGGAATTCAACGATAGAGGTTTGGCTGATTATGAAATCGATGAATCAGATGGAAAAATTTGGTTCTATACTATTCATAGAATCCTAAGTGAACGAATTGGCATTCAAATGACACATTGAATTCAACAAAAGGCCCAGGATCATTTTCACAGAAATCCAAAAATTCAACAAGATATTCCATTGTACAAAGAAATACTAAGGACCACCGACGGGTCTAGGTGTGTGTTGTGTTTCGTGGGTTTGTCATCGTGTACATATGGTTGTTCACGCCTATTTGTCGTTCCCTAACACGGATGACTCTACGGAGAATGTGAACAAACATGTGATGTGAAATATGAGTGAACATTTCCTCCACCGTGATTTCACCAAAAAACATATTCAATTTATTTGTGTAACATTTAATTTCATCGAACAAAATTTTGACACAATTTCAATGACCAGAAAAACATTTAAAATCGAATACCTCGAGCAGTAGGTACCTTGTTTGCACCTGCAAGATCATGCCTAGTACATCTGCACTGTGAGTGGACACTCTGACAGTGGCTGACTCGTGTTATGATGCATATCCGTTAAAGGTACTTGGTAAACTTGGTTGTCATTGTCAGTGGCACATGCCAATTTTGTCAAGGCATTGCGCACAATAGCCGTGCCAAGCGATTGGCACGGTCATGCATATTAGATGTGCACTGTGACTGGGTACTCTGAATGTGGCTGACCCGTGTTACGGTTCGTAGAAGTCAAAGTCACTTGGTAAACTCCGTGGTCATGTGATACCCCTAATTTTGCCGCTCCCTTGATCTTTCCGCGGATGGGAACTCTCCGCGGAACTCCGCGGATTACTCTTTCTACTACTATGAGTTGACTAGAGGTGCTCAGCAAGGTGCGGCTATCACCCTTAATCTAGAGGTCACTCCGCGGACCACAAGTCATGGACTACTGCAACTGCACCCTATGATAAGTATCTCCCCGCGGACTACTGAAATGCAGCAACCCACAAAGGAAGATCCCAACTATTAGCTATGTCGCGGATCACCTTTTCACACCTGTGTAGGTACCTCACCGATGAATGACGCTCCGCGTTCCACTCCTTCCCACACGGGGGTCCACCACCTCGTGGCGTCCGACTCCTCTCCACGGAACCTTGTTCCGCGGACGTGTGTAAGCAAGGGACACCGCCGGCAGCCCACCTCAATCGGACTTTTGGTTATTTACGCGCCTACTCCCATAGTCCGCGGACTGGACTCCAAGAGTCTACCGAAGGCAAGAGGGCAATGGGCGGAACACCAAAATGTGAGTAGGTCAATATCTTTGATAAAGCTGAGGGCGGAGTACATGGAATACTCTCGAAGACAAGCAAGTCTGAGTTGCTATCTTTCTACTGCTAGTGAGGCCCCTTTTCTACTCGGGACTCCACGCGGCGTGTCTACACGCCGACGGTCTCATCCCTCTCACATCCTCCTACTCCTTCTCGGACTCCACGCGGTGCGGCTACGCACCGCGGGTCTCGTCCCACACGCTGTTTACTCTACTGGTCACTTTCTTCAACCGCGGTTCGTACACGCGGTTCTTCGTGTTTTCCTTGAATCTTCGTCTTCTGCGGTGCGTCTCCCGAGGTTCTTCCGTAATTGATGCTTAGTCGCTTGTGTTGATTGGTCGTTTCTCCTCTGATTACTTAATTCCTCCGCAGTTCGGGCTGCGCTTCGTCAGTGGCCGCGGATCATGCTTCGGCTTGTCCCTGTTCCCTTCGCACCGCGGCATTTCCCTTCACTGCTTCCCGCCTAGCCACCAATACTTTGGCCAAGAGGAACCGGTGCAAACGAATATTTGTCTGCGGCGACCCTTCCACCGGTGCCCTGCCTCCTGCTTTCCCGGATCCGCGCCTACCCCTCGCTCAACCGCATCCGCGGGAGCCAGCATACCATGCGCGGATCCTTTGCCTCCCTGACTCCTGTTCCGCCGGTTGCTTCTTCCGCGGAGCTGCGGCAAGATTGTGTGTGACACTGATGCCCCCAACCCCCCCCGTTTTCGAGACTCTGTCCCAGAGTCTCTCAGCGTGCCTTTTGCGTGAAGTACTTGTGGGGCTTGGGGCGACCCCACTCCTGACACGGCCTGCAGTATCTCTCCACCGCTCCTCCCCTCCGCTTGAGCTTCACCGCGCATTCATCATGGACAAATAGCCGACATCCCTCACACCGCGCTCCGATTGTGGGCGCACTGACCATGTGCTTGCAAGAGGAGAAGTGTGGCGCGCGCTCATATTTTGGCAGCTTGAGCATCGGTAGATCCGCTTGCCTTCGCTGCTCCGTCCTACTTCTTTGACGCAGGACTCATGTGCCAGGTCACCGCAGTGCTCGCACTGGTAGACTGTCCCCTCAAGCCGGCCAAGGCAGTTGTCTCCTGTACAGAGGCACTTGTTGGAGAACTTCCATTTCATCCTCCGCGGTTTGCTGCGGCAGTTGCTACAGGTCCAGATGCCCTCCTTCCCGCGTTTGCCACACTGCAGGTGGCACATGGTTCGACACATGCCGCAGGGTTTGCCGAACATGGTCAGCTCTGTTTCACATCCTTCACAGAGTGGGGCCAGAGTGTCAGTAGCGTAGGATAGTGAGGCCCGTGCTTCCACGATTTCCGCTCCCACACACTTCTGGCATTGTCCGGCCCATATCGAGCTGCCCGTCACCAAGCAGCTTTGATGAGCCATTCATCCACACTTGGTGCAGCGTTCCCCTGTGCGGACAGCCTTTATGCATGTGGGGCAGTTTTCTGCGGTAGGTGCGGGCAGGTCCTGTTCATCCTCATCCTCAGAGTCGACCTCCTTTCCTTCTGTGGTGACACGCGTCGGCTTCCAGATCCCGAGTTCTCGTTCAATTTCTTGGCGGCACCTCCGGCACTTCCTTGGCCCGCTCCGTTCCCCTTTCGCATTCCGCGGCTGCTCCAGGCATTCGTCGCATATTCTCCGGTGGCATCCCTCACAGTCATGCACCCGTCGGCCCCAACGGTGCCCACATTGTGCACACGTCTGGCGTGTTTTCTCCTTCTGGGCCTACTCCGCCGCTGCCATCCGACCTGCCTCTTGCCAGTGCCGTATGGTGGCTCCCGTCACTGTACGTGGCCCTTGCCGCTTCCTTGCTGCATCCTCCTCCTCCTCTTCCTCATCAGGGTCCCATCCTCCTCGCGCCTCTCCTCCCTCAGAGCCTGGGCCGGCTCCGCTGCCGGAACCTGGGCCGGCTTCGCCGCCTTTCTCTTTCCGCTCCGCTTCTTCCCCTTGGTCTTCACTCATGCATCGCAGACAGGTGCGGTTCCAACCAATACAGCTCTTGGCCAACCCGTGATGCACGGGTTGTTCACAGACGCGGCAGATGACTTTCAGGAGCTTCTCCTCGGGCAGGTTCTCCCCGCAGACAGCGCAGGGCCCCGTATAGGCAGCCAGGGCGCGGGGGCTCATGGGGACGTTCTTCCGCGGAGCATCAGCAACTCCTTGTGGGGTTATTTCTCTGCTGTCTCTCTGTTGTGATCTTGACTGCTGCTGTTCTGGTTACTCCTGTTGTTCCTACGGCTCCTGTTGCTCCTGCTGCTTGTGCACCGCGCGTCTTTCTTCTGCGGAGACATCCTGCACATCAGAACCGTCCGTTGGTTCCTCGGGTGGTTCCTGGCTCCACACTTCCTCCTGCTCCGACACCTGGGTCTCGCATTGTTCCAGCACCTCCTTCGCGCGCCATCCCCTTGATCCCGTGCGTGCCTCCAGCGGAGGGAGTTCTCCACCTGTGCCGGGTATGTGCGTCTGCCAGGCCAGGGGTAGCAGAACGAACTCTGTTGCAGGGTAGCTCCGTTCACTGAACCCATCTGGCCCTTCCAACCACACTCGTCCCGCGTCCACTGCGGCTACGCGATACACCTGCCGCGCCTCTTCTGGTTCACGCCCTGCATCGGGGAAGGGGCGGAGGTAGACCAGGTTCCCTTCCTCAATCGCCCCATGGTTAAGGCGTCGGTTGGCAACATCAAATCCGCGCCAAGCTGAAACCGATGCTCTGAGACGTGCCTCTGCCCTCACCGCGGCGGTTTTTTGACATCGCAATCGGTACCACTCCTGCACTTCTTTGTCCCTTGCCAGTTCTCGCTCCTTCTCTGAGCCTCCTTCTTACTGCTGCTCGGGGTCCAGTGGCAGCAGTAGTGGAGGCTGCGGCATGCCAAGTGCCGCACGCGGAGGCTGCCCGAAGAGAAGGGAATGTGGCGAAAATGTGGTGGCGCGGCTAGGGGTGATGTTGATGAGGTGAGCAGTCTTCTTGAGGGTCTCCCCCCAGTCTGTGGCCTCCGCGGTGGCCACTGCTCGCTCCAAGATCTCGTGTAGCCGCTCGACCTGGCCCTAGGATTGGGGCCGGTACCGTCTAGAATGCACATGCTGCACTCCCCATTCCGCGAGCTCTTCACGGAACGCTCCTGCAAATTCAGTGCCGTTGTCACTGTGCACCACGCGACATCCTCCGAACTTGTAGAACACCTCTTCCCTGATGAAGCGTGCCGCGCGCTCCGAGGATTTGTCGGGAACAGCCCGGACCCATATGTACTTGGTGAAATGATCCACCGCTGCGATCCAGTACCGCTCTCCTTGGGCGCGGCGAGGGCGAGGTCCGTGGAAGTCGATGATGATGCGGTCTAACGGCTCGCCGATNCGCGAGCTCTTCACGGAACGCTCCTGCAAATTCAGTGCCGTTGTCACTGTGCACCACGCGACATCCTCCGAACTTGTAGAACACCTCTTCCCTGATGAAGCGTGCCGCGCGCTCCGAGGATTTGTCGGGAACAGCCCGGACCCATATGTACTTGGTGAAATGATCCACCGCTGCGATCCAGTACCGCTCTCCTTGGGCGCGGCGAGGGCGAGGTCCGTGGAAGTCGATGATGATGCGGTCTAACGGCTCGCCGATAGGGGAAGGTAGGAAGAGCGGCATGTCCCGCGGCGTGATTTTGCGGTGGCCTTCACATGGGGCACAGTGTTGCACCACGTCTTTCACCATTGCCAGGAGGTTTGGTATGTGCAGGATGGGGGTGAGACGCTCCTTGAGTACCTGGACGCCAGCGTGGTGGTGTTGATGGTATGCCTCGACCACCGCGCGTTGCAAGGTGGGTGGGGGCACCCAGAGGACCTGTGGCTTGGTCCGCCACAGACGGCCACCTTCCCACGCATAGTATTCGCAGGTATGGGTGAGATCGTCTTTCTTCCTCCTGTCATATTCCACCCCCATCCGCGGCCCCAGGTCCGTATACACCTTGTCCGCCTCCTCCTTCTATTGTTCGCTGGTTGTGGCGCGGAGCAGGATGTGCGCGGCTTGCCAGATTCTCCAGTCCTGCGTCTCGGCGGGCTTCTCCTTCACCACCTTTCCCGCGGAGGCTTCTCCCTTCTTCTTCTTCCTTTCCTTTTCCAACGCTGGCAGCCCTCGGGCCCGCCTCGCATCTTGTTCTTCCTTCATCATCTGCAACCGCCGTTGGTTTTTCTCGTCATAGACGGGGGGCTCCCTGTCCCAGCTGTCTGGGGCGGGGAAGATGCGCAGGATCCCTACCGCGCGGAGTTCCCCTTCATCCCACTGGCTTTGCAGCGTTGTTTCTGGCACCGCTCCAAACCGCCGGCCTCGTGCTCCGCGGACCTCTCCTGCCTCTGGTTCTGCCTTCTGTTCTGAGGCTGCCTCGGGGAGTCGCAGCAGGCCTCGTCCCTTCATGATGGGTTGATCTTCATCAGCTGATGGTGACTCGCTGAGTTTGGAGATCACTACCCCTCCTGCCTTCCGCTTCACCGTTGTCACCGCGAAACCCTCTTCAATCCCCTGCTTGTGTTGTGGTGTGGTACCCGCGCCCCCCAGGAGGGGTTGAAGTTGCGCCAGGACTGATCCAGCCGGCAATGGTACGTTGCGGGACACTTCCAGGAGCAGCTCCATTGCCTGAGCGACACTTCACTGAACCTGCGCGAGATGTTCCAAGTCGACGGGCTGACCCATTCCTGGGGTGGGGCGGGTTTGTTCACTGCGCTTGGCGGGAGTGATGGTTGTGGAGCTGTCCTCAATGGCCCGCTTCCCTTTTTCCTTGCGGTGCGATGTTGGTGTTGTCTCCGCGAACGGTGTCTGTTTCTTTGCGGCGGAATCCTTTTGCGGCTCAGCCTCCCGGCTGATTGGCGCCGCGTGAGCTGGGACCGCTTGCCCCCGGGAAGCCGCGAATGCTGTAGCTCTTCTGGCGGCACGCTGGAGTTTGGCTCTTCTGTCGAGTAGAGCCCGGGACAGAGTCAGTTGTGGGGTGTTCTTCCGCGCTCCTCCTCTGGCCGCCGCCGCTTTAGCGAGCACGTCTTGATCTTGATTCCTGCTTTCCCCTTGTGCCTCCTGCAGCTCTGCTGTGTGTGCCTCTGCTGCTTGTTGTGCTGCGGTTACCGCCTCTCCTGCGCCTGCTGCTTCTTCCTCCGGGGCGGTTCTTGCCTCTTGTCCTGTTATATCCACTCCTACGTCGTGTTCTGTGGCTGCAACTACTGCTTCTATCACAGCTTCTACCTCCTGCGCCACCTTCTGTTCCGCTGCAGCTTCTTCCTTCCGCCTCCGTTCTTCCGCCATCTTCTGCCAAAGTACCCGCAGTCGCTCCCTCATGCTTGTGAGCTCCGAGGAGTCGCGGAGATACTCTTGCGCCTCTTCGGTTTCAGTGTGGGTGCGGTTCTTTTCCTCGCGGCACACGTTGACTGCTTCACGGGTCCAGTGACGTACTGCTTCTTCTATTATTGCTGTCCGAGTTCCCTGAAGGGATTTCCGTAACCCTTCCGCTACCTCCGTCACGGCCCGCTGGCGCGTGGCATTGTCTTGAGTCAGCCGTCAGGCGTTGGCGATGGCGGTGAACGAATGCTCATGCTGCTGCTCTGCCGCGGAGAAGGCTGCCAGCTCTGTTGTTGTGTACTGCAGTCCCCACCTGCGGGAGGTAAGCCCAAATAGGTAGCCCCACCTCCAGAGTTCCGCTCTTGCCTTGCGGTCCGGTGCTTCCATTGTTCCTGCCGGCATGCGGGCGGCGTGGTATATCGTGAGTGCCCGGGCACGCTCCTGAAGTAGATGCACATAGCAGCGTGTGGGATCCGCGGTTTGGTCACGGCGGACCAGGAGCCACCATTCGCGGGCGGCATCCACATTGCGGTCAGGATGTAACGTGTCTAGGAGCGTTGCCACACCCGCCATGGCCTGCGCTGGACGAAGGTTGAGGAGGTCGCAGAGCACCAAGAGGAGACGCCCGGCCCCCGCCGTTTCCAGCTACTGTACCTGTCGTGCCTGCGACCATAAAGCGAGGGCAGTCTTGGCCGCGCCCTTCAGCACCACCTGCCAGGCGGGGTTGAAGAAGGAATCCCCCAGGTTTGCGCGGACTGCCTCCGGGAGTTCGTCGAGTAGGTGGATGATCACGCTGCTCACCACGTCCAGCAGGTAATCAGTCTTGGGATGATCTCCACTGTCCCCACAGCTTTCCCACAGACGTGTCCGTGCGCCCTCCATGATTGTGCCGGCGCTGAGTAAGGGGCGTAGGATTCCGTGTGAGGCCGGTGGCGAGGAGGAATGCGCAGTTGGTGCAGATGGGCCGGACGGTGGCAGTGCTCCCGCAACTGTCATCACCACCGGGGATGCAGTCGGACCAGATGGCGGAGGCGTACTGGGCGATGCTGCCATTGCTCGGTGAGGATTGGTGCCGGGGGTGCCCCAGGAGATGCTGACTCATTTGGTGCCGCGGAATGGCCTGTTGCCGGAAGTCCGGATAGTGTTGCTGCTTCGAGTGCCGCTACGGCTTCTGGTGCCGCGGGAGGGCCTGGTGTTGGCGAGGCCTCAGATATTGCCGCTCCTGCTGTTGCCGTAGGAGTCGGGCCCGGAGGGGCTCCAGGTGATGCTATTCCTGTCGCGAAACGGCCTTGTGCTGGAGGTGCTCCTGGGGTTGCACCCGATGCCGCTACCGCTGGTGACGCGGATCGTCTTGCACTCGTTGTAACACGGCCCGTGGATTGTCGTCGAAAGGTCCGTCTCGTGGCACGCTCACCCCCCCCGTTCGAGGGCAGGGACCCCGTGCCAGAAGGACGAGCCATGGTGGATGCTGTTCCGCGGGTGTTGTTGGAATTGCGCGTAACACAACGGGTGAACTGGGTGCCAGAAGCGGGCGGCGTGAGGACCATAGGGGGAAGGACGGAGAGTGGTCGAGCCGAAGTGAAGAGCGGGGTGAACGATCGAATGCCGTCTGCAGAAATGGGACTGAGAATGCCCGCTCCGAGCAATATATCCGCCTGGCGCGGCGTGAGCCAGTCGGCTGCCAGGAGCATGTCATATGTGCGGATGGCACATACCTGCACGGTATGTGGTGCATGCACGTTGGCTACCTGGATTGGCAGGGCCTCGATCTGTCCAATGGGTGCATCGATGGCTCCGGTGGAGATGGAGAAGCGGAGTCGAGTGGGAACGATGAGGTGATCAAGACACAGGGTGCCGGTTATCCGCAGCGCGATTGTAGTATGGGTGGCGCCGGTGTCCACGATGGCCACGAACTTACGGCCACACACCCAGACGTAACACCATGCCACGTGGATGTCGGTTGGCGGTGGTGGACCGTTGGTCAACGGTGTGGGGGTCCACGTACATGATGCTTGGCAAGCCTCCTCCCGGATGCGGGAATGTGTTGTGACAATTTCATGGGCCACCATGCAGACCCCTGTATCACGGGTGGGGGTGCAAGAGAGGCGGATGCCGACGGGGAAGAGGGAAGGGTTGTAGGTTGAAAAGAGCGCCTGGAGTCGTTCCGCAGATGTGGGGGAATGGAGAAGGAAATTGACCAAGGAGAGGGGATGCTGCATGTCAAGAAGAGGGGAGGCAGTGGGTGGAGGGGTCGTTGAGGAAGAAGCGATGGCCACTGGTGCGGTTGTGGGAGTCCGGCGGGACGACGGCTGAGAGGGAATGTGTGTTGCAACGTCCTCCAACGTCCAGCCGCAGATGTCAGGGTTAAAGCGGCGGGCAAGCCGAAGACTGGTATCGGTGAGAGCAGGGAGGATCTCCGCGGTGCCCAGCCATTCAGCAGGCTCCAGTTCGGACAGAAGTTGGTATGCGACCGCGGATTCTTCCTCCGTGAACTCACGAGCAACGCCCTCCCACTGGGGCTCAGCATCCACGGGTGGGGAGGCGTCTGCGCGGAGAGACTCTTGTAGGTTGTCTTGGGGGTCCGTGGGATGTGGCCAGTCCGCGCGTGGAAGGCGGCTAAGGGCATCCGCGTTGCGGTTAGCGAATGCGGGCTGATACTTGATCTTCATGTTGTAGCCTTGCAAGAGGAGAGCCCACTTGGCCAAGATACCCTCATGATTTTGCATCGTGAGTAGCCACTGCAACGCCTGGTGATCCGTCAGGACCGTGAAAGGCTTGCCATTCTTGATGTAGTCGCGGAAGTGTTGGAGGGCCCACAACACAGCCAAGCACTCACCTTTCACTGGTGGATAGTTCCGTTCACCATCAGTGAGGGCGCGGCTGGCATATGCAATCACCCGCTGAACCGGTTCCTGGACCGGCTGTGGCAGTACAGCACCAAGGCCGTCCCGCGACCAGTCGGTCGTGATAGCGAAGGGAAGGTTGAAGTCAGGGAACTCCAACATGGGTGCCGTAACCAGGCGGTGTTTGATTTCCGCCCAAGCAGCCGCACACTCCGGACTCCACTCAAACGGGATGTCCTGATGAGTCAACTGCTGAAGCGGGCGGATGATGCGTGCGTGGTCGCGGACGAACTTGCGGTAGAAGGAGACGAAGCCTAAGAAGATTTTGACCTGTCCCGCAGTAGTGGGTTGTCGCCATTCTTGAACGGCGGCAATCTTCGTAGGGTCGGTTTTAATGCCGTCAGCACTCATGACAAAGCCCAAGAATTCCATCTCCGCAGCACCAATGGAACACTTGGCAGCCTTGAGTTTAAGGTTTGCAGCGCGGAGCGCAGTGAAGACAGCGGAGAGGGAGGAGAAGAGGTCCTCAAAGCTGTGAGCGGCAACCATGATAGCATGGATGTAGCAGCTCACGTTGGGAATACCGCGGAGGGTGGAGTCCATGACACGCTCGAACGTGGCGCTGGCATTACGGAGACCAAATGGCATGCGGGTGAAGGCATAGAGGCCTTCAGGGGTGACAAAGGCTGTTTTGATAATGGAGTCCGGGTGCATGGGAACGGCGTGGAAGGTTGCTTTGACGTCGAGTTTCGCAAACCATCCGCGCCCCTGTTGACGCTCCTGGATGTCGACGATCAGCGGCATGGGGTAGGCGTCTTCCTCTGTGACACGATTGAGGTCGCGGAAGTCGACACATAAGCATTTGGAGCCGTCTGGCTTTCCAACGATGACCAAGTTAGCGCGCCAGGGACTGACGATGGGCACGATCACGCCTTGCGCTTTTAATTCTGCGAGACCGTCATTGATGATCTGCTCTTGGTCAGGAAGGATTCGGCGGACCTTCTGTTTCACCGCGGGAGCTGATCCGGTGTTGATGACATGGGAGGCGTTGACCGCCCCAAGGTCTGTTGCAGAACCAGCGAAGATATCAGCAAAAGAATCCAGCAAGTCCCGGAAGTCCTGCTTCTGGGATGGTGAGAGACGGGGGTGAAAGATATGGTCCCACCGCGGCGGCGGACATGGCAGTTTCTCACGTATGGGGTAGAAGTCATCATCCTCATCTAGGGGAAGGCCTGGTCCGAATGCATGCTCGCCTTGCTGCCACAACCCCAGAAGGGTGGCACGCATCCCTGCTTCCGCATGTTCCGCGCAAAGCTCACGCCACTCCTCAACAGGGAGCTGTTCCGCATCCAAGATATCATCCACCGGTGTGAGGTTGCTCCGGGAACGTGCGGTAGCATCTTCCTGTGCCGCATCAGTGAGTGAGAAGGCTGGGGCCTCGGCTACTGGCACTGTGATACGGTCACCCACAGTGATGAGGGCGTAGTCTTTCGTGCCCGTGGCGGATGTAAGCTGCATGACACCCAAGGAAAACAGGAGGTTGCCACGTCGTGGAAGGAGGTAGTCCATGCCCAGGAGAACATCGTAGGTCCGCGCCTACGTGACTTGGACATCCACTGGTTCATGCAGGGTGCCCACCTGCAAGGGCAAGCCTTGGACTTCGCCATCCCCGTAATCGAGCCCTCCCGCAGAGTTACTGAACAGCCGCCTTGTTGGGATGACGCGGTCTGCCCATCCAATGAGACAGAGAACACGGAAGGCCACAGTAGTGTGGGTTGCCCGAGTGTCAAGGATGGCCAGGAACTTGCGGCCACAGATCCAGACCACACAACAGGCCACTTCGTAGTGGAGGTCGTCACGTCGGGGTGGTTCCAAAGGTTGAGGTGCCCATCCCCATTCTATTTCTTCTGTAGTTAATGCAGGTGGCATTTCCGCCACAACGCGTCGGGTGTTCTGAATGCCATGGGGCGGAGTGGTGCAGGCAAGAGAGATACCCACAGCCTGGAGGCGATGATTGGCGCTAGCAAATTCCTCTCGGAGCCGCGGAGCCAGTTCAGGATGAAGACGAAGGAAGTCAAAGAAGTTGACAGAGGCAATGGGGGTGGTGAAGAGTTTGTGGACCGGATCAGCGGAATCTGCTGCAGGGGTGGGGATAGGTCGAGACGTAGGTGAGTTGGACGTAAACGCTACCGCAGGCGTGGGATTAGGTTGGCGGCGCTTCTCTGGGGGTCGCATTGAGCGGGCAGTGATGGCTTCCTACAGCTGGGCCTCGGCAGCTTCCGCTCGTCGACGCAGATCGTCCTGCAACTGCGCAGCCTCCTGCAAATCCCACCCACAGAGTTTGATCCGTCGGGCACGTGTGATGAGCTCTGCTTCCACAGGTGTTGGTGCCACTTCGGTGGTTTCGTCCTCTTCCATTGGCAAGCCTAGCTTCACGTTGCGAGCACCGGCTGCGGGATTCTGCTGCGGATTTGGCAGAAGGCCCTGACCCGCTCCCTCAGCCGCCTTGTCCTGTCCCGTGGGTGGCGGGTTCAATGGCTGTGGCTGTTGCTGCTGCTGTGGCGGATGCTGCTGCTGGTGGCCGGACCACATCTGGTTGTAATACTGCTGCCACTGCTGGACCATGGGGTCCTGAGAAGCTGGTTCAGGGCGCGGAGCTGCTTGTCTCTTGCGAGGATAGTCCCGCGCGATGCGTTCCAGGCTTTGGCACGTGTAACAGGCCTTTGATTTCTGCTGCTGCGGAGGTGGAGCGGGTGATGACGAAGGTGCGTGGGTGTCGACGCCCTGGTATTGTCGAGTCGACCGTTGCATGGTGAAGATATCTGTGGCGTCCCGCACCGCATCTTGCAGGGATGGGTAGCGGTCTGCGATCATGAGACTGCTGATCTCGTCCGGAAGGGCGCGGATGAGGTTCTGCAGGAGAACCCACAGCGGCAGTCCTTCCCCCTGTGGACTCTTGGCCACTGAGGCCCATGTCAGGAACTGGTCCAAGAATCTGCAGGTGTCATCATCCTTGCGCATGACCTCTTTCTCAATCTTCCGCAACGCTTCTTCCTTTGTGAGATGTTTAAAGCGTTTTATGAGGGCGTTGCCAAAGTCCTCAAAAGATGGAAAAGGTGCTCGCGCGTTATACCAGTCCGCTGCTGCTCCCTGAAGGTGGAGTTCCGCGGTGGCGAGGTAGAGGTCCGGCGGAATCCGGCCGATGCTAGTGTAGAGGGTGATTTGTTTGAGCCAGACCCAGGGGTCTTCCTCCGGGGCGCCTTTGAAAGAATCCAGCCGGGGAATGTTGGCAGGCTCGGAACGGATGTACTGCAGCTGCGGGACGGTGCTGCGGTTAGTCGTCAATGCAGTCACAGCATGTGGCGGGGGGAAGGCAGCAGGTAGAGCTGCGGAATATCCATTGGCATGGATCGGCATCTGAAGGTGCCCCGCGGGCATGGAAATACTTGCTTGCGTGGGAGGGAGAGGCATGTACCAGGAAGAGGGAGCGGTTGTGGAGGTGGTGTACGGTGTGGAGAAGAATGCCATCCCACTCGGCAGCATCGGGGTTCCCTGTGCCGGTGGTACTACTGTCTGCGATACCCAGTACATCGGAACCGGTGGGGCTGTGGCCGCGGTATGGGGAGGAGCTGCAACTCCAGCGCTGGTGGTCATGTGCGGATTCCCTTGCAGCAGCTGCGGGGGCAGGTACAAGTGGCTCTGTGCAGTTTGTTGTGGTGTTGGCAGCGAGGCCTGGGGAGGTGCCCCAACTGTCATTGTTCCCACCGGCTGTTTGTGGTGGGACTGCTGAGAGGTGGGCATGTGTTGCTGTGGAGTCAGGTTGGGCGCGATTGTCTGCGGCACCATTCCCACCGGCATCGGACCCATCTGTTGTGTTCCACCTCCAATCGTCCACAGTGCCGGCACTACCGCAGGAGTTCGCGTTGTAGCCATCAACTGTGTTCCACCTCCAATCGCTTGCTGCTGCTGACTCGTTGGTTGGGTCCCAGTCGGCAGAGGCTGGGCCGTGTTCCCTTGGTAATTGACTCCGCTGCCGGGCTGAGGCATCTGTTGTGGCAGCAACTACATTGCGGAGGGCCCAGCCATCGTTCCTAGTTGCATCGTGGGCTGCAGTGGCACATGCGCCGGCTGCCGTGATCCCGCTGTGGGCGGATGCGACATGGCCGCCGCCTGTACGGTGCCCATCATCATCTACTGCTGTGGTGGTGTACCTGTCGCAGGTGGCTGCGAGGGTGCTCCGGTTGGCATAGTGATCTGACTTGGTTGTGATGCGGGGAGCCGTTGCGTCGTATTCGCCTGTCCACCCCCCGTCTGCTGTTGCTGCGGATAACTCGGTGGCTGGACCACTTCGATTGCTTGGAGCTGCGCGACCGCTCCCGTGGTTGTTCCCATGGTCGGGAGAGTCTGACCCATAGTGAGTTGGTTCATCGATGGCTGCGCAACTCCCGATGCCTGCACTGGCATAGGCATCCCCATCTGCGTGCCTCCTGTGGGTTGTGCGGATACAACCATCTGCTGCGGCTGTAATTCTGGCCCAGGTGGTTCCACGGTCAGAGCGCCCGTGGTTGTCCCGACCGGCTGCCGCGGCGGGTTTGTGCCCTGAGGCATCCCAAGGGCGGGATACAGGAGTCCCATCCTCGGCTGCTGCGCCGACATCCATTGCTCGTCTGGTGCTAGTGTTTCGGGAATCCCCGAATGCTCGGGGCTCAGCGGTAAGGGTTGCGGGTGTGCTGGCGGGGGCACGTGCTGCACCTCTGTTCCGCCACGGTCCTGCTGCTGCTGTCCACCCCAACGCCGATACACAAGTCCGCAGTAGACCTCGAGCTCTCCACCACCGGAGGATTCCTGCAGGGAAGGTGGCGCATCGGAGAACCACTACGCCCCAAGTGGCGCAATTGGCTGGCCCCCCTGGCCCTGTTGATGCTGGGCCGATCCATGGCTGTCGAAACTGTGGACACTCTCCACCTCCGCGTGTTCGGCGAGCGCATCCATAATGCGGCGCTAGTGCAGCTGCTCCAACCACTCGGTTACTCGTCGGTGTTGGACGAGCGGATCAGAGCCCGGCGAGGAGCTGACTGGTGCGCGGGACAACACAGGTGAGGAATCCCGGCTTCCCGCGCAGGTCGCAGCCTGTCGTGGCAGGAAGCTCCGCGCTGATGACAGCTGATACCGGTGCCTTGTGTCCTGATGCACAAAGCTAGCCGCCGACATGAACGATTGATCTGAAAGGCACGTGCAGTTCTGCTGATAGAGAGCAAAGAACCTTCCACGCTCACCGCACCATGACACTAATACCCCCAATTTTGCCGCTCCCTTGATCTTTCCGCGGATGGGAACTCTCCGCGGAACCCCGCGGATTACTCTTTCTTCTACTATGAGTTGACTAGATGTGCTCAGCAAGGTGCGGCTATCACCCTTAATCTAGAGGTCACTCCGCGGACCACAAGTCATGAACTACTGCAGCTGCACCCTATGATAAGTATCTCCCCGCGGACTACTGAAATGCAACAACCCACAAAGGAAGATCCCAACTATTAGCTATGTCGCGGATCACCTTTTCACACCTGCGTAGGTACCTCACCGATGAATGACGCTCCGCGTTCCACTTCTTCCCACACGGGAGTCCACCACCTCGTGGCGTCCGACTCCTCTCCGCGGAACCCAGTTCCGCGGACGTGTGTAAGCAAGGGACACCGCCGGCAGCCCACCTCAATCGGACTTTTGGTTATTTACGCGCCTACTCCCATAGTCCGCGGACTGGACTCCAAGAGTCTAC
>SZWC01000029.1:388982-402900 GCA_023375785.1 Penium margaritaceum | reverse complement strand
AGTAGGTCAATATCTTTGATAAAGCTGAGGGCGGAGTACATGGAATACTCTCGAAGACAAGCAAGTCTGAGTTGCTATCTTTCTACTGCTAGTGAGGCCCCTTTTCTACTCGGGACTCCACGCGGCGTGTCTACACGCCGACGGTCTCATCCCTCTCACATCCTCCTACTCCTTCTCGGACTCCACGCGGTGCGGCTACGCACCGCGGGTCTCGTCCCACACGCTGTTTACTCTACTGGTCACTTTCTTCAACCGCGGTTTGTACACGCGGTTCTTCGTGTTTTTCCTTGAATCTTCGTCTTCTGCGGTGCGTCTCCCGAGGTTCTTCCGTAATTGATGCTTAGTCGCTTGTGTTGATTGGTCGTTTCTCCTCTGATTACTTAATTCCTCCGCAGTTCGGCCTGCGCTTCGTCAGTGGCCGCGGATCATGCTTCGGCTTGTCCCTGTTTCCTTCGCACCGCGGCATTTCCCTTCACTGCTTCCCGCCTAGCCACCAATACTTTGGCCAAGAGGAACCGGTGCAAACGGATATTCGTCTGCGGCGACCCTTCACCCGGTGCCCTGCCTCCTGCTTTCCCGGATCCGCGCCTACCCCTCGCTCAACCGCATCCGCGAGAGCCAGCATACCATGCGCGGATCCTTTGCCTCCCGGACTCCTGTTCCGCCGGTTGCTTCTTCCGCGGAGCTGCGGCAAGATTGTGCGTGACATCATGGTCAGTAGCACATGCCAACTTTGTCAAAGCATTGCGCACAGTAGCCATGCCAAGCCACCGGTTTTTGACCTTGTTTATACCTGAAAGTTCATACATATTAGATGTGCACTGTGATTGGGCACACTGACCATGACTGACTCGTGTTACGAATCGTAGACGATAAAGTCACTTGGTAAACTTTGTTGGCATGGTCAGTTGCACATGCCAACATTGTCAAGGCATTGCACATAATAGCCACACCGAGCCACTAGTATTGTAACTTTTTTGTACCTGCAAGATCATGCCTAGTATATCTGCACTGTGATTGGACACTCTGACCGTGGCTGACTCGTGTTATGATTCATAGCCGTTTAATGTACTTACTAAACTTTGTGGTCATGGTGAGTGGCACATGCCAATATTGTCAAGGAATTGCACACAATAGCCGTGCCAAGCTACCGGTTTTTTACCTTGTTCATACCTGCAAGGTCATGCATATTAGATGTGCACTGAGGTTGGGCACTCTGACCATGGCTGACTCATGTTACGATTTGTAGAAGTTCAAGTCACTTGGTAAACTTTGTGGTCACGGTCAGTGGCACATTCCAGCTTTGTCAAGGAATTGCGCACAATAGCCACACCGAGCCACCAGTATTCTACCTTGTTTGCACATGCAAGATCATGCCTAGTACATCTACACTGTGATTGGACACTCTGACAGTGGCTGACTCGTGTTATGATTCTTAGCCGTTTAAGGTACTTGGTAAACTTTGTGGTCATGGTCAGTGGCAAGTGCAAACTTTGTCAAGGCATTGCACACAATAGCCGTGCCAAGCCAACGGTTTTTTCCCTTGTATACCTGCAAGGTCACGCATGTTAGATGTGCACTGTGATTGGGCACTCTGACCGTGGCTGACTCGTGTTACGATTCGTAGAAGTTAAAGTCACTTGGTATACCTTGTGGTCATGGTCAGTGGCACATGTCAACTTTGTCGAGGCATTGCGCACAATAGCCGCACCAAGCCACCGGTGTTTTACCTTGTTTACACCAGCAATATCATGCCTAATACATTTGCACTGTGATTGGACACCCTGACCGTGGCTGACTCGTGTCATGATCAATAGACGTAAACGTCCCTTGGATACATTTGTGGTCATGGTCAGTGGCACATACCAACTTTGTCAAGGCATTGCGCACAATGGCCACACCGAGCTACCAGTATTCTACCTTGTTTAAACCTGTAAGATCATGCCCAGTATATTTGCACTGTGATTGGACACTCTGACCGTGGCTGACTCGTGTTACAATTCATAGCCGTTTAATGTACTTGGTAAACTTTGTGGTCATGGTCAGTGGCACATGCCGACTTTGTCAAGGCATTGCGCACAACAGCCGTGCCAAGCCACCGGTTTTTTACCTTTTTATACTAGCAACGTCATGCATATCAGATGTGCACTATGATTGGACACTCTGACACTGGCTGACTCGTGTTAGGATTCGTAGAAGTTAAAGACACTTGGTAAACGTTGTGGTCATGGTCAGTGGCACATGCCAATTTTGTCAAGGCTTTGCGCACAATATTCGTGCCAAGCCACCGGTTTTTTTCCTTTTGTGTACCTGCAAGGTCATGCATATGCGATGTGCACTGTGATTGGGCACTCTGACCGTGGCTGACTCGTGTTACGATTCGTAGAAGTTAAAGTCACTTCGTAAACTTTGTGGTCATGGTCAGTGGCACATGCCAACTTTGTCAAGTCATTGCGCACAGTAGCCACATTGAGACACCAGTATTCTACCTTCTTTGTACATGCAAGAAAATGCCTCGTACATCTGCACTGTGATTGGACACTCTGACCGTGGCTGACTCGTGTTATGAGTCATAGCCGTTTAAGGTACTTGGTAAACTTTGTGGTCATGGTCAGTAGCACATGCCAACTTTGTCAAGGCATTGCGCACAATAGCTGTGCCATGCCACCGGTTTTTTTACCTTGTTTATACCTGCAAGGTCATGGCTAGTACATCTGAACTGTGATTGGGCACTCTGACTGTGTCTGACTCGTGTTACGGTTCGTAGAAGTTAAAGTCACTTGGTAAGCTTTGTGGTCATGGTCAGTGGCACATGCCAACTTTGTCAAGGCATTGCGCACAATAGTCGTGCCAAGCCACGGCATCTGCAAGGTCATGCCTAGTACATCTGACTTGTGATTGGGCACTCTGACGGTGGCTGAATCGTGTTACGATTTGTAGAAGTTAAAGTCACTTGGTAAACTTTGTGGTCATGGTCAGTGGCACATGCCAACCTTGTCAAGGCATTGCGCACAATAGCCGTGCCAAGACACCGGTTTTTTACCCTGCTTATATATGCAAGGCCATGCATATTAGATGTGCACTCTGGTTGGGTACCATGACCGTGGCTGACTCGTGTTATGATCAATAGAAGTAAAAGTCACTTGGATACATTTGTGGTCTTGGTCAATGGCACATGCCAACTTTGTCAAGGCATTGCGCACAATAGCCACACCGAGCCACCAGTATTCTAACTTTTTCATACCTGCAAGGTCATGCGCAGTATATCTGTACTATGATTGGACACTCTGACCGTGGCTGACTCATGTTATGATTCAAAGCCGTTTATGGTACTTGGTAAACTTTGTGGTCATGGTCAGTGGCACATGCCAACTTTGTCAAGGTATTGCGCACAATAGCCGTGCCAAGCCACCGGTATTTTATCTTGTTTATACCTGCAAGGTCATGCATATTAGATGTGCACTGTAATTGGGCAATCTGACCGTGGCTGACTCATGTTACGATTCATATAAGTTATAAACACTTAGTCAACTTTGTGGTCATGGTCAGTGACACATGCCAACTTCGTCAAGGCTTTTTGCACAATAGCCACACTGAGCCACCAGTATTCAACCTTCTTTGCACCTGCAAGATCATGCTTAATACATCTGCACTGTGATTGGACACTCTGACCGTGGCCGACTCGTGTTATGATCAATAGAAGGAAAAGTCACTTGGATGCATTTGTGATCATGGTCAGTGGCACATGCCAACTTTGTCAAGGCATTGCACACAATAGCCACACCGAGCCACCAGTATTCTACCTTGTTGATACCTGTAAGGTCATGCTCAGTATATCTGCACTTTGATTGGACACTCTGACCGTGGCTGACCCGTGCTTTGATTCATAGCAGTTTAAGGCATCGAACTAATATTTTTATCATCTGAACTATGAGTAGGCACTCTGACTGTGGCTGACTTGTGTTACGCTTCGTAAAAGTTAAAGTCACTTGGTAAACTTTGTGGTAATGGTCACTGGCACATGCCAACTTTGTCAAGGCATTGCGCACAATAGCCGTGCCAATACACTGGTTTTTTTCCCTGTATACACCTGCAAGGTCATTCATATTAGATGTGCACTGTGATTTGGTACTCTGACCGTGGCTGACTTGTGTTATGATTCGTATATGTTAAAGTCACTTGGTAAACTTTGTGGTCATGGCCAGTGACACAAGCCAACTTTGTCAAGGCATTGCGCATAATAGCCACACCGAGCCACAAGTATTCTACCTTGTTTGCACCTTCAAGATCATGCCCAGTACATCTGCACTGTGATTGGACACTCTGACCGTGGCTGACTCGTGTTCGGATCAATAGAAGTAAAAGCCACTTGGATACATTTGTGGTCATGGTCATTGGCAATTGTTGTTCTTCTATGCCCCATGGCCACTGCTATGGGTTGACGGACAGGTTGGGCATGCACTGCTCCCTTGGAGTAAGTCCCCCAAACCTTGTTCGTGGTGCAAGTCCAAGCGAGACACCAGAAGTGTAGCGCAACGGATAGCATGTTGGACTTAGGGACAACAGGTCCTGCGATCGAGCCTTGATGTGCGCAGGAGGTTTTTTGACCTTCTAGCACAGGGGAAGGTTCTTAGACATTTCTCCATGCATGAGGCGAGTGCGCCACTTGGCAGTCAGTGGATGCGCCAATTGGCGGACTGGTGAGGTGGTTTGGAGTGACCACCCCAAAAGTGTCACTGCCCACACACCTTAGAAGCCAGGCCTAGGACTATATGTACCAGGCTCATTCCTCATTCTCATTACACAATCTGGCCTTAGATGCTCCTCACAGAGTTGTCCAACTAAGGAACAGTATAAAGAAGACACTGGTTGGTCTAAGCCCCAGGAGCTAGTCTTTGACTAGCACCTCGCGCGAAAGTGACCAAGTGTTAAGTGGACACAGTTGCTAGCAAGTGATTGCCTAGGAACTGCTCAGTGTGGAACCGTGATCCTGAGGGTGATATCTTCTCCTAGCTGAAATGCTAGGAGCGGACGGCAGGTGCTATTGTGTCGGCCCTGTTTTCTAGTCCGTTTGCCTCAGGCCGGTTGACAGCAATTGCCAACTTTGTCAAGGCATTGCGCACAATAGCCGCACCAAGCCACCGGTTTTGTAACGTGTTCATACCTGCAAAGTCATCCATATGAGATGTCCACTGTGATTGGGCACTATGACCGTGGCTGACTCATGTTACGATTCGTAGAAGTTAATGTCACTTGGTAAACTTTGCGGTCATGGTCAGTGGCACATGCCAACTTCGTCAAGAGATTGCGCACAATAGCCACACCGAGCCACCAGTATTCTACTTTGTTTATACCTACAAGGTCATGCCCAGTATATGTGCACTGTGATTGGACACTCTTACCGTGGCTGACTCGTGTTATGATTCATAGCCGTTTAAGGTACTTGGGAATCTATGTGGTCATGGTCAGTGGCACATGCCAACTTCGTCAAGAGATTGCGCACAATAGCCACACCGAGCCACCAGTATTCTACTTTGTTTATACCTACAAGGTCATGCCCAGTATATGTGCACTGTGATTGGACACTCTTACCGTGGCTGACTCGTGTTATGATTCATAGCCGTTTAAGGTACTTGGGAATCTATGTGGTCATGGTCAGTGGCACATGCCAACTTCGTCAAGAGATTGCGCACAATAGCCACACCGAGCCACCAGTATTCTACTTTGTTTATACCTACAAGGTCATGCCCAGTATATGTGCACTGTGATTGGACACTCTTACCGTGGCTGACTCGTGTTATGATTCATAGCCGTTTAAGGTACTTGGGAATCTATGTGGTCATGGTCAGTGGCACATGCCAACTTCGTCAAGAGATTGCGCACAATAGCCACACCGAGCCACCAGTATTCTACTTTGTTTATACCTACAAGGTCATGCCCAGTATATGTGCACTGTGATTGGACACTCTTACCGTGGCTGACTCGTGTTATGATTCATAGCCGTTTAAGGTACTTGGGAATCTATGTGGTCATGGTCAGTGGCACATGCCAACTTCGTCAAGAGATTGCGCACAATAGCCACACCGAGCCACCAGTATTCTACTTTGTTTATACCTACAAGGTCATGCCCAGTATATGTGCACTGTGATTGGACACTCTTACCGTGGCTGACTCGTGTTATGATTCATAGCCGTTTAAGGTACTTGGGAATCTATGTGGTCATGGTCAGTGGCACATGCCAACTTCGTCAAGAGATTGCGCACAATAGCCACACCGAGCCACCAGTATTCTACTTTGTTTATACCTACAAGGTCATGCCCAGTATATGTGCACTGTGATTGGACACTCTTACCGTGGCTGACTCGTGTTATGATTCATAGCCGTTTAAGGTACTTGGGAATCTATGTGGTCATGGTCAGTGGCACATGCCAACTTCGTCAAGAGATTGCGCACAATAGCCACACCGAGCCACCAGTATTCTACTTTGTTTATACCTACAAGGTCATGCCCAGTATATGTGCACTGTGATTGGACACTCTTACCGTGGCTGACTCGTGTTATGATTCATAGCCGTTTAAGGTACTTGGGAATCTATGTGGTCATGGTCAGTGGCACATGCCAACTTCGTCAAGAGATTGCGCACAATAGCCACACCGAGCCACCAGTATTCTACTTTGTTTATACCTACAAGGTCATGCCCAGTATATGTGCACTGTGATTGGACACTCTTACCGTGGCTGACTCGTGTTATGATTCATAGCCGTTTAAGGTACTTGGGAATCTATGTGGTCATGGTCAGTGGCACATGCCAACTTCGTCAAGAGATTGCGCACAATAGCCACACCGAGCCACCAGTATTCTACTTTGTTTATACCTACAAGGTCATGCCCAGTATATGTGCACTGTGATTGGACACTCTTACCGTGGCTGACTCGTGTTATGATTCATAGCCGTTTAAGGTACTTGGGAATCTATGTGGTCATGGTCAGTGGCACATGCCAACTTCGTCAAGAGATTGCGCACAATAGCCACACCGAGCCACCAGTATTCTACTTTGTTTATACCTACAAGGTCATGCCCAGTATATGTGCACTGTGATTGGACACTCTTACCGTGGCTGACTCGTGTTATGATTCATAGCCGTTTAAGGTACTTGGGAATCTATGTGGTCATGGTCAGTGGCACATGCCAACTTCGTCAAGAGATTGCGCACAATAGCCACACCGAGCCACCAGTATTCTACTTTGTTTATACCTACAAGGTCATGCCCAGTAT
Organism: Penium margaritaceum; assembly: GCA_023375785.1. Lineage (NCBI taxonomy): Eukaryota > Viridiplantae > Streptophyta > Zygnematophyceae > Desmidiales > Peniaceae > Penium > Penium margaritaceum. The sequence continues at coordinate 395,625 of SZWC01000029.1, read as the reverse complement.
ATGTGCACTGTGATTGGACACTCTTACCGTGGCTGACTCGTGTTATGATTCATAGCCGTTTAAGGTACTTGGGAATCTATGTGGTCATGGTCAGTGGCACATGCCAACTTCGTCAAGAGATTGCGCACAATAGCCACACCGAGCCACCAGTATTCTACTTTGTTTATACCTACAAGGTCATGCCCAGTATATGTGCACTGTGATTGGACACTCTTACCGTGGCTGACTCGTGTTATGATTCATAGCCGTTTAAGGTACTTGGGAATCTATGTGGTCATGGTCAGTGGCACATGCCAACTTCGTCAAGAGATTGCGCACAATAGCCACACCGAGCCACCAGTATTCTACTTTGTTTATACCTACAAGGTCATGCCCAGTATATGTGCACTGTGATTGGACACTCTTACCGTGGCTGACTCGTGTTATGATTCATAGCCGTTTAAGGTACTTGGGAATCTATGTGGTCATGGTCAGTGGCACATGCCAACTTCGTCAAGAGATTGCGCACAATAGCCACACCGAGCCACCAGTATTCTACTTTGTTTATACCTACAAGGTCATGCCCAGTATATGTGCACTGTGATTGGACACTCTTACCGTGGCTGACTCGTGTTATGATTCATAGCCGTTTAAGGTACTTGGGAATCTATGTGGTCATGGTCAGTGGCACATGCCAACTTCGTCAAGAGATTGCGCACAATAGCCACACCGAGCCACCAGTATTCTACTTTGTTTATACCTACAAGGTCATGCCCAGTATATGTGCACTGTGATTGGACACTCTTACCGTGGCTGACTCGTGTTATGATTCATAGCCGTTTAAGGTACTTGGGAATCTATGTGGTCATGGTCAGTGGCACATGCCAACTTCGTCAAGAGATTGCGCACAATAGCCACACCGAGCCACCAGTATTCTACTTTGTTTATACCTACAAGGTCATGCCCAGTATATGTGCACTGTGATTGGACACTCTTACCGTGGCTGACTCGTGTTATGATTCATAGCCGTTTAAGGTACTTGGGAATCTATGTGGTCATGGTCAGTGGCACATGCCAACTTCGTCAAGAGATTGCGCACAATAGCCACACCGAGCCACCAGTATTCTACTTTGTTTATACCTACAAGGTCATGCCCAGTATATGTGCACTGTGATTGGACACTCTTACCGTGGCTGACTCGTGTTATGATTCATAGCCGTTTAAGGTACTTGGGAATCTATGTGGTCATGGTCAGTGGCACATGCCAACTTCGTCAAGAGATTGCGCACAATAGCCACACCGAGCCACCAGTATTCTACTTTGTTTATACCTACAAGGTCATGCCCAGTATATGTGCACTGTGATTGGACACTCTTACCGTGGCTGACTCGTGTTATGATTCATAGCCGTTTAAGGTACTTGGGAATCTATGTGGTCATGGTCAGTGGCACATGCCAACTTCGTCAAGAGATTGCGCACAATAGCCACACCGAGCCACCAGTATTCTACTTTGTTTATACCTACAAGGTCATGCCCAGTATATGTGCACTGTGATTGGACACTCTTACCGTGGCTGACTCGTGTTATGATTCATAGCCGTTTAAGGTACTTGGGAATCTATGTGGTCATGGTCAGTGGCACATGCCAACTTCGTCAAGAGATTGCGCACAATAGCCACACCGAGCCACCAGTATTCTACTTTGTTTATACCTACAAGGTCATGCCCAGTATATGTGCACTGTGATTGGACACTCTTACCGTGGCTGACTCGTGTTATGATTCATAGCCGTTTAAGGTACTTGGGAATCTATGTGGTCATGGTCAGTGGCACATGCCAACTTTGTCAAGGCATTGCGCACAATAGCCGTGCCAAGCCACCGGTTTTGTAACGTGTTCATACCTGCAAGGTCATCCATATGAGATGTCCACTGTGATTGGGCACTATGACCGTGGCTGACTCATGTTACGATTCGTAGAAGTTAATGTCACTTGGTAAACTTTGCGGTCATGGTCAGTGGCACATGCCAACTTCGTCAAGAGATTGCGCACAATAGCCACACCGAGCCACCAGTATTCCATCTTGTTTGCACTTGCAAAATAATGCCTAGTACATCTGCACTGTGATAGGACACTCTGACCGTGGCTGACTCGTGTTATGATCAATAGAAGTAAAAGTCACTTGGATACATTTGTGGTCATGGTCAGTGGCACATGCCAACTTTTTCAAGGCATTGCACACAATAGCCACACCGAGCCACCAGTATTCTACTTTGTTTATACCTGCAAGGTCATGCCCAGTATATGTGCACTGTGATTGGACACTCTTACCGTGGCTGACTCGTGTTATGATTCATAGCCGTTTAAGGTACTTGGGAATCTATGTGGTCATGGTCAGTGGCACATGCCAACTTTGTCAAGGCATTGCGCACAATAGCTGTGCCAAGCCACCCGTTTTTTACCTTGTTTATACCTGCAAGGTCATGTTTAGTACATATGAACTGTGATTGGGTACTCTGACTGTGGCTGACTCGTGTTATGATTAATAGAAATTAAAGTCACTTGGTAAACTTTGTGGTCATGGTCAGTGGCACATGCTAAATTTGTCAAGGCATTGCGCACAATAGCAACACCAAGCCACCAGTATTCTACCTTGTTTGTACCTGCAAGATTATGCCTAGTACATCTGCACTGTGATTGGACACTCTGACTGTGGCTCACCCGTAATATGATCAATAGAAGTAAAAGTCACTTGGATACCTTTCTGGTCATGGTCACTGGCACATGCCAACATTGTCAAGGCACTGCGCACAACAGCAACACTGAGCCACCAGTATGCTACCTTGTTAATACTTGCAATGTCATGCCCACTATATCTGCACTGTGATTGGACACTCTGACCGTGGCTGTCTCGTGTTATGATTCATAGCCGTTTAATGTACTTGGTAAATTTTGTGGTCATGGTCAGTGGCACATGCCAACTTTGTCAAGGCATTGCGCACAATAGCCGTGCCAAGCCACCGGTGTTTTACCTTGTTTATACCTGGCAGGTCCTGCATATTAGATGTGCACTGTGATTGGACACTTTGACCGTGGTTGACTCGTGTTATGATTCGTATATGTTAAAGTCACTTGGTAAACTTTGTGGTCATGGTCAATGGCACATGCCATTTTTGTCAAGGCATTGCGCACAATAGCCACACCGAGCCACCGGTATTCTATCTTGTTTGCACCTGCAAGATCATGCCTAGTACATCTGCACTGTGATTGGACACTCTCACCGTGGCTGACTTATGTTATGATCCATAGCCGTTTAAGGTACTTAAAAAACCCTGTGGTCATGATCAGTGACACATGCCAACTCTGTCAAGGCATTGCGCAAAATAGCCGTGCCAAGCTACTGGTTTCTTACCCTTGTCTATACCTGCAATGTCATGCATATTAGATGTGCACTGTGATTGGACACTCTGAATGCGGCTGACTCGTATTACGATTCGTAAAAGTTCAAGTCACTTGGTAAACTTTGTGGTCATGGTCAGTGGCACATGCCAAAGTTGTCAAGGCATTGCGCACAATAGCCGTGCCAAGCCACCGGGTTTTTACCATGTTTATGCCTGCAAGGTCATGCATATTAGATGTGCACTGTGATTGGGCACTCTGACCGTGGGTGACTCGTGTTACCATTCGTAGAGTTAAAGTTACTTGGTAAACTTTGTAGTCATGGTCAGTGGCACATGCCAACTTTGTCAAGGCACTGCGCACAATAGCCACACCGTGCCACCAGTATTCTACCTTGTTTGTACCTGCAAGATCAGGCATAGTACATCTGCACTGTGGTTAAACACTCTGACCGTGGCGGACTCGTGTTATGATCAATAGAAGTAAAAGTCACTTTGATACATTTGTGGTCATGGTCAGTGGCACATACCAACTTTGTCAATGCATTGCGCACAATAGCCACAATGAGCCACCAGTATTCTGCCTTGTTTGCACCAGCAAGATCATGCACAGTACATCTGCACTGTGATTAGACACTCAGACCGTGGCTGACTCGTGTTATGATTCATAGCCGTTTAAGGTACTTGGTAAACTTTGTGGTCATACTCAGTGGCACAAGCCAACTTTGTCAAGGCATTGCACACAATAACCGTGCCAAGACACCGGTTTTTTACCCTGTTTTTACCTACAAGGTTATGCATACTAGATGTGCACTGTGATTGGGCACTCTGACTGTGTGTTCATTGTCAGTGGCACATGCCAACTTCGCCAAGGCATTGCACACAATAGCCACACCGAGCCACCAGTATTCCACCTTGTTTGCACCTGCAAGGTCATGCCTAGTACATCTGCACTGTGATTGAACACTCTGACCGTGGCTGACTTGTGCTATGATCACTAGAATGAAACGTCACTTACTTGTATTTGTGGTCATGGTCAGTGGAACATGCCAACTTTGTCAAGGCATTGCGCACAATAGCCACACCGAGCCACCGATATTCTACCTTGTTTATACCTGTAAGGTCATGCCCATTATATCTGCACTATGACTGGACACTATGACTGTGGCTGACTCCTGTTGTGATTCATAACCGTTTAAGGTACTTGGTAAACTTTGCTGTCATGGTCTGTGGCACATGCCAGCTTTTCAAGGCATTGGGCACAATAGCCATGCCAAGCCACCGGTGTTTTACCTTGTTTATACCTGTAAGGTCATGCCTAGTACATCTGAACTGTGATTGGGTACTCGGACTGTGGCTGACTCGTGTTATGATTCATAGAAGTTAAAGTTACTTGGTAAACTTTGTGGTCATGGTCAGTGGCACATGCCAACTTGGTCTCGGCATTGCGCACAATAGCCACACCGAGCCACCAGTATTCTACCTTGTTTTCACATGCAAGATCATGCCTAGTATATCTGCACTGTGATTGGACTTTCTGACCGTGGCTGACTCCTGTTATGATCATTAGAAGGAAAAGTCACTGGGATACATTTGTGGTCATGGTCAGTGGCACGTGCCAGCTTTGACAAGGCATTGCACACAATAACCACACCGAGCCACCAGTATTGTACCTTGTTTATACCTGTAAGGTCATGCTCAGTATATCTGCACTGTGATTGGACACTCTGACTGTGGCTGACGCGTGTTATCATTCATAGCCGTTCAAGGAACTTGGTAAACTTTGTGGTCATGGTCAGTGGCACATGCCAACTTTGTCAAGGCATTGCGCACAATAGCTGTGCCAAGCCACCGGTTTTTTTCCTTGTTTATGTCTGCAAGCTCATGCCTAGTACATCTGAAAAGTGATTGGGCACTCTCACTGTGGTTGACTCGTGTTACAATTCGTACAAGTTAAAGTCACTTGGTAAACTTTGTGGTCATGGTCAGTGGCATATGCCAACTTTGTCAAAGCATTGCGCACAATAGCCGTGCCAAGACACCGGTTTTTAACCTTGTTTATGCCTGCAAGATCATGCATATTATATGTGCACTGTGATTGGGTACTCTGACTGTGGCTGACTCATGTTATGATTCGTAGAAGTTAAAGTCACTTGGTAGACGTTGTGGCCATTGTCAGTGGCAGATGCCAGCCTTGTCAAGGCATTGCGCACAATAGCCACACCAAGCGACCAGTATTCTACCTTGTTTGCATGTGCTAGATAATGCCTAGTACATCTGCACAGTGATTGGACACTCTGACTGTGGCTGACTCGTGTTATGCTCAATAGAAGTAAAAGTCACTTGGATATATTTTTGGTCATGGTCAGTTACGCATGCCAGCTTTGTCAAGGCATTACGCACAATAGCCACGCCGAGCCACCAGTATTCTACCTTGTTCATACTTGCGAGGTCATGCGCAGTATATCTGCACTATGATTGGACACTCTGACTGTGGCTGACTCGTGTTATGATTCATAGCCGTTAAAGGTACTTGGTAAACTTTGTGGTCATGATCAGTGGCACATGCCAACTACGTAAAGGCATTGCGCACAGTAGCCGTGCCAAGCCACCAGTTTTTTAACTTGTTTATACCTGTAAGGTCATGCATATTAGATGTGCACTGTGATTGGGCACTCTGACCGTGGCTGACTCGTGTTACCATTCGTAGAAGTTAAAGTCACTTGGTAAACTTTGTGGTCATGGTCAGTGGCACATGACAACTTTGTCAAGGCATTGCGCACAATAGCCACACCGAGCCACCAGTATTCTACCTTGTTTGCACCTGCAAGATCATGCCTAGTACATCGGCACTTTGATTGGACACTCTGACCGTGGCTGACTCGTGTTATGATCAATAGAAGTAAACGTCACTTGGATACATTTGTGGTCATGGTCTGTGGCACATGCCAACTTTGTCAAGGCATTGCACACAATAGCCACACCGAGCCACCAGTATTGTACCTTGTTTATACCTGTAAGGTCATGTCCTGTATATCAGCACTGTGATTGGACACTCTGACCGTGGCTGACTCGTGTTATGATTCATAGCCGTTTAAGGTACTTGGTAAACTTTGTGGTCGTGGTCAGTGGCACATGCCAACTCTGTCAAGGCATTGCGCACAATAGCCATGACAAGCCACCGGTTTTGTAACTTGTTTATACCTGCAAGGTCATGCATATTAGATGTGTACTGTGATTGGGCACTCTGATCGTGGCTGACTCGTGTT
>SZWC01000029.1:375559-388946 GCA_023375785.1 Penium margaritaceum | reverse complement strand
GATCGATCCACTGCCGGTGGTCGCCGGCCGTGGATCCATCGACGGTGGCTCCTCTTCGGATCGATCCACTGCCGGTGGTCGCCGGCCGTGGATCCACAGCCGGTGGTTGCCGGCTGAGGGCTGACCAGCCCGTCCACCATTGATCCGCTTGGATCGATGGTGAACAGAGCATNTATATCAGCACTGTGATTGGACACTCTGACCGTGGCTGACTCGTGTTATGATTCATAGCCGTTTAAGGTACTTGGTAAACTTTGTGGTCGTGGTCAGTGGCACATGCCAACTCTGTCAAGGCATTGCGCACAATAGCCATGACAAGCCACCGGTTTTGTAACTTGTTTATACCTGCAAGGTCATGCATATTAGATGTGTACTGTGACTGGGCACTCTGATCGTGGCTGACTCGTGTTTCGATTCGTAGAAGTTAAAGTCAATTGGTAAACTTTATGGTCATGGTCAGTGGCACATGCCAGCTTTGTCAAGGCATTGCGCACAATAGCCACACCAAACCACCAGTATTCTACCTCAGTGTTGACCCGGGGCTCGGAGGTGACCCTGTCACTGTGGCCGGTCTACATCGAGGGGGCCTTGATGTGGACCGCGTTCGCGTTCGCCAAAAAACGCGAGGTGGGGTCCTCGGACGCGTGAGCTGGCCCCAGCCCACCGACCAGCCCTGCCACGCGGAAGCCCACCGAGGTGCCCCCCCCCCTTGCCCAGCCACCATCCCTCGCTCGCACGTCCTCCTCCAGAAATTCCGTTTTCATTCAACTTTCAAACCCATGTCATATTATGGTTTGATATTCTCTTTTAAAATTGTTGAACCAGGGTTTGACATTCCAATGATTTCTGAAATTATCCTAATGGACATATATTTCTGAAATTCTCTTGAATTGAGGTGTCAAGTGAAAATGAAAATTATTGTGGGGTATGATAGGGATATCCGACAGGTGGCAGATATTTTGTCCACCGGTCACTGGTTGTTTCACTGCCATATCAATGATTACTCCTGCTGCACAGTTTGAGTCCACGTACGTGGATGATTGTTGATTTCTTTCGGAATATGCACTGGTGTGCATATTTTTACTTTCAGTTCTGTCCGCAAATCGTATTTCAGTCCTTTTCTCGAACTATCATTTTGTGCGCTCCTGGTGGAGAAATCAGCGCAAACGCGAGGTTCACGATGAAACTCGCAGCTCGAAAGTTTTGCAATGTCCCTTTTTGTTTTGTACGCATTCGATTGCCGTCGATCAATCAGTTGATGCAATCAATCCCCGTCGGTTGCTCGGACGCCGTCTATCTCTCTAACGACGGCGAGCAAGAACCGACGATCGATTGATGTCGATCGATTGGCCCACGGCCGAGGAACGATCGACGAGGGCTAATTGTCGATGGGACCACTGCCGGTGGTCGCCGGAAGTGGATCCATCGACAGTGGCTCCTCGTCGGATCGATCCACTGCCGGTGTTCGCTGGCCGTGGATCCATCGACGGTGGCTCCTCGTCGGATCGATCCACTGCCGGTGGTCGCCGGCCGTGGATCCACAGCCGGTGGTTGCCGGCTGAGGGCTGACCAGCCCGTCCACCATTGATCCGCTTGGATCGATGGTGAACAGAGCATGGATCCAAAGGCCGACGAGGCCTGGCGGGGAGCAGGAGGCAGGGGCAGGGCCTCGCAACCACCCACCGGTCGGGTCCTATGCCTCGAGCGAGGCTGATGAGGCCTGGCAGGAGGCAGGGGCAGGGGCAGGGGCCCTTGCAACCACCCACCGCTCGGGTGGTTGACGCTGGATCCGCGTCGTAATAACGCTATGAAGTACTACTAGTCGTTCCGCGTCACTCATACGCAAATAGAGCATTGCGATTGTAGGAACGAGGTGCATCCATGGCACCTCAGTGCCAGACTGCACCATCTGTGATGGAATCGTCATCCCTTCCATCTTCAACCTCTGTTGCCTCTGCGTACCGTCTGAACCATGCGGACTTCTACCCCCCTCCTGCCGGGCGTCTCCATGGAGATCATCTAACGCTGGCCCTCTCGCGTCACTGTCGGCCAGTGCCTACGGCCTCAAGGAAACCTGGGTTCTTTTGTGGCTCATGCGGCGTTACGTCAAGCGACACTTGCGACCGCATCCGCGGGCATTTCGGTATCCCAAACGGCAACATGGCCACGTGCCCGTTCCCACCGCCTCACGCCAAAGACGTTCTTGGCCTTAAGAGGGCCCCTCGTCCAGCACCCGACTAGAAACCTGCTTGCCCCCATCTGTACAACGGCCTCGGGGATTCATGGGGTACAAGCAGCAAGCCTGTGAAATGGGTTAATTTGGCGGAGAGCTTGCAGCGACAGGAGACTCAGCGCCGAGCTGGCCTACCAAGTGGAGATGATGAGGGTGATGCAACCGGTGCCGGTCCTGGCATGGAGTCTGCTGGCATGAGGTCCATTGACCAACAGATAAGGCGGCAGCAAGACGTAGCACTCCTCAGAGCAGCAGACCTTCGTGGGCAGCAGCAGCAGCAGCAACAGCTGCTGCACCAGCAGCAGCAGGTGTACCAGCAGCAGCCACAGGTGTACCTGTTACAGCCACCGGCGTACGAGCAGCAGCTGCAGTTGTACTAGCAGCAGCTGCAGACAGTTCGGCTGGTGGATGTTAACCGGATGGCTGGTATGGTTCAAACGTCCGTGAGGCCTCATTGTGAGGCAGCCGGGAACAAGAGCTGCCAGATGACAGTAGTCAAGCTCACGGCCTGTGCTGCGTACCCAATCAGCATCTCACGTGAGCCGCTGCTGAACGACGTGGTGCGCACAGGCCGAAGCACCAACAGCTCATTTAGCCTTCCAAGCCAAGGCACTGTCGTGAGTGACATACTGCCAGCATTGGACAAGAAATTAGAGGTCGAGGATACGTCGCTCAAGCAAGCCTGGCCCATTTGTGGCGTCACAATTGCCGTGGACGAGTGGGCGGATCAGCAGCAGCGTCCAACTTACAATGCGATGGCTGTAAACGCTAAGGGTGCCTGTCGCGTGTTTTCACGTGATGCCAATGGGAAGACCCGCAATGCATCCCACATGGGGGCCATGATTGAGGAGGCGGTCAAGGCCGTCGGTGTCAAGCACGTGGTGTCCGTTGTTTCGACAACACAGCAGTAAACAAACGCGCATTCCAAGACCTGGCAGGGAAGTATCCAAAAGTCCTGTGGCAAGGTTGCTGTGCACACAACTGTGACCATGTCATGAAGGACATTGGCAAGACAGAGTAGGGGTCGGCAATCTTGTCCAAGGCTGAGAAGGTTGTCAAATTGTTTCGCAACAACGACATGCCACCAACCTGGTTGAAGCAACAGTCGGGTGGGCGGGTCTTGCACGCCAAATGTGACACGCGTTTTGCATCTGCGCACTCCATGTTGCAGCGCCTGCTAGACATGCGTCCAATTCAGCTGAAGCTGGTCAACCATGAGTCCTGGACGGCCATGGGCAATCAGCGGGATGGGATGTTCAAGGCATGCAAGAAGGCTGTGAGATGTCTTGTACACCGCCGCGTGTTTTGGCTACAGGTTCGCCAGCCGAGATATTTTTTTACGCCGTTGGTAACCGTGCTACGCATTGCTGACACGTCGGGAGGGACAGCGGGTGAGATATATGAAAGATTGCTTGATTGCATGAGTGATCTTGCTGCACTGTCGCGCCCCCGCGGGCGCAAGCCAGCAAAGGTTTCTGCTACGCCTGTGAAGCATGCTATGCAGCGCCTGCAAGCCCGCTGGACTGCTGACATCAGCTGCCCGCTGTATGCTGCTGCCTGCCGTGTGCACCTGCGCCACTTTGGCAATGACCTTGGGGGTGAGGTTGACATGGTTACGGCTTGGTCCACAGTGGTGGATGCGCTTGCGCCGCCTTAGCGTCAGCACGCTGGAGATGTGGTGCGCTGCAACGTGTGGCTGCGCCGTCAGTACAAGGCAAGTGGGAGGCAGTGCTAGCCCACCAACTTCACAGTGCCCGACGACTTGGAGAGTGAGCAGGACGGTGGGCCACGCCGGTCGCCCGGCGCCTGGCGTGACTCTGGGTGCCACGCCGGGTGCAGCTGTCGTAGAAGGCAGTACCTTCTATCCTTGCTACTTTGCTGTTGCTGTTGGTGGTACTGGCACTCTGGGTGCCGCACCGGGTGCAGCTGCTATAGAAGGCAGCGCCTCCTGCTCCCGCTGCTCTGCTGCCGATGATGCTAACGCTCCGGGCACTGCGCCAGGTGCAGCTGCCACAGAAAGCAGCACCTCCTGTCCCCGCAGCTCTGCTACTGCTACTGGTGGTGCTTGCGCCCTGGGCACTGTGCCGGGTGCAGCTACCGTAGAAGGCAATACCTCCTGCTCCCGCTGCTCTGCTGCTGCTGCCGATGGTGCTGGCGCTCCAGGCGCCTCGCAAGATGCAGCTGCCGTAGAAGGCAGTACATCTTGTCCCCATTGCTCTGCTGCAGCTGCTGGTGGCGCTGGCACTCCAGATGCCGCGCCGGGTGTAGTTGCCGCAAAAGGCAGGACCTCCCGCTCGCGCTGCTCTGCTGTTGCTTCAGATGGTGCTGGCGCTCCGGGCGCCGCGGGAGTGCAGCTGTCGTAGAAGGAAGCGCCTCCTCTCTCTGCTGCTGGGGTCTCCCGAGACGCACTCTTGATGTTGTCGCGGTCGATAGCAATAGGCCCAGGCTATGTCCAGCATCTGCCACCGTCGATGCGGGTTGATCATCTGTCATATGTGGTATTGTCGCAACGTGTGGCCGCTGCGCCCGCCTTTGAGACGTGGCTGTCGTTACTGCACCGGGTGCCGCTCCGAGACTCTGGTGTACCTGCTTCGCTTTCGACAATGGTTGCCCCGGATCCTCAGGCACCACATTTACCGCGGCCTCGCAGGGAGGCAGCTGTTGCTTGACTGCTGGTACCGTTCCTGACGGCGCCTCCTGAGTGGTCCTGGGCCGCTGGGTAGCGAGCTTATCTTTCCCGGCCCGACGTCGCTTCTTGGTGATGCCTTCCATCTCTGCCACAGCATGTCCTGCCCCTTCCTCCACTGCCCTTTCTTGCTGCTCATGTTGTTGTGGTGTTGCGCTTGCCCTAGCTTCCTGCTTGTGTGCTTCCTTGTCTTGATCTACCAGAGAATGCATCCCAATACCCGACGAAACAAGCCGGGTCCCCCCGACCAAAGGGTCAGGTCTGTCGGCCGCAGGAACTGCAATTGTGGTGATTGGTGGAGGAGGGCGGAGTGGGCGATAGGGAGACTGAGGCATCCCTGCAAACTTAGCTGCCACTTCCTCCACGTCATAATCGATATTGATGCGGGGCGGGTGTCGCCCGGCCGCAAGGGCCTGCCAGCGGACCAGGAGCTTTTCAAGTCGCTCACGTCGCACCATGATGTTGGAAGTGTGGCGGCCCTCGAGCCACACATAGACTCCATGTACGACCCAAACCTGGTAACACTGGTCCAGGAGTATCGCTTCATTTTGTCGCGCCCTGCCCACCTCCTACCGTTTCGGCCGCACACCGTCACCAACCTGGAAGTCGTCGATCATGAGGCCGGCGTTAGTACGGTCCACCCCGCGCTGTGCTGCGACATACCCCCGAGTTCGAGCCTCTTGGAGGCACCTTTGAAGCCAGGCACCTCGTTGTTTCATGAATTCCACCCCTTTGGCCACGGTCGCACCCTCTTCCCGTTGCGGCATCAGCGCGTCAGGCATGAGCGGCATGGTAGCCATGGTCCAATGTTGCTGGCCGTGACGCAGCATGTAGGGTGAGAAGGTGGTAGACGAATGAGGTGTGAGGTTGTATTCATAGACGATGTCTTCTAGCTGCTCGTCCCAGGGTGCATTGTCATCCAACAAATTCCGGATGGTCTGCGTGATTGCCCCATCCATACGCTCGACCTGGCCTTGCGCCTGCAGCCGGTATGGTGCCCCATTTTCAATCTTGATGTTGAAGTACGCCGCCACTTCTGTAAATGTCCCTGCGAAGTGCGAGCCATTGTCACACTGGATGATCTTGCATCCACGTCCCCAGTATATGACTTCTTCCTTCAAGAACGCTGTGGCGTGTGCTGTGTCGGCCTTGGGGACCGCCCGAGCCATGACCCACTTGGTCATGTGGTCGATGTCAAGAATCCAGTACACGTTATTGGGTTGGGTGGTACGGAGGGGGCCATGAAAGTCAATTAGAACCCTCTCCATTGGTGCGCAGAGGCGGGCGCACACGACGCGGGGCTGTTGGATCCGTTGGGGAGGGTGATGGCAGATGCAAGTCCCACATGTGGCAACAACCTCCCCAATCTGCTTCTTCAATCACACCAAGTAGACCTGTGGGACGAGAGTCTCATATATGGTGGCGGAGCGTGCGTGCATTCGGTATTGTCCTTGCATGATGAGTTTGTCGCCGAGCATCACCGGGGTGTACCAGCGTAGTAAGTATGCGTCATCCTCACGCCTCTAGAGCCGCCCCTGCAGCCACACATACTTGTCGAGCGTGGCTTGGGCATTGGAGCAAACATGGATGTCCGGGTAAATTTCCACCATGGTGCGGCCACCAGATAGGACTTGGGCTCGTGCCCAATCTGACCACTCGTATGTTTTGACTGGTGACTCCTGCTGCCAGTGCTCCAGGTCGCCCCCAGGCGCGAGGGCCAGGAGGCGACGTCGCATTTCCTCAAAGGTCTCCGGTGGTGGGGCGCTCTTCCATCCGCAGACTCGGCCTGGTGCTGCTCGTCACCCTCCACTGGTGGGAGGGCATCAGTCCGTGTGCGCCTGGAGGAGCTGCGTGTGATGGTTGGGTCTGCCGTGCCTGTGGAGGTCGTGGTGACCGGACGCCGGATTCAGGAGGAAGCATGCCGCACGGTGTTGGAGGCATGACAGGTGCCGTATCAACCAATGGCCCGCGGGCCCCGGTAGGGAGGACTCTTGCATGTGTAGACTCAGGGATGGCAGGTGGATTATCCGCCGGAGCTGGTGTCGCCCCCGACGCGGCAGGCGAATCCGGGAGGGGAGGGGAGGCCGGTGCAACACTCAGTCCACCTCGGGACGGTGGATGATCCACCGGTAGCGCTGCCGCCGGGGATGCCGATGGCACTGGAGCTGTAGGGAAAGAGGGAGGTGTCAGGATTTTGAGGAGGGAAAAGTGCGACACAGGAAGGCTCGTGGCGCTGATTGGCACAAGTTATGCGTTAAGCAGGTTGGCAGTAACAAGTTTTGGAAGTGAGCGTTGCGAGACAGGCAGCCGGCCGAGGATGGAAGCGATGACGGTTGCGAGAGTGATGAAGAGAAATGATTGATTGATGGAATAGTGGAAGCAAGAGTATATTGATCTAAGCTACCTTAGAGTAGTGTTTCTTGGGCTTTACTAGGACCCTTGCGAGGTGGAAGCGCTAGTTCGTGTTCTTCGAGAGACGTGTTGCGATGGTTTTACCAGAGCGCCGCTTGTCGGATTTCTCTGAGACTTTGGGACATGATAGTGTCGGTGCACGGATCTCGATTGTACGTGTCCGTTGAGATTCGTGCGGTTCTTTTATTGTGGGTGCTCGGATGTGCTCCAGTCTTCACGCTGATTTCTCTTCTTCATTTCCGACACCCCTCGTGAAGGGGAACCAGCATGGAAGCTTCAGGTGTCTCTGGTCCTGAGACCTAGAAGATGTACCATTGTTGCATGTTGGGCCTGTTCTAGGGTTTTCATGAAGATGTCAGTCCTGTTGGCCTTTGAGGCTACATACTGAACCATGAGTTCCTCTGCCTGCACCTTCTCCCTGATGAAGAAGCAGTGAAATTCAGTGTGCTTGGTTCGTCCATGGTATACTGGATTCTCTGTGAGAGCGATGGTGCTTCGATTGTCACACCATAGGACTGGGAGTGGTTGCGGATATCAAAGGTCTTGCAGTAGGTGTTTTAGCCAGATGGCTTCTTGGACAGCCATGGTTCTTGCGTACAGTTCTGCTTCATAGGATGAAAGTGAAACAGAAGAGGACCTGGCTGATCGCCAGCTGATCAGTCCACAGCCAAGGTGAAAGCCGTAGCCTTGTGGTGATTTTTGGTTGGCGTGATCATCTGCCCAGGAGGAGTCGCTGTATCCTTCTAATGTTATCGGCTGAGTTCTCCCCAGCTCAAGATAGAAGGAGGCAGTCTCTCCTAGATACCTCAAAACTCGCTTTGCTGCCTTCCAGTGTTGGTCACTGTGGTTTCATTCTCCAACGTATCGTGACAGAACACTGAGGGGGAAAGCAAGGTGGGGGCGAGTGCATACCATAGCATACATCAGTGATCCCACCAGTTCAGGATAGGATTCTGGGGAAGGTGATGAGACTGTGTGTGCTGGTGAGGTAAGTTTGTGATCCACCGTCATGGGGGTTGGAGCTCCATTGCTGTTCTCAAGTCCGAAGTGCTTCAGGAGTGAGGCAATGTAGGGTTCTTGGGACAGAGTGATGAGTCACTTCTCCCGGTCCCTCTTTATGTCAATTCCCATGTAATGGGTCAGTTTGTTACATATTGCCCCGTGCCATGCCCTGGAGTTGCCGTCTTCAGGGCGATGGCTCCAGATCCCTGTACAGTGCATTTTTGCATGCATGGACGGTTGTTTCACAAACTAGAGGATAAGCTGGACCAGCTGCAATTTGAATCGCAGCAATCGGCTAAGAATTGAGGGAGTTATGGTCCGTCAAAGCTGGGAGGTGGTGCTGGCCGTCTGGGTTTGGACGGCAGACTTGGTACCGGCCGAAAAGTGATCCGGCGGTGACCAGTTCGACTCCCACCACGCACACCATAGCCAAGGCGCCCCTTGGGAGATGCTAGCAGCAATATCCCGTGGTTCATTAGAGCCATGTGCGCTTTGGAATGGCGGTCTGATGCTTCATTGAGGTCCAGGGCGCTTCGGGCACCCGTCACTCACGCTAGTGCCCTGTCAGGGACAGAGACTCAATGATGCACTCCGAATCGCGTATCGGGCGCTACGGTGGCCCAAATTGCACGCAGTTTGGTGCGTTGGAAACCTTGTGACTAGCACTATAACTTTGCTGATTTGGTCCGTGTCCAGTAATCCACTCAAAATTGATCCCCAGCCCTTCAAACTTTGGGTGTTGCTGAATTCCGTCAGATTTCTGCTCACATAGTGTGTGGCGACCAGAAAGCACACACTTCGTCTAAGACTGCTGCCCAAAAGAGTAGTGAACCTCGGGACGTGGTCAGGCCACGTTGGAAGCACATTTCCAACAAAGGGTTATGGGCCCACGGCCCTGACCGGTCCCAAACGTTCACGGCTTCCGCGGCGGACAGGAGGAGCGTCTCGGACAACCTCGTTGTCAACGTCTGACGACCCGGGTAGCAGAAGCGCAACATGGCGCTGAGAACGGAGTCGCATCTGATCCAGAAGTATGCGGGTGGCCCTGGGTTTGGGCTGTGGAGGTGGCACTTTGAGATCTACCTCGCACACAAGGGGCTACTCGACGTGATGAAGGGCACGGAGGTTCTCGACGAGAAGACTGCGACAGACGAAGAGAAGCAGGCCTTCGCAAAGAAAAATACCGAGGCGCTCATGCTCTTGCTGTCGTCTACTGCTGAGAACCAGTGGGGCTACTTCCAAGGCAGCGCGCTGGCTGCCGAAGCATGGCAAAAGCTTTGCACCATCCACCAATCGACGTCGCTTGCAAACCGGATCTTCGCGATGAAGCGGCTTCTTACGGTGAGGATCGAGGAGGGCGAGGACATCCTCGCCGCCATGCAGCAGATTGAGGCGCTCGCCTCGCAATGCAACGATGTGGGGTGGAAGGTCGACTCTCAGCTGCAGGCGATGGCTCTCCTCATGGCTCTACCTGACAGTTGGAGCCCCCTCATTACCGTCCTCGGTGGATGGGCGGAGGACAAGCTGACCTATGGCGCAGTCGCCGAGTATATCCGCAACGAGGCGCAACGTCGCAGTGGCGGCGAGGCCTCGTCATCCTCATCGGCCCTGGTCACCAAAACNAAGGAGATGGCGAAGCGCGACATGGTCCGCGGCCTCGACATCATCGGTGCAGCAGACGCAGCAGCAGATGCAGCAGCGCACAAAAAGTGCGAGCCTTGCATTTTGGGCAAGGCGAGGCGCAAGCCGTTCAACGAGAACGTGGGGCGCGGCCACGATCTGCTGGAGATCGTGCACAGTGATGTGTGCGGACCGTTCAAAACGCCGTCAAAAGGCGGCGCGCGGTACTTTGTCACCTTCATCGATGACTGCAGTAGAAAACTCTACGTGTACTTCATGAAGCGGAAGGGCATGGTGCTGGACCGGCTGAAGGAGTACGTCGCCGCGGTGGAGAGGCAGACTGGCCGCAAGGTCAGAGCGCTACGCAGCGACAATGGCGGAGAGTACGTGGGCTGCAGTGGGTGGCTAAAGGAGCAGGGCATCAAGTGGGAGCACACAACTCCCTACTCGCCACAATCTAATGGCGTGGCGGAGCGAGCAAACCAGACGCTGCTGAANGTCGCAGTGGCGGCGAGGCCTCGTCATCCTCATCGGCCCTGGTCACCAAAACGCGTGGTGGCGGCAGTGGCGGCAAGGGAGGCGGCGGAAAGGGTGGCGGCAAGAAGGGCGCCAAGAAAGGTGCGTGCCACAATTTTGGCAAGGAGGGCCATTGGGCCCGTGAGTGCCCGCAGGAGGCGAAGGCCGGCGGCAAGGACGCCAAAGGCAAGAAGGCGCTCCTCAACGGCACCACAAACCATAACCTCAAAGGGGCCAACAGGCGGTGCCTGGATTCCGGCGCCGAGGAGCACACCCAAGTCGAGAAGGTGGGATTCGTCCGCTACTCCAAATCTGCCAAGTCTATGGTGGTCGCGAACNACCGGCTGAAGGAGTACGTCGCCGCGGTGGAGAGGCAGACTGGCCGCAAGGTCAGAGCGCTACGCAGCGACAATGGCGGAGAGTACGTGGGCTGCAGTGGGTGGCTAAAGGAGCAGGGCATCAAGTGGGAGCACACAACTCCCTACTCGCCACAATCCAATGGTGTGGCGGAGCGAGCAAACCAGACGCTGCTGAACATGGTGCGTACGATGCTCGTGGACGCGGGATTGCCGCGGAGCTTCTGGGCGAACGCGGTGCGTACGGCAAGCTACACCATCAACCTGACCCCGACAGCGGTGCTGAAGGGGAAGAATGGCTGGAAGACGCCGCAGGAGGTATGGAGCGGGCGCAAGCCAAGTGTGGCGCACCTGAAGGTCTTCGGGTGCAAGGCGCACACGATGGTGTAGGCGGCACAACGGCGCGATGGAAAACCGGACCCACGTGCCAAGCCGTGTCTCTTCCTTGGCTACGAGAGCGCGCTTAAGGCGTACCGGCTCTACGACGTGAGCAAGGAGGAGATCTTCAGCAGCCGTGACGTTGAGTTCGACGAGCACCAGACCTACAGCAGCAGCAGCAGTGACATCGGCGTGGTGGACTCCCGAAGCAGGGGGAGTGGTTCCAGCTCCTAACCGATGAGGAGGAGCCGGCGGACGCCGACACAANAGTCGAGCCTGCGGCCGGCCAAGGAGACGTTGAGGTGGAGGTGGAGGTGAACGGTAAGAAGATGTTGCGTGTCATCCGTGATGTGCAACATGTCCCCGGTCTGGCTGACATTCTAAGTGTTAGTCGCTTGACGGATAAGGGGTATGAGGTGCTCTTCCACAGGAAAGGCGCAGTGGTGCGCATGGACGGCGACGGCGAAGTCGTGCTGGAGGCAAAGCGCGAGGGCGGTCTCTACATCGTGGAGACAAAGGTGATCCCCGCAGCAGCAGACACAGCAGATTCGCAAGAACGTGCCGTCAACCTGGCCAAAGAAGGGGGAGCTGATCTGGAGCTCTGGCACCGGCGGCTGGGGCATTCGTCGCCCGCAGTCGTGAAGGAGATGGCGAAGCGCGACATGGTCCGCGGCCTCGACATCATCGGTGCAGCAGACGCAGCAGCAGATGCAGCAGCGCACAAAAAGTGCGAGCCTTGCATTTTGGGCAAGGCGAGGCGCAAGCCGTTCAACGAGAACGTGGGGCGCGCCCAGGATCTGCTGGAGATCGTGCACAGTGATGTGTGCGGACCGTTCAAAACGCCGTCAAAAGGCGGCGCGCGGTACTTTGTCACCTTCATCGATGACTGCAGCAGAAAACTCTACGTGTACTTCATGAAGCGGAAGGGCATGGTGCTGGACCGGCTGAAGGAGTACGTCGCCGCGGTGGAGAGGCAGACTGGCCGCAAGGTCAGANCGCGATGGAAAACCGGACCCACGTGCCAAGCCGTGTCTCTTCCTTGGCTACGAGAGCGCGCTTAAGGCGTACCGGCTCTACGACGTGAGCAAGGAGGAGATCTTCAGCAGCCGTGACGTTGAGTTCGACGAGCACCAGACCTACAGCAGCAGCAGCAGTGACATCGGCGTGGTGGACTCCCGAAGCAGGGGGAGTGGTTCCAGCTCCTAACCGATGAGGAGGAGCCGGCGGACGCCGACACAATCACTGACGAAGAGTCTTCGGTGAGCGACAGTGCTGGGGTGCAGCAGGGCGGCGGTGCAAACGCACGTGTCGCAGAGGCACAGGACGTAGCAGCCGAAGCAGAGGAGGCCGAGGACGTGAACAGGGCTGCCGAGGAGCACCAACAGGACCAGCTGCCGGTGTCACCAAAATCACCGCGACGTAGCCGAAGGCAGCGGAATGCGGCAAAAAGGTATGACGCAGCAACGGGCAGCTGGATCGGCATGGCGCGGTGCATGATGGCAGCCGCAGCGGAGCCAAAAACCGTGCAAGANGTGGAGAGGCAGACTGGCCGCAAGGTCAGAGCGCTACGCAGCGACAATGGCGGAGAGTACGTGGGCTGCAGTGGGTGGCTAAAGGAGCAGGGCATCAAGTGGGAGCACACAACTCCCTACTCGCCACAATCTAATGGTGTGGCGGAGCGAGCAAACCAGACGCTGCTGAACATGGTGCGTACGATGCTCGTGGACGCGGGATTGCCGCGGAGCTTCTGGGCGGAAGCGGTGCGTACGGCAAGCTACACCATCAACCTGACCCCGACAGCGGTGCTGAAGGGGAAGAGCGGCTGGAAGACGCCGCAGGAGGTATGGAGCGGGCGCAAGCCAAGTGTGGCGCACCTGAAGGTCTTCGGGTGCAAGGCGCACGCGATGGTGCAGGCGGCACAACGGCGCGATGGAAAACTGGACCCACGCGCCAAGCCGTGTCTCTTCCTTGGCTACGAGAGCGCGCTTAAGGCGTACCGGCTCTACGACGTGAGCAAGGAGGAGATCTTCAGCAGCCGTGACGTTGAGTTCGACGAGCACCAGACCTACAGCAGCAGCAGCAGTGACATCGGCGTGGTGGACTCTCCGAAGCAGGGGGAGTGGTTCCAGCTCCTAACCAATGAGGAGGAGCCGGCGGACGCCGACACTGACGAAGAGTCTTCGG
>SZWC01000029.1:348288-365760 GCA_023375785.1 Penium margaritaceum | reverse complement strand
GTGGCCCAAATTTGGAGAGACGCGCGTGAGCTCGGTCAAATTGAAAGAGTAGGACGTAGGCTGTGGAACCCCAGGCTCGAAGCTTGGAGACATCTGGCGTATATCCCAGCCAGAGTTCTGCTGGGGTGATGTCGGGAAGATGCTTGGCTGGATAAAAGTTGTGTACCCTGGTGGCATAGCGGAATGCATAGGTCCTGAAGGTTTCCGGCGCTCCGGCATGCACAAGTAGAGTGCGCGTGAGAGCGGCCAGGACACCATTCTGTCTTTCTACCACTCCGTTCTGCTTGGGTGCTTCTGGGACACTATGCTCAATGCCGCGTTCTGCCAGGAATACACGGAGCTCATGAGATAGGAATTCACTACCTCTCTCTGTCCGGACTTTACCAATGGACCGGTTGAGGCGACTCATCTAATACTTTGACCACCTGACGAAGGCAGGCTTGGCATCGGCTTTAGACTTGAGAGGGACTGTGGCGCCGAAGCGAGAATGGTCGTCCACAATGGTGAGGAAGTACTCATAGCCTTGAAGGGAGGTGGGACGAATTGGTCCCACAAGATCCATGTGGAGGATGTCAAGAGGTCTTGCTGTTCGAGCGGCTCGAGGAGGGTGATGGGATACTTTTAATATCCCAAGACTGCAAGCAGTGCAGGATGGTCATGCAAGGCGAGTTAGTGGGGAGAGCAATGGCAGGCCTTTTACCATATTTTTGGCCTGTACACGGAGAAGCGCATTGAAATTTTGATGACCAAGGCGATGATGATGCAGGAGTAGAGGATGTGAGAGGCTGCGGCAGTCACAGGTGGAGGGTTGAGTGTCGGCTTCAACAGCAAAGATTGCTGTTGTGCGAGGAATCTGCAGGCGATAGAGGTTGTTGCGAGCTGTGAAGGTTGCATGCGGTTTGTTATCAGCTATCGTCAGTTGGGCTTCCGAACCATAGGCGGGGAAGAAGATGTTTTCACCTTCCTTTTGGAGTTAATGAACAGAAAGGAGATTGTGTCGTAGGTCAGGGGTATGGTAACCCCGGATTTGTCCACTTGGTGCTGCCGGAGACGTGAGAGTAGCGGAGTAGCGGCAGAGATATGTCATTCCTTTGGTGGCACCAGTGATGGTTACTGGTGTTGCCAATGGTGTGGTGACGTCAGCATCTTTGAGAGCATGAATAACACACCCTGAGTCGAGAACTTGTTCAATGTAGAGGGAGGCAGATGTTGTAAGAAGAGTCAGCGGAGGAGGTTCTCCATCTTGAACGGAAACTTGTGCGACATCGAGAATGGAGGGCTCAGGTGCGGTGTCACCGTCCGTATTGTCATCGGCTGGCGCGGCGCGAGGTGGAAGGAGGCGAACAAGCACAATTGCGACTGTGAAGAAGATCACTGGAATCATGGTGGCCTGTCAACCAGGGCTGGAAACTGTCAGAATAATGTAGTCACGAGAGTGACAGCAGCAGAAGCAAGCTGAAGCAACAAACAGGCATGCGGGCGTCAGCAGAGTGACGTAGGCGAGAGCGATGCGAGCAGTTAGTCGTGAGAGCAGGTGGAGACTGAGAAGCAAGGTAGCCGCGGTAGACAAGTTGATGTGAGAGAGGGTGCTTGCTAGGCGAGTGATGATTAGCGGAGTGTGAGGGCTGAGCGAAGGGGCGAGAGTGACTGAGCGAAGCGTTGAGAGGTGGTGAAGACAAGAAGCGTGAGAGATGAGGAGAGCGAGGACACGGCGGCGAAGCCGCAGAACCAAAGGAGAACAGGATAGGCAGAACTATTCTGTTTAAGTTTTGGAGGGAATGAGCATCCTCCATATATACAGGCAAACAGGGCATACGAGCAACGGCTTCTTCGCTAGCCGGACGCGAGCGACTCATTGTCACGTTGGTCGGTCACGGTTCGCATGGGACCGCTGGACCTTTTATTTGTTCTCTCTTGCGAGAGGTGACCTGGACTTCTGCTTGTGTTATCCGAAGCCTCTTTCCGCAACAAGAATCGGAGTCAGAGAACATACATTTCTGACACCCTCCCTGAATCTGACTCGATTCTTGTAAGGTTGGCTTCCTCCTCGGGTCCATCAAAGTACTTGATGAATGTGGTTCCCGGGAGGTTTCCTTGTAGCAGTCACGGACCAGTGGAATTCGAGCAGATGCTACTACTCAGCAGTGTTGTAGTCTTGGTGGTTCGTGGGCTGCGGAGGCATGGGGCAATGGCATGCGTGAAGTAGGTCTCTCCACATTTTGCTGAGGGTGCATTTGCGTTTGCGAATGAGGGGATGGAAGATGGGAGTAGTGATGCTGAGCAAGGCTCCTCGAATTTCTTCTACCACAAAGGGTACCAGAGTGTAGCGGAAATTTGCAGGAAAGCGTCCGCCTCCTTTGTGGAGAAGGTAGTATTGGAGGGTGTAGGAGATTGGGACGCCTTTGATGTAACAGAGGTGGAAGAGGTTGCAGAAGTCTTGCGACCACTAGAGAATGTTTGTCGCTCCACTTGCACTGAGTACCAGATCCTCAGATTGTGTGAGGAAGTGCCATGGGAAAGAGGAGAAGTTGACTGGTCCATAAATACTGGTGGTAGTGTTGACAAGTGGTCGGTCTGCTGGAAGAGGAGGTCTCTTGGCGATGAAGGTCATTTCGAAATGACGAGAAGCCGAGAGGTGGTGAGATGAGAGCAGTTGTTGATGGAACTGAAGAGGCAGGTGAAGAGCGTTTCGATGAAGGCAGAGAAGACTTGAGAGGTTGGAGCGAAGAGACTGAGAAGGGCTGAGTGCGGTGAAGGAGGATGTTAATGAGTTACTGGGCAGGGCGGATAAAGACGGGCAGAGGATCTGATGAGGACTTGATGGGTACAGGGATGGAACCTCGTGCACTGTGGAAATTTTCGGTGTAGACGCAGGTCGTTGCAGGGGAGGTGATACGACCGGGCGGATCCTTGTGCCGAGTGGAGCGGAAGCTGATGATGAAGGATGAATGCTCGATGATGGAATGGGCGCAGGGGCGAATCGTGTGCGTAGAAGTAAGTTACGGCGTGGGCGTAGGTTGTCGCATAGAAGGCAATGCAACCGGGCGGATCCATGTGCCGAGCTGAAGTGGAAGCTGAAGCGGAGGAAATGATTGATGGATGAGTAGGCGCAGGGGCGAAACCTTGTGCGCTGAGGAAGTTTCAGCGTGGGCGCAGGTCGTCACGAAAAAGGTGAAGCAACCGGGCGGATCCTTGTGCCAAGCTGGAAGCAATGCGAAGCAGAGAAGCAATTGATTGATGAGTGGGCGCAAGGCCAGAACCACGTGCGCTAAAGGAAGTTTCCGGCAGGGGCGCAGGTCGTCGCGGAAAAGGGGATACGACCGGGCGGATCCTTGTGCCGAGCGGAGCTGAAGCGGATGATGTCGAAAAACGATTGATGATGGAGTGGGCATAGGGGCGAAACCACGTGCGTGAGGAGATGATGCTGATGCGGATGATGAACGGAAGGCGGTGCAAAGAATGCTGATGATGGAGGGGGAGGCGATGCGGAGGCGGTCCGGATGATGCTGATGACAAAGGGATGAAGATTAGGCAGAGGCGAGCGGCCTATGAAGCTGAGGAACCTCGAATGAGGAGGAAGAGGAACAAAGGAGGCAGATGAAAACGGCGAGAGACGGAGAGCGACGTGGGCGGAGAGGGAGAGGATGAAACGCGGTGCGGTAGATGGAGGTGAAACAACCACTTCCTCTTGCGTTCAGGAGAGTGACGGCTTGTTCCCAGTTGGCTCGGAAGTGGGAGCAGGAAGACTGGTGGTGTCCGATATTCTGTTGGCTGGAGGAAGTTGGCTGTGGCAGAGGAAGTCAGGCAGCGGGCAGGGACTTAGACTGCTGATGCCAGGAGAGTGATGGCTTGTTCCCCAGTTGGCTCGGAAATGGGAGCAGAAAGACTGGTGGTGTCCGATATCCTGGCAGCGACAGCTTTGACTGCAGCTGCTGAAGAGGCGAGGAGGTGATGCGAGAAGGTGGCTCGAGATGATGGATGCTGGCAAGATGGGGATGACAGCGAAGAAGGGGCAAATGAAGCTGATGAGGCGAGGAGAAAGCGAGGAAGATGCTGGCGGAGGCAGATGTGATGAGGAGCAGCGGACGACAGAGAGTAGGAAGCTTCTTGGTAGTTGACAGCAGGTGGCGGCTCGGGAGTCACTTGCAACTGATATAGGCGACACGTCACCGGTTGTTGGCCATGGGCGCGAAAATGGGCGCAGGGCCTTCTTAGGACAACGAGGCGTTTCTTCAGCGTAGAGAACTCATCGGACCGCTGGTGTCAGCTCCGGATGAAGCGAGGAGGCGCGAGACGGCGGTAGCGGTGGCAGGAGAATGTGAGCAGAAGCGATGGAGCGAGGACGGCGGCAGGGCGATGACACGGTCACGGATCTCCAGGTGATGTTGCCTGAAGCTCTGATACCATGTCAGAAGCATGTAGTCATGAGAGTGACAACGGCAGAAGTAAACAGAAGCAACAGACAGGCATTCGGGCGTTAGCAGAGTGACGTAGGCGAGAGCGATGCGAGCAGTTAGTCGCAAGAGCAGGTGGAGATTGAGAAGCGAGGTAGCCGAGGTAGACAAGTTGATGTGAGAGAGGGTGCTTGCCATGCGAGTGATGATTGGCGGAGTGTGAGGGCTGAGTGAAGGAGCGAGAGTGCCTGAGCGAATTGTTAAGAGGTGGAGAAGACAGGAAGTGTGAGAGATGAGCAGAGCAAGGGCACGGCGGCGAAGCCACGGAACCAAAGGGGAACAGGATGGGCAGAACTGTTCTGGTTAAGTTTTGGAGGGAGTGAACATCCTCCATATATACAGACGAACAGGACATACGAGCAACGGCTTCTTCGCTAGCCGGACGCGAGCAGCTTACTGTCACTTTGGTTGGTAACGGTTTGCATGGGACCGCTGGACCGTTTATTTATTCTCTCTTGCAAGAGGTGACCTGGACTTTTGCTTGTATTATCCGGAGCCTCTTTCCGCAACAAGAATCGGAGTCCGAGAACATACATTTCTGGCAGAAACCTAGTGCTCTGATACCATGTCAGGATTTTGAGGAGGGAAGAGTGCGAGAGGGGATGGCTCGTGGCGCTAATTGGCAAAAGTTATGAGTTGAGCAGGGTGGCACTAACAAGTTCTGGAGGTGAGCGATGCGAGACAGGCAGCCGGCCGAGGATGGAAGCGATGACGGTTGCGAGAGTGATGAAGAGAAGTGATTGATTGATGGAATAGTGGAAGCAAGAGTACATTGATCTAAGATACCTTAAAGTAGTGTTGCTTGGACTTTGCTAGGACCCCTGCGGGGTGGAAGCGCTACTTCGTGTTCTTTGAGAGACGTATTGCGATGGTTTTCCCAGAGCGTAGCTTGTCGGATTTCTCCAGGACTTTGGGACATGATAGTGTCGGTGCACGGATCTCGGTTGTGCGTGTCTGTTGAGATTCGTGCGGTTCTTTTATTATGGGTGCTTGGATGTGCTCCTGTCTTCACGCTGGTTTCTCTTCTTTATTTCCGCCACGAGGAGAGAGCGGGTGGGGGAGAGGACTGAAGACTAGAAAAACGTTTTAAGTCCCGCTCCAGAGAGGAGGAGAGGAGGGTGGAGGGGAAGCAAGAGAAGTCGACAGCTGATCCACCGGAGGCGACGCAGTCGTCGGAGATGTGGTCGCTGCAGCCACAGGCGGCGCGGGTCGAGGGTGCGGCGGACCTGCGATGATCCCCACTTGAGTGGATGTCAAGGGAGGAAGGGCGGACACGGAGGGTGGGACGGCAGTCAATGGTGGACGGTCAGCTGAGGAATGCTCCTCACGGTTGCAGGGCAATTCTTCACCATTGGTGCTTGAATTAGATGCCGAGGAGGAAGGGCCGAGCCGCTGACGGTGAAGCCGGCGCATGAGCACCCTCAGTGTCATCGCGTTAGGAGGGTCGACAGTTTGTACCGGGAAGATAACTGTGAGGCCTGCATGATCCTGGCGATCTCCCTCCACATGGCGGTATGAAGTCCACAGCATGATCCCATGGTGAGGAAAAGGATGCAGGTTTGCAGGAAGAGGACCTTGTTGGCGATACTGCACCACCCAGTCAAGAAAGCAGCATAAAGCTCGCGCTCTACGGTGAAGAGAGAGGTCGAGGAGGTAAAGAAAGCGGAGGAAGTCGTGATGGTGCAGATGAAAACTCCATGCCAGGAATGGAAGGAGGCTGGGCTGGATTCGTTCTGGGTGGGTGGTTATCATGGTCCAGTGTAGGAAGCAGCAGAAGGTTGCCGGTCCGGTAGCAGTGCAAAACGTCCAGCGGATAGAGGTGCCGCAATTCTTCGAGGTACTCATCCCACTCGTCCTCCAGCCTGTGCACGGCACTGGTGATGAACACGCGGACCATATCACGGATCAATTGCTGTTGTAGGTACTGCACACGCTCATTGATGAGCTGTTTGGCCTGATCAACCAGCGTGTAGATGGTACTGTATTGCTAGAAGACATCCTCACGGATGGCCAGGACCCTCGCCCTTTGGTGCGACATATCCTGCAGTCTTGCATGATCGGCTGCCCACTCCTCCTCGCACTCAGTTCGTAGCTGCTGTAGATCTGGTAACTCCGCCTCGAGCTGCTGCAGCCCTACGGTCAAACGAGCCATCTCTGCACGTGTTGCCCGGAGGGTTCGGCCCAACTTTGCTCTTTGGTTAATAAGACACTGCCCTTCCGCTGCGGGTGGCTCGTCACCTCTGTCCGCAGCCTCGTTCCAATCATCTTGCAGGCGCCGCACCTCTTGGAGTCTTGCTTGGATTGCCGCTGCTCGAGTTTCTTGGACCTGAATGTGCTACTGTCTGTCAGCGCGGGCGGACTTGCACGCAGCGAGGCCGTTCCTCGCTTGAGCCAGGTTGGCGGCAGAGCTACGTACATGATCCGTGTACGTCCTCACCCACGTCCCGTGCTGCTCCCAGAGTCTCTCCACTCTAACTACCCATGCTCAATTCTGGGTGATGTGAAGCGCGAATGCTTGCCACCGTGCCTCGTTGCTATGAGGGTTAGGTACTTCTGGTGAGGGTGGGGGTGCCGGGCAGGGGTCATCCATACGCAAGGTGTGGAGAAGGTCGTCTGCTTCCGCCATAGTGAGAAACGCTGCGAGCGTGCGGGCCTCGAACTCAGAAGCAGCAGTCGCGTTCACCGTGCGTTCAGCGAGTTCGTACTCGTACCGGGCCTAGTCGGTGTGGGCCATCTCTGGCGTGTGGCTGGTGGTGTCGGTCTGTCGTTGTTCTCGAGTAGTGGTTGCGCGATAAGTGTGTTCCAGAGTGTCCAGAACTGTGGTTGTCTCTGTCGTTGACTGGCGGCTGCGTAAACAGTGTGAACTTTGTGAACGAGAATTTGAGGACCGCCGTCCCGATCCGCGAGAGGGCGCCCGAGCGATCCGGGACGGCCGGGCGGGATGGGCATGTCGCCGTGGTTGTCGAGGGGCGAGGGGCATGTCAGGTTCCAGGTCACGTTGATGTGTTGGACGCTCACCTTGAATCACCCGTGATCGCGTGGAGACGCGTTCTCCTAAGAAGACGATGTCTTGTGAAGCTCTTGTCGTCGTTTTCCTGCGTCGTGTGATGTGGGCATGCACCTCCGTCGGATACGGTGCATGATCCTCCGGAGAGTCACTTCTGTACGTGGAGGATGCCGGTGCATTAGCAACAATTCTCATAAAGCGTGCTCCGGTGGATCGATCGCCTGCATGCGCTGAGCGGCTGGTCGGATAGGCCTACCCCGTCAGCAATCAAGCGTCTTGCTGATGTGGCATTTCCGTTGCTTCAAATTGAAGCGGGACGTATGATGGCGCCCCGTCATTGTCGTGCAACGTCATGCATTTTCCCTCGAGCAAAATTATCACGTCGCATGCTGTCAACCAGTCGTTTGCGAGGAGGACATCGTATGTGGACGTTTCACACACTTGGACCGGCAAGCTTCGGTGAATGTTTCCGACCTAAAGGGGAAGTAAATCAATATGGTCCTCGGATTGGGTGATATCCCCTCCCGCGGTGCCGAAACAGAGGTCGACGGCTCGTATGAAGTTTGACCAATTAAGCCACCGAATGACGCGCATGGCGACTGTGGTATGCGTCGCCCCCGTATCCACAATAGCGACAAATTTCACCCCGGCAATCCAGACAGTGCATGAGATCACTGTACACATGTACTCCAGCAATGGCTGGCAGCACAGGGCCATGGGTCGCCATGTAAGGACCCCCGTATCAAGAATGTCGTGAATGGCCCGCCGAGTTTCATCGACATGATCCCTCATCATACGGTGACCCGGCAATTTGAGCCTATAGTTCACTCTCCACCCGGATGGTGCCAACGCGGCGTTAATCTCCACGAAGAAAGTCTCAAGTTTTATAATTGACCCCAGCAGATGAGTAAGGACTTCCATCCAAGGCAGCACGAGGTGGGTTTGGTCGAAAAATTACCAGATGGCGTCCGCCACTGATGAACGGACCGCACTTGGTGGCGTCGGCGTCACAGCTGGCAGAGTGTGCGCCGTGGGTGCTGGGGCAGGGTCATGTTGCATACGGTGAAGCCAATCTCCATATTCTTTGTGCGTCCATCCTGGCACATTCTTGAAGAGGTCGATTCTTCATCGCACATTGATGTGGCCTACGTTCACGTCGTATTGAGGGAAGCCCTCAAGAGGGTATACCCAGCGGTACTCCTCAGCGGTGAGGTCGCACGTCTGGCCTTGAATTAGAACAGTTCCACCAGGAGGGGGCTCGTGCGGAGGTGGTCCGCCTCCATATGATGGTAATTCGTGGGAGCTGCGGTCCTTCCACCCTTCACGTGGTAATCGGCTAAGAGCATCTGTATTGCGGTTCGCAAATTCTGATTCATATTTGATCGTGAGGTTGTGTCCTTGTAGAAGTAGGGCCCATTTGCCAAGAATTCGCTCGTGGTTCTGCGTCGTAAGCAGCTATTGGAGGGCCTGATGATCTATGAGGATGGTGAAGGGTTTCCCATTCTTGACGCAACATCTGTATAACTGGATAGCCCATAAGACCACCAGAAATTCTCCTTTCACAGGAGGATACTTAGCATTCGCGTCGTTGAGCGTGCACCTGTCGTAGCAGACCACCCTCATCATGCCATCGTCTCCGCGTTGAGATAGGATAGCCCCAATACCTTCCTGTGAGAAGTCTGTTGTGATGACGAACGGCATATTGAAATTCGAGAATTCCAGCATCGGCGCCGTGATAAGGCGATGCTCAATCTCGACCCATGCGAGCTGGCAGGCCTCCGTCCACTCAAAGGGTTCATCTTGGTGAGTGAGGTGCTGCAAAGGATGAACAATCGTGGCATGATAACGGACAAACTTGCGGTAGAAGCTGACGAGCCCGAGGAAGATCTTGACCTCGGATGATGTAATGGGGCGCTTCCACTCACGGACGGCTGCAATCTTGGTTGGGTCTGTAGATATTCCTTGTGCACTGATGAGAAATCCCAGGATCTCCATGCTAACCGCCTCAATGACACACTTGGCGGCTTTCAAATGAAGGTTTGCGGAGTGTAGGACCGAAAACACGGCATCAAGCAAAGCCATCAGCTCTTGGAAGCTAAACGCAGCGACCATGAAGTCATCCACGTAACAACATGCGTTGGGAACATTACGTAGTACTTGGTCCATTATGCGTTCAAACGTAGCACTGGCATTGCGCAATCTGAAGGGCATACGGGTGAAGGCATATAGCCCGTACGGGGTGATGAATGCTATCTTCAGCATAGAGTTTCGATCCATATGAATAGTGTGAAAGGCAGATTTGACGTCAAGCTTGGCAAACCAACTCTTTCTGCAGTGTCGTTCTTGGATGTCGACGATGAGTGGCATGGGGTAAGCATCTTGAATGGTGACCTTGTTAAGGTCACGGAAGTCAACACAGAACCGTTTTGTGCCGTCCGATTTCCCCATAATCACCAGAATGGAGTGCCATGGGCTTTTCACATCGACAATCACGCCCTGTTCCTTGAGCTCACGCAGGACCTCATTGATGATGTCCTTCTGGTCCTAGAGCAGGCGTCGAGCCTTTTGCTTATGTGTAGTTGCGTCTCCTGTGTTAATGACATGGACTGTGTCGACTGCTCCGATCTACTTTGACTTGTTTTCACACATTTCTTCATGGTAGATGAGAAGCTCCTTGACTTCCTACCTCTGCTCCTCTGTTAGGTGCTCATGGGGCATGTGGCCCCATCGTTGGGAATGTAGGACTGTGGGTGGTGGCAGCTCTTCATCCCCCACCAGACCGACTCTGAGATCAAGGTCTGGATCCCAATAATCATATACCTGCAAGTTCAAATTGCGGGAGCCACATGGGGAGATAGTGAGGGCCTTTGGTTGACATGGAGATGGCTCATCATCGAGGCGCAGCGAGCGGACGTCACTCATGGGTTCTTCATCTGAGTCTTCTGAACTGACATCTTCACAGATGGTAGTGTCGTTGTCACACACCAGCATTTTCCCTTTGCGCTTCGCCTCCTTGACAAGATCGTTTAGGATTGTTGGCTGCGCGGTCACTGGTACGAGTGGGCGGCTCGACACCTGAAGAGGCCCTGGATGAGGTGAGGTGATCGAGTCGGGCTGAGGTCAGCACGGTGGGGTTCTGCTGTGGGAAGGAACAGCCATGTGGGGGATTCTGCTGATGGTTTGGGTATCGGTCCCATGGGGAGCTTCAGGTGATCATCCGTCGGAGTAGCTTGTGCTCGTTCAGGGCATGGCTGCTGGGCTGTGGGTGTGCAATCCATCATCCTTCTTCCTCGGCTTGTGGCTCAATCACAGGAGGGACATCATGCTTGGGGAATGCCATGATAGAATTCCTGGCTGCATGGTCTTCAGCACGGGCTTCTTCCAGGGAGAAGGGGTGACCGAACTTCGTAGGCATTGACGTCCTTGGGCCCACAATCAGAGCTGTATAGGTGGTATACCCTCATGACATCAACTTCATGACTCCGTCCGCATAGAACAGGCCTGCTTGTCGGGGGATGAGATAGTCTGTTCCTAGCAGGACATCGTAGGTGCGGGCCACCATGACCTGCACTCGCACAACGTCGTGGATGAGGCCCACCTGCAGGGGAAGGTTATCTACGTACGACACCATGTCCTGCGTCCATGTCGCTGGATGCATTCGTGAACACCTTAGTTGTTGGTTGAATCTTGTGCTGCCAGCCGATTGCTTGCAGGACTTGAAGTGTCACCGTGGTATGGGTGGCGCCAAGGGCGATGATTGCTAGGAACTTCTTGCCACATATCCACACATAACAGCTAGCCACTTCATGGTGGGGAGCCTGCATTCGTGGTGGTGCAAGGGGCATGGGCCGCCACCTCCATGCGTCGGGTTATTTGGCTACCCGGCTGAGTCAGTCATGTGGGGCCCGAGTGCAGCTAAGGTGAATGCCGGCTGGTCGAAGCTTTTCGGCGTATTCCTGCAGAACCGTTACGAGGTGGGATTGTGCTGTAGATACTCTCCAAAGGATATCTCCTAGAAGGGACGGTGGAAGGAGGTCAGGGCACTTGCCGTGGGCTCGTCGCATGCTGAAGGCGCAAAGGTCACCCTCCGACGACGTGGAGGCGTGGGACCCCTTGGAGGGCGCGTGCGCGGTTAAGGTGGGGGCTTCAGGGGCTTCGCCGAAATCTGACTTGGTAACCGTGTCGAGCGCGCTTCGACACGTGTTTGCAGGTCAGCTTCAGCCCGTTCCTGTTGCTCTTTATATTGGCGCATGCACTCATACATCTCCGCAATCGACCATCCTTCCACACCTTGTACGTGAGCCACCGTGACCAGTTCCTGTTCTGCAGCCGTCGGGGGAGTCTCCGAGGTCTGTTCTTCGGAGCGGGGAAGATCGAGCTTCACATTCCGTGTAGGAGTATCTGAGGTAGATGGCTGAGTAGCAGCTGGTGTCTCTCCCGTCTCCCTCTGCTGCGCATACGCCTTCCATTGCGCCAGCCCATTGCCCACCGGACCAGAGGGACGAGCGGTGATGTTGGGACCAACAGCTTGCCGTGCAGCGGCAGGTCCTGGTCCAACCGGTCCGCGTCCTTGGTATTGTCCTCCTCTGGGTGACACGCCTGGCATTGGGGCGGGATTGGGACATTATCGGTGCCGATGGGTGAATTATACGCATCCATAGCAACTCACGGGTGGGTAGTTATGGGGGTTCCTCAGGTTGGGTGTCCAAGCTCCTGTAGGCATGCAAATAGTGGGCGCCACATGTTGCTTTAGAGCAAACTGTTCTTGAGCTGCTTGTCATTTGATTTCCCTTTGCTGATGTTCTACTTCCTCCTTCAGTGCGTCTAATGTGCTGAAATGTCGTAAATTCAAATGTGTTAGCGATCCCCGGGACAAGAGAATCCCGGTAATACTCCTTAATCATGCGCAAGGGTATGTCGACGCATCGCACCGAGATCTTGTTTAACTTGTCGTTGTGTAACTTGATGTTTTCTCCAGCCTTCATGCGGATGGTACAAATGTGGAGCTCTGCTTCTTCGAGGCTCATGAGGTCAAAACGCTCGGTCATCCTATTCGCCAAATCATCAAAGTCAGCAAAAGGACGTTCCTTATGCTATGCAGTGAAGTACTCCAAAGCTTTCCCTTGTAGCGCTAGGTGCACTGCTGGGACAATGTAGTCAGGAAATAACAGCCCATCATCGAGACAAGTGCCCAACTTGAACAGCCACATGGCCGGGTCCTCCTCTGGTTCACCCTTGAAGACGTCGAGCTTTGGGAGAGTGTAAGAAGCCTTCGTCGCTCGGTTAAATGTCAGTTCCTGTGGAGGCACCATTAGCACCTACGCCCGTGGCGGGGCCCCCAGGTGGGATCGATGTGCTTGCACCAGGCCAACTGCCCTAGCACCAGCCGATGAAGCGACTACTGCTCCCCTTGGTCAAGCACGTCCTGCATCGGTTCCTCCCAGCCCAAAACTTCCCATGTGCTGTCTTACTGAACTATTGGTGGCTTGGTGTGGCTATTGTGCGCAATGCCTTGACAAAATTGACATGTGCCACTGACCATGACCACAAAGTGTGTCATGTACCTTAAACGGCTATGAATCATAACACGAGTCAGCCACAGTTAGAGTGTCTAGTCACAGTGCAGATATTCTGGGTATTACCTAGCAGGTATAAGCAAGGTAGAATACGGGTGTCTTGGTATGGCTATTGTGCGCAATGCCTTGACACAGTTGGCATGTGCTACTGACCATGACCACAAATGTATCCGAGTGCCTTTTACTTCTATTGATCATAAAAAGAGTTAGCCACGGTCAGAGTTCCCAACCACAGTGCACATCCAATATGCACGACCTTGCAGGTATAAACAAGCTAAAAACCTGGCTGCTTGGCACGGCTATTGTGCGCAAGACCTTGACAAAGTTGGCATGTGCCATAAACCATGACCACAATGTTTACCAAGTACCTTAAACGGCTATGGTTCATAACACGAGTCAACCACGGTCAGAGTGTCCAATCACAGTGCAGATGTACTAGGCATGACCTTGCAGGTACAAACAAGGCATTACACTTGTGGCTCGCTGTGGCTATTATGCGCAACGCCTTGACAAAGTTGGCATGTGCCACTAACCATGACCACAAAGTTTACCAAATGACTTTAACTTCTACGAATCGTAACACGAGTCAGCCACGGTTAGAGTGCCCAAGCACAGTGCACATCTTATATGCATGACCTTGCAGGTATAAACAAGGTAAAAAACCGGTGGCTTGGCACGGCTATTCTGCGCAATGCCTTGACAAAGTTGGCATGTTCCACTGACCATGAACACAAAGTTTACCAAGTACCTTAAATGGCTATGAAACATAACACGAGTCAGCCACGGTCAGGCTGTCCAATCACAGTGCAGATATACTGTGCTTGACCTTACAGGTATAAACAAGGTCGAATACTGGTGGCGCGGTGTGGCTAGTCTGCGCAATGCCTTGACAAAGTTCGCATGTGCCACTAACCATGACCACAAAGTTTACCAAGTGCTTTTAACTTCTACGAATCGTAACACGGGGCAGCCAAGGTAAGAGTGCCCAATCACAGTGCACATCTTATATGCATGACCTTGCAGGTATAAACAAGGTAAAAAACTGGTGGCTTGGCACGGCTATTGTGCAAAATGCCTTGAAAAGGTTGGCATATGCCACTGACCATGACCACAAAGTTTACCAAGTACCTTAAACGGCTATGAATCATAACTCGAGTCAGCCACGGTCAGAGTGTCCAATCACTGTGCAGATATACAGGGAATGACCTTGCAGGTATAAACAAGGTAGAATACTGGTGGCTCGGTGTGGCTATTGTGCACAATGCCTTGACAAAGTTGGCATGTGCCACTGACCATGACCATTAATGTATCCAAGTGACATACACTTCTATAGATCATAACACGAGTCAGCCACGGTCAGAGTGTCCAATCACAGTGCAGATGTACTAGGCATGATCTTGCAGGTGCAAACAAGGTAGAATATTGGTGGCTCGGTGTGGCTTTTGTGCGCAATGTCTTGAAAACGTTGGCATGTGCCACTGACCAGGACCACAAAGTTTACCAATTGACTTTAACTCCACAAATCATAACACGAGTCAGCCACGGTCAGAATGTCCAATCACAGTGTAGATATACTGGACATGACCTTACAGGTATAAACAAGGTAGAATACTGGTGGCTCGGTGTGGCTATTCTGCGCAATGCCTTGACAAAGTTGGCATGTGCCACTGACCATGACCACAGGTTTACCACGTACCTTAAACGGCTATGAATCATAACACGAGCCACCAACGGTCAGAGTGTCCAAGTACAGCGCAGATATACTGGGCATGACCTTGTAGGTATAAGCAAGGTGGAATACTGGTTGCTTGGTGTGGCTATTGTGCGTAATGCCTTGACAAACTTGGCATGTGCCACTGACCATGACCACAAATGTATCCAAGTGACATACACTTCTATTGATCATAACACGAGTCAGCCACGGTCAGAGTGTGCAATCATAGTGCAGATGTACTAGGCATGATCGTGTAGGTGCATTTAAGGTAAAAAACCGGTGGCATGGCACGGCTATTGTGCGCAATGCCTTGACAAAGTTGGCATGTGCCACTGACCATGACCACAAATTTATCCAAGTACATTAAACGGCTTTGAATCATAACACAAGTCAGCCAATGTCAGGTTGTCCAATCACAGTGCAGATATACTGGGAATGACATTGTAGGTATAAAAAAGGTAGAATACTGGTTGCTCGGTGTGCCTATTGTGTGTAATGCCTTGACAAAGTTGGCACGTGCCACTGACCATGACCACAAATGTATCCAAGTGACTTTTACTTCTTTTGATCATAACACGAGGTAGCCACGGTCAGAGTGTCCAATCATAGTGCAGATGTACTAGGCATCATCTTGCAGGTTCAAACAAGGTAAAAAGCCAGTGACTTGGTGTGGCTATTGTGTGTAATGTCTTGACAAAGTTGGCATGTGCCACTGACCATGACCACAAATGTATCAAAGCGACTTTTACTTCTACTGATCATAACACAAGTCAGCCACGGTCATAGTGTCCAATCACAGTGCAGATGTACTAGGCATGATCTTGCAGGGTTAAACAAGGTAGAATACTGGTGGCTAGGTGTGGCTATTGTCCACAATGCCTTGACTCCGTTGGCATGTGCCACTGACCATGACCACAAAGTTTACCAAGTGACTTTAACTTCTACAAATCGTAAAACGAGTCAGTCACGCTCAGAGTACCCAATCACAGCGCACATGTAATATGCATGACCTTGCAGGTATAAATAAGGTAAAAAACCGGTGGCTTGGCACGGCTATTGTGCGCAATGCCTTGACAAATTTGGCATGTGCCACTGACCATGACCACAAAGTTTATCAAGTACCTTAAACGGCTATGAATCACAACAAGAGTCGGCCACGGTCAGAGTGTCCACTCACAGTACAGATATATTGGTCATGACCTTGCAGGTGTAAACAAGGCAGAATACTGGTGGCTCGTTGTGGCTATTGTGCGCAATGCCTTGACAAAGTTGGCATGTGCCACTGACCATGACTACAAATGTATCCAAGTGACGTTTACTTCTATTGATCATACAACGAGTCAGCCACCGTTAGAGTGTCCAATCACAGTGTAGATGTACTAGGCATGATCTTGCAGGTGCAAACAAGGTAGAATACTTGCGGCTCAGTGTGGCTATTGTGCGCAATGCATTGACAAAGTTGGCATGTGCTACTGACCATGACCACAAAGTTTACCAAGTGACTTTTACTTCTATTGATCATAACACAAGTCAGCCACGGTCAGAGTGTCCAATAACAGTGCATATTTACTAGGCATGATCCTGTAGGTGCAAACAATGTACAATACTGGTGGCTCGGTGTGGCTATTGTGCGCAATGCCTTGACAAAGTTGTCATGTGCCACTGACCATGACCACAAAGTTTACCATGTACCTTAAACGGCTATGAATCATAACAGGAGTCAGCCACGGTCAGAGTGTCCAAGCACAGTGCAGACATACTGGGCATGACCTTGCAGGTATAAACAAGGTAAAAAACTGGTAGCTTGGCACGGCCATTGTGCATAATGCCTTGACAAAGTTGGCATGAGCCACTGACCATGACCACAAAGTTTATCAAGTATCTAAATGGCTATGAATCACAACACGAGTCAGCCACGGTCAGAGTGTCCAATCACAGTGCATACATACTGGGCATGACCTTGCAGGTATAAATACGGTAGAATACTGGGGGCTCGATGTGGCTATTGTGCGCAATGCCTTGACAAAGCTGGCATGTGCCACTGACCATGACCACAAATGCTTCCAAGTGACTTTTACTTCTATTGATCACACAATGACTCAGCCACGGTCAGAGTGTCCAATCACAGTGCAGATGTACTTGGCATGATCTTGCAGGTGCAAAAAAGGTAGAATACTGGTGGCTCGGTATGGCTATTGTGCGCAATGCCTTCACAAAGTTGGCATGTGCCACTGGCCATGACCACAACGTTTACCAGGTGACTTTAACTTATACGAATCATAACAAGAGTCAGCCACGGTCAGAGTGTCCAATTACAGTGCAGATGTACTGGGCATGATCTTACAGGTGCAAACAAGGGAGAATACTGGTGGCTCGGTGTGGCTATTTTGCGCAATTCCTTGACAAAGTTGGCATGTGTCACTGACCATGACCACAGATGTATCCAAGGGACTCTTATTTCTATTGATCATGACACGAGTCAGCCACCGTCAGAGTGTCCAATCACAGTGCAGATGTACTAGGCATGATCTCGCAGGTAGAAACAAGGTAGAATACTGGTGGCTTGGTGTCGCTATTGTGTGCAATGCCTTGACAAAGTTGGCATGTGCCACTCACCATGACCACAAATGTATCAAAGTGACTTTTGCTTCTACTGATCATAACACGAGTCAGCCACGGTCAGAGTGTCCAATCACAGTGCAGATGTACTAGGCATGATCT
>SZWC01000029.1:323772-339851 GCA_023375785.1 Penium margaritaceum | reverse complement strand
TGGCTGACTCGTGTTACGATCAATAGACGTAAAAGTCACTTGGATACATTTGTGGTCATGGTCAGTGGCACATGCCAACTTTGTCAAGGCATTGCGTACAATAGCCACACCGAGCCACCAGTATTCTATATTGATTATACCTGCAAGGTCATGCACAGTATATTTGCACTGTGATTGGACACTCTGACAGTGGCTGACTCGTGTTATGACTCATAGCTGTTTAAGGTACTTGGTTAATTTTGTGGTCATGGTCAGTGGCACATGCCAACTTTGTCAAGGCATTGCGCACAATAACCGTGCAAAGACACCGGTTTTTTTCCCTGTTTAGACCTGCAAGGTCATGCATATTAGATGTGCACTGTGATTGGGCACGCTGACCGTGGCTGACTCGTGTTACAATTCGACGAAGTTAAAGTTACTTGGTAAACTTTTGTGGTCATGGTCAGTTGCACATGCCAACTTTGTCAATGTATTGCGCACAATAGCCACATCGATCCACCAGCATTTTACCTTGTTTGAACCTGCAAGATCATGCCTAGAACATCTGCACTGTGATTGGACACTCTGACCATGGCTGACTTGTGTTATGATCGATAGAAGTAAAAGTCACTTGGATACATTTGTGGTCATGGTCATTGGCACATGCCAACTTTGTCAAGGCATTGCGCACAATAGCCACACCGAGCCATCAGAATTCTACCTTGTTTGCACCTGCAAGATGATGCCTATTGTATCTGCACTGTGATTAGACACTCTGACCATGGCTGACTCGTGTTATGATCAATAGAAGTTAAAGTCACTTGGATGTATTTATGGTCATGGTCATTGGCACATGCCAACATTATCAAGGCATTGCGCACTATAGCCACCTCGAGCCACCAGTATTCTATTTTGTTTGAACCTGCAAGGTCATCCCTAGTACATCTGCACTGTGATTGGACACTCAGACCATGGCTGACTCCTGTTGTGATCAATAGAAGTAAAACTCACTTGGATACATTTATGGTCATGGCCAGAGGCACATGCGAACTTTGTCAATGCATAGCGCACAATAGCCACACCGAGCCACCAGTATTCTACCTTGTCTATACCTGCAAGGTCATGCCCAGTATATCTGCACTGTGATTGGACACTCTGACCGTGGCTGACTCGTGTTATGATCCATAGCTGTTTAAGGTCCTTGGTAAACTTTGTGGTCATGGTCAGTGGCACATGCTAACGTTGTCAAGGCATTGGGCACAATAGCCGTGCCAAGACACTGTTTTTTTTACCCTGATTATACCTGCAAGGTCATGCATACTAGATGTGCGCTGCGATTGGGCACTCTGACCGTGGCTGACTCGTGTTACGATTCGTAGAAGTTAAAGTCACTTGGTAAACATGTGTGGTCATGGTCAGTGGCACATGCCAACTTCGT
Source organism: Penium margaritaceum (assembly GCA_023375785.1). Taxonomy (NCBI): domain Eukaryota; kingdom Viridiplantae; phylum Streptophyta; class Zygnematophyceae; order Desmidiales; family Peniaceae; genus Penium; species Penium margaritaceum. The sequence goes on along the minus strand of SZWC01000029.1, from coordinate 338,434 downwards.
CAAAGCATTGCACACAATAGCCACTTCGAGCCACCAGCATTCTACCTTGTTTGAACCAGCAAGATCATGCCGAGAACATCTGCACTGTGATTGGAAACTCTGGCCGTGGCTGACTCGTGTTATGATCAATAGAAGTAAAAGTCACTTGGATACACTTGTGGTCATGGTCAGTGGCACATGCCAACTTTGTCAAGGCATTGTGCACCATAGCCACACCGAGCCACCAGTATTCTACCTAGTTTGCACCTGCAAGATCATGCCTAGTACATCTGCACTGTGATTGGCCACTCTGACCGTGGCTGACTCGTGTTATGATCAATAGAAGTAAAAGTCACTTCGATACATTTGTGGTCATGGTCAGTGGCACATGCCACCTTTGTCTAGGTATTGCGCACAATAGCCACACCGAGCCCCCAGTATTCTACCGTATTTATACCTGCAAGATCATGCCTAGTACATCTGCATTGTGATTGGACACTCTGACCGTGGCTGACTCGTATTATGATCAATAGAAGTAAACGTCATTTGGATACATATGTGGTCATGGTCAGTGGCACATGCCATATTTGTCAAGGCATTGTGTACAACAGCCACACCAAGCCACCAGTATTCTATATTGTTTATACCTGCAAGGTCATGTCCAGTATATTTGCACTATGATTGGACACTCTGACCGTGGCTGACTCGTGTTACGATTCACAGCCGTTTAAGGTACTTGGTAAAATTTGTGGTCATGGTCAGTGGCACCTGCCAACTTTGGCAAGGCATTGCGCACAATAACCGTGCCAAGACACCGGTGTTTGACCCTGTAATGACCTGCAAGGTCATGCATATTAGATGTGCACTGTGATTGGGCACGCTGACCGTGGCTGACTCGTGTTACAATTTGTGGAAGTTAAAGTCACTTGGTAAACATTTGTGGTCATGGTCAGTTGCACATGCCAACTTTGTCAAGGCATTATGCACAATAGGCACATTGAGCCACAAGCATTCAACCTTGTTTGAACCTGGAAGATCATGCCTAGAACATCTGCACTGTGATTGGACCCTCTGACTGTGGCTGACTTGTGTTATGATCAATAGAATTAAAAGTCACTTGGATACAATTGTGGTCATGGTCAGTGGCACATGCCAACTTTGTCAAGGCATTGCGCACAATAGCCACACCGAGCCACCAGTATTCTACCTTGTTTGCACCTGCAAGATCATGCCTAGTATATCTGCACTGTGACTGGACACTCTAACCGTGGCTGACTCGTGTTATGATCAATAGAATTAAAACTCTCTTGGATATGTTTGTGGTCATGGTCTGTGGCACATGCCAACTTTGTCAAGGCATTGCGCACAATAGCGATATCGAGCCACCAGTATTCTGCCTTGTCCAAACCTGCAAGGTCATGCCTAGTACATCTGCACTGTGTTTGGACACTCTGACCGTGGCTGACTCGTGTTATGATCAATAGAAGTAAAAGTCACTTGGATACATTTGTGGTCATGGTGAGTGGCTCATGCCAACCTTGTCAAGGCATTGCGCATAATAGACACACCGAGCCACCAGTATTCTACATTGTTTATACCTGCAAGGTCATGTTTAGTATATCTGCACTGTGATTGGAAACTCTGACCGCGGCTGACTCGTGTTATGATTCATAGCCGTTTGAGGTACTTGGTAAAATTTGTGGTCATGGTCAGTGGCACATGCTAACTTTGTCAAGGCATTGGGCACAATAGCCGTGCCAAGACACCGGTGTTTGACCCTGTAATGACCTGCAAGGTCATGTTTAGTATATCTGCACTATGATTGGACACTCTGACCGTGGCTGACTCGTATTATGATCAATAGAAGTAAACGTCATTTGGATACATATGTGGTCATGGTCAGTGGCACATGCCATATTTGTCAAGGCATTGCGCATAATAGACACATGGAGCCACCTGTATTCTACTGTGTTTGTACCTGCAAGATCATGCCTAGTATATCTGCACTATGATTGGACACTCTGACCGTGGCTGACTCGTATTATGATCAATAGAAGTAAACGTCATTTGGATACATATGTGGTCATGGTCAGTGGCACATGCCATATTTGTCAAGGCATTGCGCATAATAGACACATGGAGCCACCTGTATTCTACCTTGTTTATACTTGCAAGGTCATGCCTAGTAGATGTGCGCTGTGATTGGGCAACCTGACCGAGGCTGACTCGTGTTGCTGTTCGTAGAAGTTAAAGTCGCTTGGTAAACATTTGTGGTCATGGTCAGTGGCACATGCCAACTTTGTCAAGGCATTGCGCACAATAGCCACATGGAGCCACCTGTATTCTACCTTGTTTGTACCTGCAAGATGATGCCTAGTATATCTGCACTATGATTGGACACTCTGACCATGGCTGGCTCGTGTTATGATCAATAGAAGTTAAAGTCACTTGGATATATTTGTGGTCATGGTCAGTGGCACATGCCAACTTTGTCAAGGCATTGCGCACTATAGCCACATTGAGCCACCAGTATTCTATTATGTTTGAACCTGCAAGATGATGCCTAGTACATCTACACTGTGATTGAACACTCAGACCATGGCTGACTCCTGTTATGATCAATAGAAGTAAAAGTCACTTGGATACATTTGTGGTCATGGCCAGTGGCACATGCCAACTTTGTCAATGCATTGCGCACAATAGCCACACCGAGCCACCAGTACTCTACCTTTTCTATACCTGCAAGGTCATGCCCAGTATATCTGCACTGTGATTGGACACTCTGACCGTGGCTGACTCGTGTTATGATTCATAGCCGTTTAAGGTCCTTGGTAAACTTTGTGGTCATGGTCAGTGGCACATGCTAACTTTGTCAAGGCATTGGGCACAATAGCCGTGCTAAGACACTGTTTTTTTACCCTGATTATACCTGCAAGGTCATGCATATTAGATGTGCGCTGCGATAGGGCACTCTGACCGTGGCTGACTCGTGTTACGATTCGTAGAAGTTAAAGTCACTTGGTGAACATTTGTGGTCATGGTCAGTGGCACATGCCAACTTTGTCAAGGCATTGCACACAATAGCCACATCAAGCCACCAGTATTGTACCTTTTTTGAACCAGCAAGATCATGCCGAGAGCATCTGTACTGTGATTGGACACTCTGACCGTGGCTGACTCGTGTTATGATCAATAGAAGTAAAAGTCACTTGGATACATTTGTGGTCATGGTCAGTGGCACATGCCAACTTTGTCAAGGCATTGCGCACCATAGCCACAATGAGCCACCAGTATTCCACCTAGTTTGTACGTGCAAGATCATGCCTAGTACATCTGCACTGTGATTGGCCACTCTGACCGTGGCTGACTCGTGTTATGATCAATAGAAGTAAAAGTCACTTGGATACATTTGTGGTCATGGTCAGTGGCACATGCCAACTTTGTCTAGGTATTGCGCAGAATAGCCACACCGAGCCACTAGTATTCTACCTTGTTTATACGTGCAAGATCATGCCTAGAACATCTGCACTGTGATTGGACACTCTGACCGTGGCTGACTCGTATTATGATCAATAGAAGTAAACGTCACTTGGATACATATGTGGTCATGGTCAGTGGCACATGCCATATTTGTCAAGGCATTGTGTACAAGAGCCACACCGAGCCACCAGTATTCTATATTGTTTATACCTGCAAGGTCATGCCCAGTATATTTGCACTGTGATTGGACACTCTGACCGTGGCTGACTCGTGTTACGATTCATAGCCGTTTAAGGTACTTGGTAAACTTTGTGGTCATGGTCAGTGGCACATGCAAACTTTGTCAAGGCATTGCACACAATAACCGTGCCAAGACACCGGTGTTTGACCCTGTAATGACCTGCAAGGTCATGCATATTAGATGTGCACTGTGATTGGGCACGCTGACCATGGGTGACTCGTGTTACAATTCGTGGAAGTTAAAGTCACTTGGTAAACATTTGTGGTCATGGTCAGTTGCACATGCCAACTTTGTCAAGGCATTGCGCACAATATCCACATCGAGACACCAGCATTCAACCTTGTTTGAACCTGGAAGATTATGCCTAGAACATCTGCACTGTGATTAGATCCTCTGACCGTGGCTGACTCGTGTTATGATCAATAGAAGTGAAAGTCACTTGGATATATTTGTGGTCATGGTCAGTGGCACATGCCAACTTTGTCAAGGCATTGCGCACAAAAGCCACACCGAGCCAACAGTATTATACCTTGTTTGCACCTGCAAGATCATGCATAGTATATCTGCACTGTGACCGGACACTCTGACCGCGGCTGAATCGTGTTATGATCAATAGAATTAAAAGTCTATTGGACATGTTTGTGGTCATGGTCAGTGGCACGTGCCAACTTTGTTAAGGCATTGCGCACAATAGCGATATCGAGCCACCAGTATTCTGCCTTGTTTAAACCTGCAAGGTCATGCCTATTACATCTGCACTGTGTTTGGACATTCTGACCGTGGCTGACTCGTGTTATGATCAATAGAAGTTAAAGTCACTTGGATACATTTGTGGTCATGGTGAGTGGCACATGCCAACCTTGTCAAGCCATTGCGCATAATAGCCTCACCGAGCCACCATTATTCTACCTTGTTTATACCTGCAAGGTCATGTCCAGTATATCTGCACTGTGATTTGACACTCTGACCGTGGCTGACTCGTGTTACTGTTTGTAGAAGTTAAAGTCACTTGGTAAACATTTGTGGTCATGGTCAGTGGAACATGCCAACTTTGTCAAGGCATTGCGCACAATAGCCACATNCATTCTACCTTGTTTGAACCTGCAAAATCATGCCTATAACATCTGCACTGTGATTGGACACTCTGACAGTGGCTGACTCGTGTTGTGATCAATAGAAGTAAAAGTCACTTGGATATATTTGTGGTCATGGTCAGTGGCACATGCCAACTTTGTCAAGGCATTGCGCACAATAGCCACATCAATCCACCAGTATTCTACCTTATTTGCACCTGCAGGGTCAGGCCTAATATATCTGCACTGTGATTGGACACAGTGACCGTGGCTGACTCGTGTTATGATTCATAGCCGTTTACGATTCTTGGTAAACTTTGTGGTCATGGTCAGTGGCACATGCCAACTTTGTCAAGGCATTGCGCACTATAGCCACACCGAGCCACCGGTTTTTTACCTTGTTCATACCTTCAAGGTCATGCCTAGTACATCTGGACTGTGATTGGGCACTTTGACTGTGGCTGAATCGTGTTACGATTCGTAGAACGTAAAGTCATTTGGTAAATTTTGTTGTCATGGTCAGTGGCACATGCCAACTTTGTCAAGGCATTGCGCGCAATAGCCACACCGAGCCACCACGATTCTACCTTGTTTGCACCTACAAGCTCATGCCTGTAACATCTGCACTCTGATTGGACATTCTGACTCTGGCTGACTCGTCTTATGATCAATACAAATAAAGGTCACTTGGATACATTTGTGGTCGTGGTCAGTGGCACATGGCAACTTTGTCACGGCATTCCACACAATAGCCACACCGCCCCACCAGTATTCTACCTTGTTTATACCTGCAAGATCATGCCTAGTAAATCTGCACTGTCAATGGACACTCTGACCGTGGCTGACTTGTGTTACTTCGTAGAAGTTCAAGTCACTTGGTAAACTTTGTGGTCATGGTCAGTGGCACATGCCAGCTTATTGAAGGCATTGCGCACAATAGCCACACCAAGCCACCAGTATTATACCCTTTTTATACCTGTAAGGTCATGCCCAGTATACCTGAACTGTGATTGGACACTCTGACAGTAGCTGATTTGTGTTATGATTCATAGCCGTTTAAGGTACTTGGTAAACTATGTGGTCATGGTCAGTGGCACATGCCAACTTTGTCAAGGCATTGCGCACAATAGCCGTGCCAAGCCACATGTTTTTTTCCTTATTTTTACCTGCAAGGTAATGCATATTAGATGTAGGCTCTGATTGGGCACTCTGACCGTGGCTGACTCGTGTTACGATTCCTAGAAGTGAAAGTCACTTGGTAAACTTTGTGGTCATGGTCAGTGGCACATGCCATATTTGTGAAGGCATTACGCACAATAGCCACACCGAGCCACTAATATTCTACCTTGTTTGAACCTGCAAGATCATGCCGAGTACATCTGCACTGTGATTGGACACTCTGACCGTGGCTGACTCGTGTTATGATCAATAGAAGTAAAAGTCACCTAGATACATTTGTGGTCATGGTCAGTGGCACATGCCAACTTTGTCAAGGCATTGTGCACAATAGCCACACCGAGCCACCAGTAGTCTACCTTGTTTGTACCTGAAAGGTCATGCCCAGTACATGTGCCTTGTGATTGGATACTCTGACCGTGGCTGACTCGTGTTATGATTCAAAGCCGTTTAAGGTACTTGGTAAACTTTGTGGTCATGGTCAGTGGCACATGCCAAGTTTGTCAATGCATTGCGCATAATAGACATACTGAGCCACCAGTATTCTACCTTGTTTTTTCCTGCAAGGTCATGTCTAGTATATCTACACTGTGATTGGACACTCTGACCGCGGCTGACTCGTGTTATGATTCATAGCGGTTTAAGGTACTTGGTAAAGTTTGTGTTCATTGTCAGTTGCACATGCAAACTTTGTCAAGACATTGCGCACAATATCCATGCCAAGCCACTAGTATTCTACCTTGTTTTTACATACAAGGTCATGCATGGTACATCTGAACTGTGATTGGACACTCTGACTGTTGCTGACTTGTGTCATGATTCATAGAAGTAAAAGTCACTTGGATACATTTGTGGTCATGGTCAGTCGCACATGCCACCTTTGTCAAGGCATTGCGCACAATAGCCACACTGAGCCACCAGAATTCTACCATATTTATACCTGCAAGGTCATGCCCAATATATCTGCACTGTGATTGGACACTCTGACTGTGGCTGACTCGTGTTATGATTCATAGCAGTTTAATGTACTTGGTAAACTTTGTGGTCATGGTCAGAGGCACGTGCCAACTTTGTCAAGGCATTAAGCACAATAGCCGTGCCAAGCCACCGGTTTTTTACCCTGTGTATACCTGCAAGGTCATGCAGATTAGATGTGCGATGTGATTGGGCACTCTGACCGTGGCTGACTCGTGTTACGATTCGTAGAAGTTAAAGTCACTTGGTAAACTTTGTGGTCATGGTCAGTGGCACATACCAACTTTGTTAAGGCATTGCGCACAATAGGCACACTGAGCCACCAGTATTCTACCTTGTTTATACCTGCAAGATCATGTCCATTATATATGCACTGTGATTGGACACTCTGACCGTGGCTGACTTGTGTTATGATTCATAGTCGTTTAAAGTCTCTTGGTAAACTTTGTGATCATAGTCAGTGGCACATGCCAACTTTGTCAAGGCATTGCGCACAATAGCCACACCGAGCCACTAGTATTCTACCTTGTTTACACGTGCAAGGTCATGCATATTACATGTGCACTGTGACCAGACACTCTGACCGTGGCTGACTCGTGTTATGATGAATAGAAATGTAAGGCACTTGGAAACATTTGTGGTCACAGTCAGTGGCACATGCGAACATTGTCAAGGCATTGCGCGAAAAAGCGACACCGAGCCACCAGTATTTAACCTTTTTTATACCTACAAGGTCATGCACAGTATATCTGCACTGTGATTGGACACTCTGACTGTGGCTGACTCGTGTTATGATTCATAGTCGTTTAAGGTACTTGGTAATCTTTGTGGTCATGGTCAGTGGCACATGCTTACTTTGTCAAGGCATTGCGCACAATAGCCATGCCAAGCCACTGGTAATTGACCTTGTTTATAACTGCAAGGTCATGCATATTAGATGTACGCTGTGATTGGGCACTCTGACCGTGTCTGACTCATGTTACGATTCGTAGAAGTTAAAGTCACTTGGTAAACTTTGTGGTCATGGTCAGTGGCACATGCCAACTTTGTCAGTGCATTGCGCACTATAGCCACACCGAGGCACTACTATTCTACCTTGTTTGAACTTGCTATATTATGCCTGGTACATCTGCACTGTGATTGGACACTCTGACTGTGGCTGACTCGTGCTATGATCAATAGAAGTAAAAGTCACTTGGATACATTTGTGGTCATGGTCAGCGGCACATGCCATCTTTGTCAACGCATTACGCACAATAGCCACACCGAGCCACCAGTATTCTACCTTGTTTGTACCTGCAAGGTCAAGCCCAGTATTTCTGCACTGTGATTGGATACTCTGACCATGGCTGACTCGTGTTCTGATTCATAGCCGTTTAAGGTACTTGGTAGACTTTGTGGTCATGGTCAGTGGCACATGCCAAATTTGTCAAGGCATTGCGCACAGTAGCCGTGCCAAGCCACCGGTTTTTTACCTTGTTTATACCTGCAAGGTCATGCCTAGTACATCTGAACCGTGATTGGGCACTCTGTCTGTTGCTGACTTGTGTTACATTTCGTATAAGTTAAAGTCACTTGGTAAACATTATGGTCATGGTCAATGGCACATGCCAACATTGTCAAGGCATTGCGCACAATAGCCACGCCGAGCCACCAGTATTCTACCTTGTTTGAACCCTGCAAGATCATGCGTAGTACATCTGCACTGTGATTGGACACTCTGACCGTGGCTGACTTGTGTTATGATCAACAGAAGTAAAAGTCACTTGGATACATTTGTGGACATGGTCAGTGCACATGCCAAATTGGTTAAGGCATTGCGCACAATAGCCACACCGAGCCACCAATATTCTACCTTGTTTATACCTGCAAGGTCATGCCCAGTATATCTGCACTGTGATTGGACACTCTGACCGTGGCTGACTTGTGTTATGATTCATAGCCGTTTAAGTTACTTGGTAAACATCGTGGTCATGGTCAGTGGCGCATGCCAACTTTGTCAAGGCATTGCATACAATAGCCGTGCCAAGCCACCGGATTTTTACCTTCTTTATACCTGCAAGGTCATGCATATTATATGTGCAATGTCATTGGGCACTCTGACCGTGGCTGACTCCTGTGACAATTCGTAGAAGTTAAAGTCACTTGGTAAACTATGTGGTCATGAACAGTGGCACATGCCAACTTTGTCAAGGTATTGCGCACGATAGCCACAATGACCCACCAGTATTCTACCTTGTTTGCACCTGCAAGATCATGCCTAGTACATCTGCACTGTGATTGGACACTCTGACAGTGGCTGACTTGTGTTATGATCAGTAGAAGTTAAAGTCACTTGGATACATTGTGATCATGGTCAGTGGCACATGCCAATTTTGTCGATCCATTGCGCACAATAGTCACACCGAGCTACCAGTTTTCTATCCTGTTTGTATCTGCAAGGTCATGCCCGGAATACATGCACTTTGATTGGACACTCTGACCGTGGCTGACTCGTGTTACGATTCATAGCCGTTTAAGGTACTTGGTAAACTTTGTGGTCATGGTCAGTGGAACATGCCAACTTTGTCAAAGCATTGCGCACAGTAGCCGTGCCAAGCCACCCGTTTTTGACCTTGTTTGTCCCTGCAAGGTCATGCCTAGTACATCTCACCCGTGATTGGGCACTCTCACTGTGGCTGACTCGTATTACGATTCGTATAAACTAAAGTCACTTGGTAAACATTGTGGTCATGGTCAGTGGCACATGCCAACTTTGTCAAGGCATTGCGCATAATAGCCACAACGAGCCACCAGTATTCTACCTTGTTTGCACCTGCAAGATCATGCCTAGTACATATGCACTGTGATTGGACAATCTGACCGTGGCTGACTCGTGTTATGATTCATAGCCGTTTAAAGTCCTTGGTAAACTTTGTGGTCATGTTCAGTGGCACATGCCAGCATTGTCAAGGCATTGCGCACAATAGCCGTGCCAAGCCACCGGTTTTTTACCTTGTTTATACCTGTAAGGTCATGTATATTAGATGTGTACTGTGATTGGGCACTCTGACCGTGGCTGACTTGTGTTACGATTCGTAGACGTTAAAGTCACATGGTAAACTTTGTGGACATGGACAGTGGCACATGCCAACTTTGTCAAGGCATTGCGCACAATAGGCGTGCCAAGTCACCGGGTTTGTCCCATATTTATACCTGGAAGGTCATGCATACTAGATGTGTACTGTGATTGGGCACTCGGACCATGGCTGACTCGTGTTACGATTCGTAGAAATTAAAGTCACTTGGTAAACGTTGTGGTCATGGTCGGTGGCACATGCCGCCTTTGTCTAGGCATTGCGTACAATAGCCACACCAAGCCACCAGTATTCTACCTTGTCCGTACCTTCAATATCATGCCTAGTATATCTGCTTTGTGATTGGACACTCTGACCGTGGCTGACTCGTGTTATGATCAATAGAAGTAAAAGTCACTTGGATACAGTTGTGGCCATGGTCAGTGGCACATGCGAACATTGTGAAGGCATTGCGCACAATAGCCACACCAAGCCACCAGTATTCCACCTTGTTTATACGTGCAAGGTCATGCCCAGTATATCTGCACCGTGATTGGACACTCTGACTGTGGCTGACTCGTGTTTTGATTCATAGCCGTTTAAGGTACTTGGTAAACTTTGTGGTCATGGTCAGTGGCACATGCCAACTTTGTCAAGGCATTATGCACAATAGCCGTGCCAAGACACCGGTGTTTTACCCTGTTTATACTTGCAAGGTCATGCATATTATATGTGCACTGTGATTGGGTACTCTGACCGTGGCTGACGTGTGTTATGATTCATAGGCTCCTGGCCTGAGTATCGCCCTCCCTTTGTTGGAGGCACACTCAGCCATCAAGCTTGTGGGATCCTTCCCACCATTTCTCCCTCGCCAGTCATCCCCGTCTCCTCCCTCTTTCTTGGGTGCACGGCACTCTCGAGCCCAGTGTCCAGCCTTGCCACAGTTATGGCAGTTTCCTTGGCGCTTTGTACCCCTTCCACGGTTGCTAGTGCTGTTGTTTCCCCTGAACCCAGAGGAGGAGGTATTGCGGAAGGTGCCACTGCTCCGTGAGGCAAAGGCAGCCATGTTTGCTTCACTGCTGCTACGACGCATGGCTTCATTCCGCACATACTCAGAGACGGTGGTGTAGGAAACTAGATCTTCAGTCCACCCTCCAATCACCGTTATCATGGGGCCCCAACTTTCCGGCAGCGTCATCAGAAAAATCATAGCCTGCATGTCNAGGACTGAGGGTTGTATGGAGGACACAAGAATGGCGAGAGCCTTCTTGTTGAGCTTGACCCATGCCACAAGGTCAGCACCCTCCTCCTTTGGTGCTGGGATAGTTCCGTCAAAATATCCTAGCAAATCTCTGTCATCCATGATGATCTCAAACTGCCACTTCCAGAGTGCAAACCCCTCTCCATCAAATTTGAGGATGGGCGAATGATTCCCTGGTTCCCCTGTCCCTGCCATCCCTACAACTACAACTGCTACAGCTGCTGCACCTGTTGTTGATGCCGATGAACCTGTGTTTGAGGCCGTTGTAGGCTGTTGGTGAGAAGAGGAAACTGCTTCCCCTGTTCACGTTGGCTGTTGCAAGCAGATGTAGGCTGATGTAGGCTGATGTAGGCTGATGTCAGCTCCCAAGGTAGAAAGGTGCAGATGTGTTGCATTCCCCTCCTGCTGATGTTGCCCTGCAAACAGAGAAGTTGGGTGAGAGCGAAGGCGCTCTCACTGCTTGTGACCTTAGCAGCTGCGTGCGTGAAACTTCCCTAACCAGAGGAGTGGGCCCATAACCCTTTGTTAGCTACTGAGCTAACCACCTTCGGCAGAGAAGCCGCAAAACCGAAAAGCTCACAAAGGTTCTTACACCTTCTTCCTTTGCATGTATGTGTCATGCACCCCAAACTTAATCAGGCATACACTTCACCTTCAAGAGTACTAACGCCTTAGCATTACATCTCAAGAAGAGCTCAAGTCGTCAATACGCAAGAGAGCATCAAGCAAGGGTTGATTGATCAGCATGCAAGACAAGTCCTTTTATAGCTGTCTGTCCAGTCCTAGAACTCAAAAGCACATTCCTGGGAAGTGGCCTGAACCAGCCATGTTGCCAATAGACTTGCACTGTGAGCTTGACACATAAGCATCCAAGTGTCAAGGTGACAGACCAACCATGTAGCGTCCAAGAAGCTACGGACTTTCTTTCTTGGAAGCTTCCACAACAAACAAGATATGTATGGGGCCAAGATCGAACTCATGACCTCTCACTTGGCCAAATCAACAAAATGGCCAGGGCAACCACTCACCCACATGGTGTACTCACAGGTCATATCTCACAAGAGACAGAGCATAGTTGAGTCACACTACAACGGATCTAGGGGTCATACCTCCACAAGGGGCAGAGCATTCCTGATCCGTCCTACAATACTGAACAAGGGGCAGAAACATTTAACAAATCTCTCCCTTGCACCTTGCGTCAGTGACCATCATCATTCGTCATCACTTGCGTTGACCATGTCGATACCTTGCCTGTCCGCCTGGTGGAGATCCTTGTCCAGTGGCTTTGTAAGCATGTCAGCCCGGTTGAGCTTGGTACCGACATACTCGAGCTCCACTGTCTGCTTGTAGACCAAGTCTCGAGCGTAGTGGTAGCGGATCTCGATGTGCTTTGTGCGTCTTGACACGACGGGGTTCTTTGACATGTCAATGGCGCTCATGTTGTCAATCTTGATGACCGTCGCCGTTGCCTGTGGTGCCTTCATCTCAAATAGCAAGCTTTGTAGCCACTGCATCTCTTTACACACCTCAGCCAAGGCGATGTACTCAGCTTCAGCTGTTGACAGAGAGACACATTCTTGCTTGCGACTGACCCAACTGACTGTACCTCCATTCAACATACATACAAAGCCGGAGGTAGATTTTCTGTCATCAATATTCCCTCCCCAATCAGCATCAGTGTAGCACATGAGACGGAGTGATGCGGATCCAGCAATGCCTCCAAACTGGAGGCCTACGTGGCGCGTCCCCTGAAGGTAGCGCATGATGCGCTTCACGGCTTGCCAGTGAAGTGGACCGGGATTGGCCACANAGGGGCAGAGCATTCCTGATCCGTCCTACAACACTGAACAAGGGGCAAAAACATTCAACAAATCTCTCCCTTGCACCTTGCGTCAGTGACCATCATCATTCGTCATCACTTGCGTTGACCATGCCGACAGCTTGCCTGCCCGCCTGGTGGAGATCCTTGTCCAGTGGCTTTGTAAGCATGTCAGCCCGGTTCAGCTTGGTGCCGACATACTCGAGCTCCACTGTCTGCTTGTAGACCAAGTCTCGAGTGTAGTGGTAGCGGATCTCGATGTGCTTTGTGCGCCTGGACAGGACGGGGTTCTTTGACATGTCAACGACACTCATGTTGTCAATCTTGATGACCGTCGCCGTTGCCTGTGGTGCCTTCATCTCGGATAGCAAGCTTCGTAGCCATTGCATCTCTTTACACACCTCAGCCAAGGCGATGTACTCAGCTTCAGCTGTTGACAAAGAGACACATTCCTGCTTGCGACTTGCCCAACTGACTGCACCTCCATTCAACATACACACAAAGCCGNGGGATTGGCCACAAACCGGCTCACCTGCCCAACAGCATGGGCTATATCTGGTCGGGTGGCGACCATGGCATACATCAGACTGCCCACTGCAGACTGATATGGGATGCCCAGCATGTCAGTTTTCTCCGCTTCGTTGGATGGGGACATGGAGGTGGGGAGTTTGCACTCCGAGCTCATGGGTGTGCTGGCAGGTTTGCAATCTGCCATGTCGTATCGTTTGAGGATGGAGTCGATGTATTCTGTCTGGTTCAGGCTGATGGTACCTGCTGCTCTGTCGCGCTTGATTGCAATTCCAAGATAGAAGTCAAGAGGACCCATGTCCTTCATCTCGAATCTGCTACTCAGCTGCCCCTTGAGATCGTCTAGCAGCTGCGTTGAAGAGGAGCATAGAATCAGGTCATCAACGTACAAGGCGACCAACATTGTCCCTTTGTCACTCTCATGCACGTACATGCTGGGATCATTGTCGCAGTGCATGAAGGACTCCTTGGCCATGAACGTGTCCATCTCTTGGTACCAAAGTCTTGGCGCTTGTTTTAGCCCATAGAGTGCCTTCACCAATCAGCGCACCTTGCCCTCAGGAGCATCAACCCCCCTCCGGAACCTCCATCAATACCTCCTTGTCAAGTTTGCCGTAAAGGAAGGCTGTCTTGACATCCATCTAGTGGACCTCCATGTTCTCGGCAGCAGCAATGACGAGCATTGACCGGATGGAGGCAAACGTCACAACTGGAGCAAAGGTCTCATCGTACTCTGCGCCAGGCCGTTGGGAGAACCCCTTTGCTACCACTCGTGCCTTGTACTTGTCTATCTTGCCATCCTGTTTCCTTTTTACTTTCAGCACCCACTTGGACCCCACAACATGAGCCCCGGCAGGTCTGTCCACCAGCACCCATGTCCCATTCTCTTCAATGGAGTTGAGTTCACTGCAAATTGCTTCGTCCCACTCTGCTTTATCGGGCCGAGTGAGCGCCTCTGCGACAGACGTTGGCTCCTCTTGAACCAAGAATGAATAGTTGAAGCCTGTCCATTCACCCCTGTCTGCGTCGTAATGCTGCCGAGGTACTTTGAGGCGTGAACTGCTCCTTGAACCT
>SZWC01000029.1:299070-316455 GCA_023375785.1 Penium margaritaceum | reverse complement strand
GCAATGCCTTGACAAAGTTGGCATGTGCCACTGACCATGACCACAAATGTATCCAAGTGACTTTTACTTCTATTGATTGTAACACCAGTCAGCCACGGTCAGAGTGTCCAAACACAGTGCAGATATACTGGGCATGACCTTGCAGGTACAAACAAGGTAGAATACTGGTGGCTCGGTGTGGCTATTGTGTGCAATGCCATGACAAAGTCGGCATGTGCCACTGACCATGACCACAAAGTTTACCAAGTACCTTAAATGGCTATGAATCATAACACGAGTCAGCCACGGTCAGAGTGCCCAATCACAGTTCAGATGTACTACGCATGACCTTACGGGTATAAACAAGGTAAAAAATCGGTGGATTCGCACGTCTATTGTGCGCAATGCCTTCACAAAGTTGGCATGTGCCACTGACCATGACCACAAAGTTTACCAAGTGCCTCAAACGGCTGTGAATCATAACACGAGTCAGCCACAGCCAGAGTGTCCAATCACAGTGCACATCTAATATGCATGACCTTGCAGGTATAAACAAAGGTAAGAAGCTGGTGGCTTGGCACGACTAGTGTGCGCAATGCCTTGACAAAAATGGCATGTGCCACTGACCATGTCCACAAATGTATCCAAGTGACATTTTCTTCTATTGATCATAACACGAGTCAGCCACAGTCAGAGTGTCCACTCATAGTGCACATCTAATATGCATGACCTTGCAGGTATAAACAACGTAAAAACCCGGAGGCTTGGCACGGCTACTGTGCACAATGCCTTGACAAAGGTGGCATGTGCCACTGACCATGACCAGAAAGGTTACCAAGTACCTTAAACGGCTATGAATCATAACAGGAGTCAGCCACGGTCAGAGTGTCCAATCACAGTTCAGATAACCTGGGCATGACCTTGCAGGTACAAACAAGGTAGAATACTGGTGGCTCAGTGTGGCTATTGTGCGCAATGCCTTGACAAAGTTGCCATGTGCCACTGACCATGACCACAACGTTTACCACGTACCTTAGACGGATATGGATCATAACACAAGTCAGCCACGGTCAGACTGTCCAATCACACTGTAGGTATACTGGGCATGACCTTGCAGGTATAATCAAGGTAGAGTACTGGTGGCTAAGTGTGGCTATTGTGCGCAATGCCTTGACAAAGTTGGCATGTGCCACTGACCATGACGACAAATATATCCAGGTGACTTTAACTTCTATTGATCATAACACGAGTCAGCCACGGTCAGAGTGTCCAATCAGAGTGCAGATGTACTAATCATGGTTTTGCATGTATAAACAAGGTAGAATACTGGTGGCTCAGTTTGGCAATTGTGCCCAATGCCTTGACAAAGTTGGCATGTGCCACTGACCATGACCACAAAGCTTACCAAGTGACTTTAACTTCTACGAATCATCACACGAGGCAGCCACGGTCAGAGTAACCAATCACAGTGCACATCTAGTATGCCTGACCTTACAGGTATAGACAAGGTAAAACCGGTGGCTTGGCACGGCTATTGTGCGCAATTCCTTGACAAAGTTGGCATGTGCCACTGACCATGACCACAAAGTTTACCAAGTACCTTAAACGGCTATGAATCATAACACGAGTCAGCCACCGTCAGAGTGTCCAATCACAGTGCAGATATAGTGGGCATGATCTTGCAGGTACAAACAAGGTAGAATACTGGTGGATTGGTGTGGCTATTGTGCGCAATGCCTTGACAAATTTGACATGTGCCACTGACCATGACCACAAATGTATCCAAATGACTTTTACTTCTATTGAACATAACACGAGTCAGCCACGGTCAGAGTGTCCAATCATAGTGCAGATGTACTAGGCATGATCTTACAGGTGCAAACAAGGTATAATACTAGTGGCTTGGTGTGGCTATTGTGCACAATGCCTTGACAAAGTTGGCATGAGCCACTGACCACTACCACACATGTATCCAAGTGACTTTTACTTATATTGATCACAATACGAGTCAGCCACGGTCAGAGTGTCCAATCACAGTGTAGATATACTGGAGATGACCTTGCAGGTACAAACAAGGTTTTATACTGGTGGCTCGGTGTGGTCATTGTGCGCAATGCCTTGACAAAGTTGGAATCTGCCACTGACCATGACCACAAATATATCAAAGTGACTTTTAATTCATTTGATCATAAAACGAGTCAGCCACGGTCAGAGTGTCCATTCACAGTGCAGATGTACTAGGCATGATCTTGCAAGTGCAAACAAGGTAGATTACTGGTGGCGCGGTGAGGCTATTGTGCACAATGCCTTGACAAAGTTGGCATGTGCCACTGACCATGACCACAACGTTTACCAAGTGACTTTAACTTCTACGAATCATAACACGAGTCAGCCATGGTCAGAGTGTCCAATCACAGTGCAGATGTACTAGGCATAATCCTGCAGGTGTAAACAAGGTACAATACTGGTGGCTCGGTGTGGCTATTGTGCGCAATGCCTTGATAAAGTTGACATGAGCCACTGACCATGACCACAAAGTTTACCTAGTACCTTAAACTTCTAAGAATCCTAACACGAGTAAGCCATGGGCAAAGTGCCCAATCACAGCGCACATCTAATATGCATGACATTGCAGGTATAAACAAGGTAAAAACCCGGTGGCTTGGCACGTTTATTGTGCGCAATGCATTGACAAAGTTGGCATGTGCCACTGACCATGAATACAAAGTGTACCTAGTACCTTAAACGGCTATGAATCATAACACGAGTCATCCACGGTCAGAATGTCCAATAATAGTGCAGATATACTGGGCATGAACTTGCAGGTATAAACAAGGTAGAATACGGGTGGCTCGGTGTGGCTATTGTGCGCAATGCCTTGACAAAGTTGGCATGTGCCACTGCCCATGACCACAAATGTATCCAAGTGACTTTTACTTCTATTGATCATAAGAGGAGTCAGCCATGGACATACTGTCCGATCGGAGTGCAGATGTACTAGGCATGATCTTGCAGGTACAAACAAGGTAGAATACTGGTGGCTCGGTGTGGCTATTATGCGCAAGGCCCTGACTAAGTTGGCATGTGCCACTAAACATGACCACAAGTGTATCTAAGTGACATTTACATCTATTGAACTAAATGAGTCATCCAGGCCAGAGTGTCCAGTCACAGTGTATATATACTAAATATAACCTTACAGGTATAAAAAAGGTAGAATACTGGTGGCTCGGTGTGGCTATTGTGCGCAATGCCTAGACAAAGTTGGCATGTGCCACTGTCCATGACCACAAAGTTCACCAAGTACCTTAAACGGCTATGAATCATAACACGAGTGAGCCACGGTCAGAGTGTCCAATCACAGTGCAGATATACTGGGCATGACCTTGCAGGTACAGACAGGATAGAATACTGGTGGCTCGGTGTGGCTATTGTACGAAATGCCTTGACAAAGTTGGCATGTGCCACTGACCATGATAACAAATGTATCCAAGTGACTTTTACTTCTATTGATCATAACACGAGTCAGCCACGGTCAGAGTTTCCAATCACATTGCAGATAAACTAGGCATGATCTTGCAGGTACAAACAAGGTAGAATACTGGTGGCTTGGTGTGGCTATTGTGCGCAATGCCTTGACAAAGTTGGCATGTGCCACTGACCATGACCACAAATGTATCCAAGACACCAGTATTCTACCTTGTTTGTACCTGCAAGATCATGCCTAGTACATCTTGCAGAATAATGGTGGCTCGGTGTGGCTATTGTGCGCAATGCCTTGACAAAGTTGGCATGTGCCACTGACCATGACCACAAAGTTCACAAAGTGACTTTGACTTCTACGAATCCTAACACGAGTCAGCCACGGTCAGAGTGCCCAATCACAGTGCACATCTAATATGCATGTCCTTGCAGGTATAAACAAAGTAACAGGGTGTCTTGGCACGGCTATTGTGCGCAATGCCTTGACAATGTTGGCATGTGCCACTGACCATGACCACAAAGCTTACCAAGTACCTTAAACAGCTATGAATCATAACACGAGTCAGCCACGGTCAGAGTGTCCAGTCACAGTGCAGATATAATGGGCATGACCTTTCAGGTATAAAAAATGTAGAATACTGGTGACTTGGTGTGCCTATTGTGCACAATGCCTTGACAAAACTGGCATGTGCCACTGACCATGACCACAAATATATCCAAGTGACTTTTACTTATAGTGATCATAACACGAGTCAGCCACGGTAAGAGTGTCCAATAACAGTGCAGATGTACTAGGCATGATCTTGCAGGTTCAAACAAGGTAGAATACTGGTGGCTAGGTGTGGCTGTTGTGCGCAATGCCTTGCAAAAGTTGGCATGTGCCACAGACCATGACCACAAAGTTTACCAAGTGACTTTACCTTCTACAAATCATAGCACGAGTCAGCCACGGTCAGAGTACCCAATCGCAGTACACATCTAATATGCATGNGTTTGGCACGGGTATTGTGCACAATGCCTTGACAAAGTTGGCATGTGCCACTGACCATGACCGAAACGTTTACCAAGTACCTGAAACGGCTATGAATCATAACACGAGTCAGCCACGGTCAGAGTGTCCAGTCACAGTGCAGATATAATGGGCATGACCTTTCAGGTATTAAAAATGTAGAATACTGGCGACTTGGTGTGCATATTGTGAACAATGCCTTGACAAAACTGGCATGTGCCACTGACCATGACCACAAATATATCCAAGTGACTTTTACTTATAGTGATCACAACACGAGTCAGCCACAGTAAGAGTGTCCAATAACAGTGCAGATGTACTAGGCATGATCTTGCAGGTTCAAACAAGGTAGAATACTGGTGGCTAGGTGTGGCTGTTGTGCGCAATGCCTTGCAAAAGTTGGCATGTGCCACAGACCATGACCACAAAGTTTACCAAGTGACTTTACCTTCTACAAATCATAGCACGAGTCAGCCACGGTCAGAGTACCCAATCGCAGTACACATCTAATATGCATGACCTTGCTGGTGTAAGCAAGGTAAAAACCCGGTGGCTTGGCACGGCTATTGTACGCAATGCCTTGACAAAGATGGCATGTGTCACTGACCATGACCACAAAGTTTACCAAGTACCTTAAACGTTTATGAGTCATAACACAAGTCAGCCACGGTCAGAGTGTCCAATAACAGTGCACATGTACTAGGCATGATCTTGCAAGTGCAAACAAGGTAGAATACTGGTGGCACAGTGTGGCTATTCTGCACAATGCCTTGAAAACGTTCGCATGTGCCACTGACCATGACCACAAAATGTATCCAACTGACTTTTACTTCTATTGATCATAACACGAGTCAGCCACAGTCAGAGTGTCCAATCACAGTGCATATGTACTAGGCATGATCTTGCAGGTGCAAACAAGATAGAATATTGATGGCTTGGTGTGGCTATTGTGCGTAATGCCTTGACAAAGTTGGCATGTGCCACTAACCATGACCACAAATGTATCGATTTGACTTTTACTTCTATTGATCATAACACAAGTAAGCCACGGTCAGAGTGTCCAATCACAGTGTAGATGTACCAGGCATGATCTTGCAGGTGCAAACAAGGTAGAATATTGGTGGCTCGGTGTGGCTATTGTGCACAATGCCTTCACAAATTTGGCATGCGCCACTGACCATGACCACAAATGTATGCAAGTGACTTATACTTCGATTGATCATAATACGAGTCAGCCATGGTCAGTGTGTCCAATCATAGTGCAGATGTACTAGGCGTGATCTTGAAGGTGTAAACAAGGTACAATACTGGTGGCCCAGTGTGGCTATTGTGCACAATGCCTTGACAAAGTTGGCATGTGCCACTGACCATGGCCACAAAGTTTACCAAGTGACTTTAACTTCTACGAATCATAACACGAGTCAGCCACGGTCAGAGTACCCGATCACACTGCACATCAAACATGCATGACCTTGCAGGTATAAACACGGTAAACAACCGGTGGCTTGGCATGGCTATTGTACACAATGCCTTGACAAAATTGGCATGTGCCACTGACCATGACCACAAAGCTTACCAAGCACCTTAAACATCTATGAATCATAACACAAGTCAGCCACGGTCAGAGTGTCCAATCACAGTGCAGATGTACTAGGCATGATCTTGCAGGTGCAAACAAGGTAGAATACTGGTGGCTTGGTGTGGCTATTGTGCACAATGCCTTGAAAAAGTTGGCATGTCCCACTGACCATGACCACAAATGTATCCAACTGAGTTTTACTTCTATTGATCATTATAGGAGTCAGCCACAGTCAGAGTGTCCAATCACAGTGCAGATGTACTAGGCATGATCTTGCAGGTACAAACAAGGTAGAATACTGGTGGCTCGGTGTGGCTATTGTGCGCAATGCCTTGACAAAGTTGGCATGTGCC
Source organism: Penium margaritaceum (assembly GCA_023375785.1). NCBI lineage: Eukaryota > Viridiplantae > Streptophyta > Zygnematophyceae > Desmidiales > Peniaceae > Penium > Penium margaritaceum. The sequence continues at coordinate 310,052 of SZWC01000029.1, read as the reverse complement.
ATTGACCTTGACCACAAGTGTATATATTTGACTTTTACTTCTATTGATCATAACACAAGTCAGCCACAGTCAGAGTGTCCAATAACAGTGCAGATGTACTAGGCATAATCTTGCAGGTGGAAAGAAGGTACAATACTGGTGGCTCGGTGTGGCTATTGCGTGCAATGCCTTGACAAAATTGGCATGTCCCACTATCCATGACCACAAATGTATCCAAGTGACTTTAACTTCTATTGATCATAATACGAGTCAGCCACAATTAGAGTGTCTAATCACAGTGCAGATGTACTAGGCATTATCTTATAGTACAAACAAGGTACAATACTGGTGACATGTTGTGGCTAGTGTGCGCAATGCCTTGACAAAGTTGGCATGTGCCACTGACCATGACCACAAAGTTTACCAGGTGACTTTAACTTCTACGTATCATAACACGCGTCAGCCACGGTCAGAGTATCAAATCATAGTGCAGATATACTGGGCATGACGTTACATGTACAACAATGTAAGACACTAGTGGCTCGGTATGGCTATTGTGCACAATGCCTTGACAAAGTTAGCATGTGCCACTGACCATGACCACAAATGTATCCAAGTGACTTTTACGTCTATTGATCATAACACGAGTCAGCCACGGTCAGAGTGTCCAATCACAGTGCAGATGTACTAGGCATGATCTTGCAGGTGCAAACAAAGTAGAATACTGGTGGCTCGGTGTGGCTATTGTGCACAATGCCTTGACAAAGTTGGCATGTGCCACTGACCATGACCACAAATGTATCCACGTGACGTTTACTTCTATTGATCATAATACGAGTCAGCCACGGTCAGAGTGTCCAATCACAGTGCATGTTTACTAGGCATGATCTTGCAGGTACATACAAGGCAGAATACTTGTGTCTCAGTGTGGCTATTGTGCGCAATGCCTTGACAATGTTGGCACGTGCCACTGACCATGACCACAAATGTATCCAAGTGACTTTTACCTCTATTGATCATAACAGGAGTCAGCCACGATCACAGTGTCCTATCACAGTGCAGATATACTAGGCATGATCTTACAGGTCCAAACAAGGTACAATACTGGCGTCTCAGTGTGGCTATTGTGCGCAATGCCTTGACAAAGTTGGCATGTGCCACTGACCATGACCACAAATGTATCCAAGTGACTTTTAGTTCTACTGATCATAACATGAGTCAGCCACGGTCAGAGTGTCCAATCACAGTGCAGATGCACTAGGCATGATCTTACAGGTGCAAACAAGGTAGAATACTGGTGGCTCGGTGTAGCTATTGTGCACAATGCTCTGACAAAGCTGTCATGTGCCACTGACCATGACCACAAATGTATCCAAGAGACTTTTACTTCTATTGATCATAATACGAGTCAGCCACGGTCAGAGTGTCCAATCACAGTGCAGATGTACTAGGCATGATCTTGCAGGTACAAACAAGGTAGAATACTGGTGTCTTGGTGTGGCTATTGCGCTGAATGCCTTGACAATGTTGGCACGTGCCACTGACGATGACCACAAATGTATCCAAGTGACTTTTACTTCTATTGATCATAACACAAGTCAGCCATGGTCAGAGTGTCCAATCACAGTGTATATATCCTAGGCATGATCTTGCAGCTCCAAAAAAGGTACAATACTGGTGTCTCTGTGCGGCTATTGTGCGTAATGCCTTGACAAAGTTGACATGTGCCACTGACCATGACCAGAACGCTTACCAAGTGACTTTAACTTGTACGAATCATAACTTGAGTCAGCCACGGTCAGAGTGTCCAATCACAGTGCAGATATACTGGGTATGACCTTGCAGGTATAAACAATGTAGAATTCTGGTGGCTCGTTGTTGCTGTTGTGTGCAATACCCTGACAAAGTTGGCAGTTGCCACTGACCATGACCACAAATTTATCAAAGTGACTTTTGCTTCTATTGATCATAACATTGCAGATGTACTAGGCATCATCTTGCAGGTGTAAACAAGGTAGAATACTGGTGGCTTGGGGTGGCTATTGTACGCAATTCCTTGACAAAGTTGGCATGTGCCACTGACCATGACCAAAACGTTTACCAAGTGACTTTAACTTCTACGAATCAGTACACGAGTCAGCCACGTTAAGAGTGTCCAATCACTCTGACCGTGGCTGACTCGTGTTATGAACAATAGAAGTAAAAGTCACTTGGATACATTTGTGGTCATGGTCAGTGGCACATGCCAACTTTGTCAAGGCATTGCGCACAATAGCCACGCCGAGCCACCAGAATTCTACCTTGTTTGCACCTAAGAGATCATGCCTATTACATCTGCACTGTGATTGGACACTCTGACCATGGATGACTCGTGTTATGATCAATAGAAGTAAAGTTCACTTGGATACATCTGTGGTAATGGTCAGTGGCACATGCCAACTTTGTCAAGGCATTGCGCACTATAGCCATACCGAGCCACCAGTATTCTACCTTGTTTATACCTGTAACGTCGTGCCCAGTATATCTGCACTGTGATTGGACACTCTGACTGTGGCTGACTCGTGTTATGATTCATAGCCGTTTAAGTCACTTGGTAAACTTTGTGGTCATGGTCAGTGGCACATGCCAACTTTGTCAAGGAATTGCGCACAATAGCCACACCGATCTACAAGTATTCTTCCTTGTTTGTACATGCAAGTTCATGCCTAGTACATCTGCACTATGATTGGACACTCTCACCATGGCCAACTCGTGTTTTGATTCATAGCCGTTTAAGGTAATTGGCAAACGTTGTGGTCATGGTCAGTGGCACATGCCAACTTTGTCAGGGCATTGCGCACAATAGCCGTGCCAAGCCACAGGGCTTTTACCTTGATTATACCTGCAATATCATGCATATTAGATGTGCGCTGTGATTGGACACTCTGACAGTGGCTGACTCCTGCTATGATTCATAGCCGTTTAAGGTACTTGGTAATATTTGTGGTCATGGTCAGTGGCACATGCCAACTTTGTCAAGGCATTGCGCACAATAGCCGTGCCAAGCCACCAGTATTCTACCTTCTTTATACCTACAAGGTCATGCCTAGTACATGTGAACTGTGATTGGACACTCTGGCCATGGCTGACTCGTGTTATGGTTCATGGAAGTAAAAGTCACTTGGATACATTTGTGGTCATGGTCAGTGGCACATGCCAATTTTGTCAAGGTATTGTGCACAATAGCCACAACGAGCCACCAGTATTCTACCTTATTCATACCTGTAAGGTCATGTCCATTACATCTGCACTGTGATTGGACACTCAGACCGTGGCTGACTCGTGATATGATTCAAAGCCGTTTAAGGTACTTGGTAAACTTTGTGGTCATGGTTAGTGGCACATGCCAACTTTGTTAAGATATTGCGCACAATAGCCGTGCCAAGCCACCGGTTTTTTACCTTGTTTATACTTGAAAGGTCATGCATATTAGATGTACGCTGTGATTGGGCACTCTGACCGTGGCTGACTCGTGTTACGATTCGTAGTAGTTGAAGTCACTTGGTTAACTTTGTGGTCATGGTCAGTGGCACATGCCAGCTTCGTCAAGGCATTGCGCACAATAGCCACACCGAGCCACCAGTATTCTACCTTGTTTATACCTGCAGGATCATGCCTAGTACATATGCACTGTGATTGGACACTCTGACCGTGGGCGACACGTGTTATGATCAATAGAAGTAAAAGTCACTTGGATACATTTGTGGTCATGGTCAGTGGCACATACCAACTTTGTCAAAGCATTGTACACAGTAGCCACACCGAGCTACCAGTATTCTACCTTGTTTATACCTGCAAGGTCATGCCCACTTTACCTGCACTGTGATTGGACACTCTGACCGTGGTTAACTTGGATGCCTTCATAGCCGTTTAAGGTACTTGGTAAACTTTGTGGTCATGGTCAGTGGCACATGCCAACTTTGTCGGGGCATTGCGCACAGCAGCTGTGCCAGGCTACCGGTGTTTACCTTGTTTATACTTGCAAGGTCATGCCCAGTACATATGAACTATGATTGGGCACTCTGACCGTGGCTGACTCGTGTTACGATTCGTAGAAGTTAAAGTCACTTGGTAAACTTTGTGGTCATGGTCAGTGGCACATGCCAACTTTGTCAAGGCATCACGCACAATATCCACACCAATCTACCATTTATTCGACGTTGTTTGTACCTGCAAGGTCATGCCCAGAATATCTGCGCAGTGATTGGACACTCTGACCATGGCTGACTCGTGTTATGATTCATAGCCGTATAAGGTACTTGGTAAACTTTGTGGTCATGGTCAGTGGCACATGCCAACTTTGTCGAGGCATAGCACACAATAGCCACACCGAGCCACCAGTATTCTACCTTGTTTCTACCTGCTAGATCATGATTAGTACATCTGCACTGTGATTGGACATTCCGACCGTGGCTGACTCGTGTTATGATTCGTAGAAGTTAAAGTCACTTGGTAAACTTTGTGGTCATGGTCAGTGGCACATGCCAACTTTGTCAAGACATTGCGCACAATATCCACACCAATCCACCAGTATTCTACCTCGTTTGTACCTGCAAGGTCATGCCCAGTATATCTACACTATGATTGGACACTCTGACCATAGCTGACTCGTGTTATGATTCATAGCCGTTAAAGGTACTTGGTAAGCTTTGTGGTCATTGTCAGTGGCACATGCCAACTTTGTCGAGGCATTGCACACAATAGCCACACCGAGACACCAGTATTATACCTTGTTTCTACCTGCTAGATCATCACTAGTACATCTGCACTGTGATTGGACACTCTGACCGTGGCTGACTCGTGTTATGATCGATAGAACTAAAAGGCACTTGGATACATTTGTGGTCATGGTTAGTGGCACATGCCAACTTTGTCAAGGAATTGCGCACACTAGCCACACCGAGCCACCAGTATTCTGCCTTGTTTGCATATGCAAGATCATGCCTAGTACATCTACACTGTGATTGGACACTCCGACGGTGGCTGACTCGTGTTATGATTCGTAGAAGTTAAAGTCACTTGGTAAAATTTGTGGTCATGGCCAGTGGCACATGCCAACTTTGTCAAGGCATTGCGCACAATAGCCACACAGAGCCACACGTATTCTACCTTGATTACACCTGCAAGGTCATGTCCAGTATATCTGCACTGTGACTGGACACTCTAACCGTGGCCGACTCTTGTTGTGATTCATAACCGTTTAATGTACTTCATAAACTCTGTGGTCATGGTCAGTGCCACATGCCAACTTTGTCAAGGCATTGCGCACAATAGCCGTGCCAATCCTCCGGTTTTTTACCTTGTTTATACCTGCAACGTCATGCATATTATATGTGGGCTGTGATTGGGTACTCCAATCGTGGCTGACTCGTTTTACGATTCGTAGAAGTTAAAGTCACATGGTAAACTTTGTGGTCATGGTCAGTGGCACATGCCAACTGAGTCAAGGCATTGCGCACAATAGCCACACCGAGCCGCCAGTATTCTGCCTTGTTTATACCTGCAAGATCATGCCTAGTACATCTGCACTGTGATTGGACACTCTGACCGTGGCTGACTCGTGTTATGATCAGTAGAAGTAGAAGTCACTTGGATACATTTGTGGTCATGGTCAGTGGCACATGCCAACTTTGTCAAGGCATTGCACACAATAGCCACACGGAGCCACCAGTATTCTACCTTGTTTCTACCTGCTAGATCATGCCTAGTACATCTGCACTGTGATTGGACACTCTGACCGTGGCTGACTCGTGTNATTGCGCACAATAGCCACACCGAGCCACCAGTATTCTGCCTTGTTTATACCTGCAAGATCATGCCTAGTACATCTGCACTGTGATTGGACACTCTGACCGTGGCTGACTCGTGTTATGATTCGTAGAAGTTAAAGTCACTTGGTAAACTTTGTGGTCATGGCCAGAGGCACATGCCAACTTTGTCAAGGCATTGCGCACAATAGCCATACCGAGCCACCAGTATTCTACCTTGTTTGCATCTGCAAGATCATGCCAAGTACATCTGCACTGTGATTGGACACTCTGACCGTGGCTGAGTCATTGTATGATCACTAGAAGCAAAAGTCACTTGGAACCATTTGTGGTCATGGGCAGTGGCACATGCCAACTTTGTCAAGGCATTGCGCACAATAGCCACACCGAGCTCCCAGTATTATACCATATTTATACCTACAAGGTCATGCCCAGTATATATGCACTCTGATTGTACACTCTGACTGTGGGTGACTCGTGTTGTGATTCATAGCCGTTTAAGGTACTTGATAAACTTTGTGGTCATGGTCAGTGGCACATGCCAACTTTGTCAAGGCATTATGCACAAATGCCGTGCCAAGCTACCAGTTTTTTACCTTGTTTATACCTGCAAGGTCATGCCCAGTATATCTGCACTGTGCTTGGACACTCTGACCGTGGCTGACTCGTGTTATGATTCATAGGCGTTTAAGGTACATGGTAAACGTTGTGGTTATGGTCAGTGGCACATGTCAACTTTGTCAAGGCACTGCGCACAATATCCACTCCGAGCCACCAGTATTGTACATTGTTTGCACCTGCAAGATAATGCCTAGTAAATATGCACTGTTATTAGACACTCTGACCGTGGCTGACTTGTGTTATGATCAATAGAAGTAGAAGTCACTTGGTAAACTTTGTGGTCATGGTCAATAGCACATGCCAACTTTGTCAAGGCATTGCGCACAATAGCCACACCGAGCCACCAGAATTCTACCTTGTTTGCACCTGCAAGATCATGCCTAGTAGATCTGCACTGTGATTGGACACTCTAACCGTGGCTGACTCGTTGTATGATCAATATAAGTAAAAGTCACTTGGATACATTTGTAGTCATGGTCAGTGGCACATGCCAACTTTGTCAAGGCATTGCGCACAATAGCCACAACGAGCCACCAGTATTCTACCTTGTTTACACCTGCAAGGTCATGACCAATATATCTGTCCTGTGAGTGGACACTCTGACCGTAGCCGACTCGTGTTGTGATTCATAGCCGTTTAAGGTACTTGATAAACTTTGTGGTCATGGCCAGTGGCACATGCCAACTTTGTCAAGGCATTGCTCATAATAGCCGTGCCAAGACACCGGTTTTTTACCTTATTTATACCTGCAAGGTCATGCATATTACATGTGCGCTGTGACTGGGTACTCTGACCGTGACTGACTCGTTTTACGATTTGTAGAAGTTAAAGTCACTTGGTAAACTTTGTGGTCATGGTCAGTGGCACATGCCAACTGAGTCAAGGCATTGCTCACAGTAGCCACACCGATCCACCAGTATTCTACCTTGTTTATACATGCAAGATCATGCATAGTACATCTGCACTGTGATTGGACACTCTGACCGTGGCTGACTCGTGTTCTGATCAGTAGAAGTAAAAGTCACTTTGATACATTTGTGGTCATGGTCAGTGGCACATACCAACTTTGTCAAGACATTACACACAATAGCCACACCAAGTCACCGGCTTTTTACCTTGTTTGAACCTGCAAGCTCATGCCTAGTACATCTGCACTGTGATTGGACACTCGGACCGTGGCTGACTTGTGTTATGATCAATAGAAGTAAAAGTCACTTGGATACATTTGTGGTCATGGTCAGTGGCACATGCCAACTTTGTCAAGGCATTGCACACAATAGCCACACTGAGCCACCAGTATTCTACCTCTTATATACCTATAAGGTCATGCCCAGTATATCTGCACTATGATTGGACATTCTGACCGTGGCAGACTCCTGTTATGATTCATAGTCGTTTAAGGTACTTGGTGAACGTTCTGGCCATGGTCAGTGGCACATGCCAATTTTGTCAAGGCATTGCGCACAACAGCCGTACCATGCCACCAGTTTTTTACCTTAATTGTACCTACAAGATCATGCCTAGTACATACTATGATTGCACGCTCTGAACGTGGCTGACTCGTGTTATGATCAATAGAAGTGTATGTACTTGGATACATTTGTGGTCATGGTCAGTGGCACATGCCAACTTTGTCAAGGCATTGCGCACAACAGCCGTACCATGCCACCAGTTTTTTACCTTAATTGTACCTACAAGATCATGCCTAGTACATACTATGATTGCACGCTCTGAACGTGGCTGACTCGTGTTATGATCAATAGAAGTGTATGTACTTGGATACATTTGTGGTCATGGTCAGTGGCACATGCCAACTTTGTCAAGGCATTACGCACGATAGCCACACCAAGCCACCAGCATTCCACCTTGCGTATACCTGCAAGGTCATGCCCAGTATATCTGCTCTGTACTTAGACACTCTGACCATGGCTGGCTCGTGTTATGATTCAAAGCCATTGAAGGTACTTGGTAAACCTTGTGGTCATGGTCAGTGGCACATGCTAGCTTTGTCAAGGCACTGCGCAGAATAGTCACACCGAGCCACCAGTATTCTACCTTGTTTATACCTGTAAGATCATCTCCAGTATATCTACACTGTGATTGGACACTCTGACCGTGGCTGACTCGTGTTATGATTCGCGGAGTTAAAGTCAATTGGTAAACTTTGTGGTCCTGGTCAGTGGCACATGCCAGCTTTGTCAAGACATTGCGCACAATAGCCACACCGATCCACCAATATTCTACCTTGTTTGCACCTGCAAGACCATGCCTAGTACATATGCACTGTGATTGGACACTCTGACCGTGGCTGACTCGTGTTATGATCTATACAAGTGTATGTCACTTGGATACATTTATGGTCATGGTCAGTGGCACATGCCAACTTTGTCAAGGCATTGTGCACAATAGCCACACCGAGCCACCAGTATTCTACCTTGTTTATACCTGCAAGTTCATGCCCCGTATATCAGCACAGTGATTGGACGCTCTGACCGTTGCTGACTCGTGTTATGATTCATAGCCGTTTAAGGTACTTGGTAAACTTTGTGGTCATGGTCAGTGGCATATGCCAACTTTGTCAAGGCATTGCGCACAATAGCCGTGCCAAGCCACCGGTTTTTTACAATGTTTATACCTGCAAGGTCATGCATATAAGATGTGCACTGTGATTGGGCACTCTTACCTTGGCTGCCTCGTGTTACGATTCGTAGAAGTTAAAAGCACTTGGTAAACTTTGTGGTCATGGTTAGTGGCACATGCCAACTTTGTCAAGGCACTGCGCACAATAGCCACACCGAGCCACCAGTATTCTACCTTGTTTATACCTGCAAGGTCAAGCACAGTATATCTGCACTGTAGTTGGATACCCTGACCGTGGCTGACTCGTGTTATGTTTCATAGCCATTTAAGGTACTTGGTAAACTTTGTGTTCATGGTCAGTGGCACATGCCAACTTTGTCAAGGCATTGCGCACAATAGCCGTACCAAGCCACCGGGTTTTTACCTTGTTTATACCTGCAAGGTCATGCATATAAGATGTGCACTGTGCTTGGGCACTCTAACCGTGGCTGACTCATGTTACGACTCGTATAAGTTGAAGTCACTTGGTAAACTTTGTGGTCATGGTTAGTGGCATATGCCAACTTTGTCAAGACAATGCGCACAATAGCCACACCGAGCCACAAGTGTAATGCCTTGTTTGTACCTGCAAGGTCATGCCTAGTACATCTTCACTGTGATTGGACACTCTGACCGTGGCTGACTCGTGGTATGAACCATAGCCGTTTAAGGTACTTGGTAAACATTGTGGTCATGGTTTGTGGCACATGCCAACTTTGTCAAGGCATTGCGCACAATAGCCACACCAAGCCACCCGTATTCTACCTTGCTTATACCTGCAAGGTAATTCCCAGTATATATGCACTGCGACTGGACACTCTGACCGTGGCTGACTCGTGTTATGATTCATAGCCGTTTAAGGTACATGGCACACTTTGTCGTCATGGTCAGTGGCACATGTCAATTTTGTCAAGGCATTGCGCACAATAGCCACACGAAGCCACCAAGATTCTACCTTGTTTATACCTGCAAGCTCATGCCTAGTTCATCTGCACTGTGATTGGCCACTCTGACCGTGGCAGACTCGTGTTATGATCAATAAAAGTAAAACTCACTTTGTTGCATTTGTGGTCATGTCGGTGCCACATGTTAACTTTGTCAAGGCATTGTCACAATAGCCACACCAAGCCACCGGTTTTTTACCTTGTTTGAACCTTCAACATCATGCCTAGTACATCTGCACTGTGATTGGACACTCTGACCGTGGCTGACTCGTGTTATGATCAAGAGAAGTAAATGTCACTTGGATACATCTGTGGTCATGGTCAGTGGCACATGCCAACTTTGCCAAGGCATTGCACACAATAGCCCCACCGTGCCACCAGTATTCTACCTTGTTTATACCTGTAAGGTAATGCCCAGAGCATCTACACTGTGATTGAACACTCTGACCGTGGCTGACTCGTGTTATGATTCATAGCCGTTTAAGGTACTTGGAAAAATTTGTGGTCATGGTCAGTGGCACATGCCAACATTGTCAAGGCATTGTACACAATAGCCGTGCCAAGCCACCGGTTGTTAACCTTGTTTATGCCTGCAAGGTCATGCATATTAGATTTGCACTGTGATTGGGCACTCTGACCGTGACTGGCTCGTGTTATGATCAATATAAGTAAAAGTCCAAATGTATCCAAAGGATACATTTGTGGTCATGGTCAGTGGCACATACCAACTTTGTCAAGGCATTGCACACAATAGCCACACCGAGCCACCAGTATTCTACCTTGTTTATACCTGAAAGGTCATGCCTAGTATATCTGCGATGTGATATGACACTCTGACCGTGGCTGACTCGTGTTCTGATTCATAGCCATTTAAGGTACTTGGTAAACTTTGTGGTCATGGTCAGTGGCACATGCCAAATTTGTCAAGGAATTGCACACAATAGCCACGCCGAGCCACCAGTATTCTAGCTTGTTTGCACCTGCAAGATCATGCCTAGTACATCTGCACTAC
>SZWC01000029.1:261425-299052 GCA_023375785.1 Penium margaritaceum | reverse complement strand
TTTGTGGTCATGGTCAGTGGCACATGCCAACATTGTCAAAGCATTGTGCACAAAGTCGTGCCAAGCCACCAGTTTTTCACCTTGTTTATACCTGCAAGGTCGTGCATATTAGATGTGCACTGTGATTGGGCACTCTGACCGTGGCTGACTCGTGTTATGATCAATATAAGTAAACGTCACTTGGATACATTTGTCGTCATGGTCAGTGGCACATGACAACTTTGTCAAGGCATTGCACACAATAGCCTCAAGGAGCCACCAGTATTCTACCTTGTTTGTATCTGCAAGGTCATGCCTAGTATATATGCACTGTGACTGGACACTCTGACCGTGGCTGACTCGTGTTATGATTCATAGCCGTTTAAGGTACTTGGTAAACTGTTTGGTCATGGTCAGTGGCACATGCCAACTTTGTCAAGGCATTGCGCACAAAAGCCACACCGGGTCACCAGTATTCTACCTTTTTTATACCTGCAAGGTCATGCCTAGTACATCTGCACTGTTATTGGACACTTTGACCGTGGCTGACTCGTGTTATGATCAATAGAAGTAAAACTCACTTGGATACATTTGTGGTCATGGTTAGTGGCACATGCCAACTTTGTCAAGGCATTGCGCACGATAGCCATACCAAGCCACCGGATTTCTACCCTCCTTTGAACGTGAAAGCTCATGCCTAGTACTTTTGCACTGTGATTGGACACTCTGAACGTGGCTGACTCGTGTTATCATTAATAGAAGTAAAAGTCCCTTGGATACATTTGTGGTCATGGTCAGTGGCACATGCCAACTTTCCCAAGGCATTGCACACAATAGCCACACCGAGCCACCAGTATTCTACCTCGTTTATACCTGTAAGGTCATGCTTAGTATATCTGCACTGTGATTGGACACTCTGACCTTGGATGAATTGTGTTATGATTCATAGCTGTTGAAGGTACTTGGTAAGCTTTGTGGTCATGGTCAGTTGGACATGCCAACTTTGTCAAGGCATTGCGCACAATAGCCGTGCCAAGCCGCCGGGTTTTTGCCTGGTTTGCACCTGCAAGATCATGCCTAGTACTTCTGCAGTGTGATTGGACACTCTGACCGTGGCTCACTCGTGTTATGATTCATAGCCGTTTAAGTCACTTGGTAAACATTGTGGTCATGGTCAGTGGCACATGCCAACTTCGTCAAGGCATTGCGCACAATAGCCACACCGAGCCACCAGTATTCTAGCTTGTTTGCACCGGCAAGATCATGCCTAGTACATCTGCACTGCGATTGGAAACTCTGACCGTGGCTGACATGTGTTATGATCAATAGAAGTAGAATTCACTTGGATACATTTGTGGTCATGGTCAGTGGTACATACCAACTTTGTCAAGGCATTGTGCACAATAGCCACACCGAACCACCAGTATTCTCCCTGGCTTATACCTGCAAGGTCATGCCCCGTATATCTGCACTGTGATTGGACACTCTGACCGTGGCTGACTCGTGTTATGATTCATGGCCGTTTAAGGTACTTGTTAAACTCTGTGGTCATGGTCAGTGGCACGTGCCAACTTTGTCAAGGCATTGCGCACAAAAGCCGTTCCAAGCCACCCATATTCTACCTTGTTTATACCTGCAAGGTCATGCCTAGTATATCTGAACTGTGATTGGACACTCTGACTATCAGAGTGCCCAATCACAGCGCACATCTAATATGCATGACCTTGCAGGTATAAACAGGGTAAAAGACCGGTGTCTTTGCACGGCTATTGTGTGCAATGCCTTGACAAAGTGGGCATGTGCCACTAACCATGACCACAAAGTTTACCAAGTACCTTAAATGGCTATGAATCATAACACGAGTCAGCCTCAGTCATAGTGTCCATTTACAGTACAGATATACCGGGCATGACCTTGCAGGTATAAACAAGATAGAATACTGGTGGCTCGGTGTGGTTATTGTGCGCAATGCCTTGGGACTGACCATGACAAAAAATGTATCCAAGTGACTTTTACTTCCTTTGATTATAACACGAGTCAGCCACGGTCTGAGTGACCAATCACAGTGCAGATGTACTAGGCATGATCTTGCAAGTTCAAACAAGGTACAATACTGGTGGCTCGGTGTGGCTATTGTGCGCAATGCCTTGAAAAAGTTGGCATGTGCCACTGACCATGACCACATATGTATCCAAGTGACTTTGGCTTCTTTGAATCATAACACGAGTCAGCCACGGTCAAAGTGTCCAATCAGATTGCAGATGTGCTAGGCATGATCTTGCAGGTACAAACAAGGTACAATACTGGTGGCTCGGTGTGGCTATTGTGCGCAATGCCTTGACAATGTTTGCATGTGCCACTGTCCATGACCATAAAGTCTACCAAGTACCTTAAACCGCTATGAATCATGACACGAGTCAGCCACAGTCAGAGTGTCCAATCATAGTTCAGATGTGCTAGGTATGACCTTGCAGGTATAAACAAGGTGAAAAACCAGTGGCTTGGCAAGGATATTGTGCGCAATGCCTTGATAAAGTTGGCATGTGCCACTGACCATGACCACAAAGTTTACCAAGTCACTTTAACTTCTACGAGTCGTAACATGGGTCAGCCACGGTCAGAGTACCCAATCTAAGTGCATATATACTAGGCATGATCTTGCAGGTGCAAACAAGGTAGAATACTGGTGGCTCAGTGTGGCTATTGTGCGCAATGCCTTGACAAAGTTGGCATGTGCCACTGACCATGACCACAAAGTTTACCAAGTAACTTAAACGACCATGAATCATAACACGAGTCAGCCACGGTCAGAGTGTCCAATCACAGTGCAGATGTACTAGGTATGATCTTACAGGTGCAAACAAGATAGAATACAGGTGGCTCGGTGTGACTATTGTGCACAATGCCTTGACAAAGTTGGCATGCGCCCCTGACCGTGACCACAAATGTTTACCAAGTGAATTTAGCTTCTACGAATCGTAACACGAGTCAGCTACGGATAGAGTGACCAATCACAGTGCACATCTAATATGCATGACCTTGCAGGTATAAACAGGGTAAAAAACCCGATGTCTTGGCACGGCTATTGTACGCAATGCCTTGAGAAAGTTGGCATGTGCCACTGACCATGACCACAAAGTTTACCAAGTACCTTAAACGGCTATGAATCATAACACGAGTTAGCCACAGTCATAGTGTCCAATCACGGTGCAAGTATACTCGGCATGACCTTGCAGGTATAAACAAGGCAGAATACTGATGGCTCGGTGTGGCTATTGTGCGCAATGCCTTGAAAAAGTTCGCATGTGCCACAGACAATGACCACAAATGGATCCAAGTGACTTTTACTTCCTTTGATCATAACACGAGTCAGCCATGGTCAGAGTGACGAATCACAGAGCAGATGTACTAGGCATGATCTTGCAAGTTCAAACAAGGTCGAATACTGGTGGCTCGGTGTGGCTATTGTGCGCAATGCCTTGACAAAGTTGGCATGTGCCACTGACCATGACCATTATATTTACCAAGTACATTAAATGGCTATGAATCATAACTCGAGTCAGCCGCGGTCAGAGTGTCAAATCACAATGGAGATATACTGGGCATGACCTTGCAGGTACAAATAAGGCAGAATACTGGTTGCTCGGTGTGGCTATTGTGCGAATGCCTTGACAAAGTTGGCATGTGCCATTGACCATGACTACAAATGTATCCAATTGACTTTAACTTCTATGAATCACAACACGAGTCAGCCACATTCAGAGTGTCCAATCACTGTGCAGATGTACTAGGCATGATCTTGCAGGTACAAACAAGGTACAATACTGGTGGCTCTGGTGTCCAATCAAAGTGCATGTGTGCTAGGATTAAAATTGCAGGTATAAACAAGGTAAAACACTGGTGGCGCAGTGTGGCAATTGTGCGCAATGCCTTGACAAAGTTGGCCTGTGCCACTGACCATGACCACAAAGTTTACCAAGTGACTCTAACTTCTACGCATCGTAACACGAGTCAGCCACGGTCAGAATGCCCAATCACGGTACACATGTAGTATGCATGACCTTGCTGGTATGAACAAGGCAAAAAACTGGTGGCCTGGCGGTTATTGTGCACAATCGCTTGAGAAAGTTGGCATGTGCAACTGACCATGACCACAAATTTATCCAATTACCTTAAACGTCTATGAATCATGACATGAGTCAGCCACGGTCAGAGTGTCCAATCACAGTGCACGTGTGCTAGGCATACACTTGCAGGTATAGAACGGTAAAACACTGGTGGCTCAGTGTGGCTATTGTGCGCAATGCCTTGACAAAGTTGGCGTGTGCCACTGACCATGACCACAAACTTATCCACGTGACTTTAAGTTATACGAATTGTAACACGAGTCAGCCACAGTCAGAGGGCCCGATCACAGTGCACATGTACTACGTATGCCCTTGCTGGTATGAACAAGGTAAGAACCTGGTGGCTTGGTGTGGCTATTGTGCGCAATGCCTTGACAAAGTTTACCTGTACAACTGACCATGACCACAAAGTTCACCAAGTTACTTTAACTTTTATGAATCATCACATGAGTCAGCCACTGTAAAAGTGCCCAGTCACAGTACACATGTACTATGCATGATCTTGCAGGTATAAACAAGGTAAAAAACCGGTGGCTTGGTGTGGCTATTGTGCGCAATGCTTTGACAAAGTTGTCATGTGCCACTGACCATGACCACAAAGTTTACCAAGTGACTTTAACTTCTACGAATCATAACACGAGTCAGCCACGATCAGAGTGTCCAATCACAGTGCACGTGTGCTAGGCATAAACTTGCAGGTATAAGCAAGGTACAACACTGGTGGCTCAGTGCGGCTATCATGCGCAATGCCTCGACAAAATTGACATGTGCCACTGATCATGACCACAAATTTATCCAAGTGACTTTAACTTCTACAAATTGTGGCACAAGTCAGCCATCGTCAGAGTGCCCAATCACAGTGCACATGTACTGTGCATGACCTTGCAGGTATAAGCAAGGTAGAATATTGGTGGCTCCCTGTGGCTATTGTGTACAATGTCTTGACAAAGTTGGCATGTGCTACTGACCATGACCACAAAGTTAACCAGGTGACTTTACCTTCTACGCATCGTAACACGAGTTAGCCGCAGTCAGAGTGTCCGATCACAGTGCACATGTACTATGCATGACCTTGCAGGTATATACAAGGTAAAAAACCGGTGTCTTGGTGTTGCTATTGTGCGCAATGCCTTGACAAAGTTGGCATGTGCAACAGACCATGACCACAAAGTTAACCAAGTACTTATAACTTCGACAAATTGGAGCACGAGTCAGCCACGGTCAGAGCGCTCAATCACAGTGTACGTGTACTATGCATGACCTTGCAGGTATAAACAAGGTAGAATACTGGTGGATTGGTGTTGCTATTGTGCACAATGCCTTGAAAAAGTTGGCATGTGCCACTAACCATGACCACAAAATGTGCCAAGTGACTTTAAGTTCTGCGAATTGTAACACGAGTCAGCCACGGTCAGAGTGCCCACTTACAGTGCACATGCACTATGCATGACCTCTCAGGTATAAATAGGGTAAAAACCCGGTGGCTCAGTGTGGCTATTGTGCGTAATACCTTGACAAAGCTGGCATGTCCCACTGACCATGACCACAAACTTTACCTAGTGACTTCAACTTCAATGAATCATCACATTATTCTGCTACAGTCAGAGTACCCAATCACAGGACACGTGTACTACGCATGACCTTGCAGATATAAACAAGGTAAGAATTTGGTGGCTTGGTCTGGCTATTGTGCGCAATGCCTTGACAAAGTTGGCATGTGCCACTGACCATGACCACAAAGCATAGCAAGTGACTTTAACTTATACGCATCGTAACATGAGTCAGCCACGGTCAGAGTGCCCAATCATAGTGCACATCTAATATGCATGACCTTGCAGGTATAAACAAGGTAAACAAACCGGTGGCGTGGTGTGGCTATTGTGCGCTTTGCCCTGACAAATTTGGCATGTGCAACTGACCATGACCACAAGTCTATCCAAGTACCTTAAACGTCTATGAATCATCACGCGAGTCAGCCATGGTTAGAGTACCCAATCATATTGAACTTGTGCTAGGCATAAGCTTGCAGGTATAAACAAGGTAAAACAGTGGTGGCTCAGTGCGGCTATTGTGCGCGATGCCTTGACAAAGTTGGCATGTGCCACTGACCATTACCACAAAGTTATCAACGTGACTTTAACTTCTACCAATTGTAGCATGAGTCAGCCATGGTCAGAGTGCCCAATTACAGTGCACATGTACTATGCATGACCTTGCAGGTATAAACAAGGTAAAAACCCGGTGGCTTGGTGTCGCTATTGTGCGCAATGCCTTGACAAAGTTGGCCTGTGTAACTGACCGTGACAACAAAGTTAACCAAGTAACTTTAACTTCTATGAATCATCACATGAGTCAGCCACGGTCAGAGTGTCCAATCACAGTGCACCTGTAATATGCATAACCTTGCAGGTTTAAACAAGGTAAAAGATCGGTGGCATGGTGTGGCTATTGTGTGCAAAGCCTTCACAAAGTTGGCATGTGCCACTGACCATGACCACAAGTTTACCCGAGTGACTTTAACTTCTACCAATTGCAACACAAGTTAGCCACGGTCAGAGTGCCCAATCACAGTGCACATGTACTATGCATGATCTTGCAGGAACAAACAAGGTAGAATACTGGTGGCTCGGTGTAGCTTTTGTGTGCAATACCTTGACAATGTTGGCCTGTGCAACTAACCATGACCACAAAGATAACCAAGTGACTTTAACTTATATGAATCATCACATGAGTCAGCCACGGTCAGAGTACCCAAATCACAGTGCACGTGTGCTAGGCATAAACTTGCAGGTATAAACAAGGTAAAGCATTGGTGGCTCGGTGCGGCTTTTGTGTGCGATGCATTGACAAAGTTGGCATGTGCCACTGACCATGACCAAAAAGTACACCAAGTGACTTAAACTTCCACGAATTGTAACACGAGTCAGCCGCGGTCAGAGTGCCCAGTCACAGTGTACGTGTAATATGCATGACCTTGCAGGTATAAACAAGGTGAAAGACCGGTGACTTGGTGTGGCTATTGTGCGCAATGATTTGACAAAGNCACATGAGTCAGCCACGGTCAGAGTACCCAAATCACAGTGCACGTGTGCTAGGCATAAACTTGCAGGTATAAACAAGGTAAAGCATTGGTGGCTCGGTGCGGCTTTTGTGTGCGATGCATTGACAAAGTTGGCATGTGCCACTGACCATGACCACAAACGTATCCGAGTGACTTTAACTTCTACGAATCGTATCACGAGTCAGCCACGGTCAGAGTTAACACTCACAGTGCACATGTACTATGCGTGACCTTGCTGGTGTGAACAAGGTACACAAACTGGTCACCTGGCACGGCTATTGTGTGCAATGCCTTGACAAGTTGGCCTGTGCCACTGACCATGACCACAAATTTATCCAAGTACCTTAAACAGCTATGAATCATGACACGAGTCAGCCACGTTCAGAGTGCCCAATCACAGTGCACATGTACTATGCATGACCTTGCAGGTATAAACAAGGTGAAAGACCGGTGACTTGGTGTGGCTATTGTGCGCAATGATTTGACAAAGTTGGCATGTGCCACTGACCATGACCAAAAAGTACACCAAGTGACTTAAACTTCCACGAATTGTAACACGAGTCAGCCGCGGTCTGAGTGCCCAGTCACATTTTACGTGTAATATGCATGACCTTGCAGGTATAAACAAGGTTAAAAACCGGTGGCTTGGTGTGGCTATTGTGCGCAATGCCTTCACAAAGTTGGCATGTGCCACTTACCATGACCAAAAATGTATCCAAGTGACTTTAACATCTAGGAATTGCAACACCAGTCAGCCACGGTCTGAGTGCCCAATCACAGTGCACATGTACTATGCATGCTCTTACAGGAGCAAATAAGGTAGAATACTGGTGGCTCGATGTGGTTATTGAGCGCAATACCTTGACAAATTTGGCCTGTGCAACTAACCATGACAACAAAAATAACAAAGGGACTTTAATTTCTAGGAATCATCACATGACTCAGCCACAGCCAGAGTGCCCTATCACAGTGCATGTGTGCTAGGCATAAACTTGCAGGTATAAACAAGGTTAAACACTGGTGGCTCGGTGCGGCTATTGTGCGTAATTTCTGGACAAAGTAGGCATGTGCCACTGACCATGACCACAAAGTTTACCAAGTACCTTAAACAGCTATGAATCATAACACGAGTCAGCCACGGTCAGAGTGTCCAACGACAGTGAAGATATACTAGGCATGATCTTGCAGGTGCAAACAAGGTAGAATACCGGTGGCTAGGTGTGGCTATTGTGCGCAATGCCTTGAAAAATTTGGCCTGTGCAACTAACCATGACCACAAAAACAACCAAGGGACTTTAACTTCCATGAATCATCACATGAGTCAGCCACGGCCAGAGTGCCCAATCACAGTGCATGTGTGCTAGGCATAAACTTCCAGGTATAAACAAGGTTCAATACTGGTGGCTCGGTGCGGCTATTGTGCGCAATGCCTTGACAAATTTGGCATGTGCCACTGACCATGACCACAACGTTTACCAAGTACCTTAAACGGATATGAATCATAACACGAGTCAGCCACGGTCAGAGTGTCCAATAACAGTACAGATATGCTGGGCATGATCTTGCAGGTCCAAACAAGGTAGAATACTGGTGGCTCGGTGTGGCTATTGTGCGCAATGCCTTGACAAAGATGGTGTGTGCCACTGACCATGACCACAAATGTATCCAAAAGACTTTTACTTCTATTGATCATAACACGAGTCAGCCGCAGTCAGAGTGTCCAATCACAGTGCAGATGTACTAGGCATGATCTTGTAGGTGCAAACAAGGTACAATACTGGTGGCTCGGTGTTGCTATTGTGCGCAATGCCTGGACAAAGGTTGCACGTGCCACTGACCATGGCCACAAAGTTTACCACGTGACTTTAACTTCTACGAATCGTAACACGAGTCAGCCACGGTCGGAGTGCCTAATCACAGTGCAAATGTACTATGCATGACCTTGCTGGTACAAACAAGGTAAAAACCCGGCTGGTTTGGTGTGGCTATTGTGTGTAATGCATTGACAAAGTTTGCATGTGCAACTGACCATGACCACAAAGTAAACCAAGTGATTATAACTTCTACAATTTGTAACACGAGTCAGCCGCGGTTAGAGTGCCCAATCACAGTGCAAATGTACTATGCATGATATTTCAGGTATAAACAAGGTAGAATATTGGTGGCTCGGTGTGGCTATTGTGCACAATGCCTTGACAAAGTTGGCATGTGCCACTGACCATGACCACAAAGTTTACCAAGTGACTTTAACGTCTACGAATTGTAACATGAGTCAGCCACGGTCAGAGTGCCCCATTACAGTGCACATGTACTATGCATGAAATTGCATGTATAAACAAGGTAAAGACCCAGTGACTCGGTGTGGCTATTGTGCGCAATGCCTTGACAAAGTTGGCATGTGCCACTGACCATGACCACAAAGTGTACCAAGTGACTTTAACCTATATGAATCATCACATGAGTCAGCCACAGTCAGAGTATCCAATCACAGTGCACGTATACTATGCATGACCTTGCAGGTATAATCAAGGTAAAAAATCGGTGGCTTGGTGTGGCTATTGTGTGCAATGCCTCGACAAAGTTGGCATGTCCACTGACCATGACCACAAAGTGTACCAAGTGACTTTAACTTCTACGCATCATAACACAAGTCAGCCACGGTCAGAGTGCCCAATCACAGTGCATATGTTCTATGCATGACCCTACAGGTATAAAAAAGTTAAAAAACCGGTGTCTTGGTGTGGCTATTGTGCACAATGCCTTGACAAAGTTGGCATGTGCAACTGACCATGACCACAAATTTAACCAAGTACGATGAACTTCTACGAATTGTAACACAAGTCAGCCACGGTCAGAGTGCCCAATCACAGTGCACATGTACTATGCATGACCTTGCAGGNAGGTTCCCTGGAATTCTTCGGAAGGGGGGGACAATTGAGTATTTTGGCCGTGTGGGACATTGAGCAACAACGACCATGAGGATGCCCAGTGACATTGAGAATTTTTTCCAACAACTTTAACTTCTACGCATCGTAACACGAGTCAGCCACGGTCAGAGTGCCCAATCACAGTGCACATGTACTATGCATGACCTTGCAGGTATAAAAAGGGTAGAATATTGGTGGCTCGGTGTGGCTATTGTGCACAACGCCTTGACAAAGTTGGCATGTGCCACTGACCATGCCCACAAAGTTTACCAAGTGAATTTAACTTCTATGAATCATCACATCATCATCATCTTTATCATCATCATCATCCAAGTACCTTAACCAGCTATGATTAATGACACGAGTCAGCCACGGTCAGAGTGCCCAATCACAATGCAAATATTATATGCATGACCTTGCAAGTGTAAACAAGGTCAAAACCCGGTGGCTTGGTGAAGATATTATGGGCAATGCATTGACAAAGCTGGCCTGTGGAACTAACCATGACCACGAAGTGAACAAAGTCATTTTAAATATATGAATCATCACATCATCATCATCTTTATCATCATCATCATCCAAGTACCTTAACCAGCTATGATTAATGACACGAGTCAGCAACGGTCATAGTGCCCAATCATAGTGTACGTGTAATATGCATGACGTTGCAGGTATGAACAAGGTAAAACCCCGGTGGCTTGGTGTGGCTTTTGTGCGCAATGCCTTGACAAAGTTTGCATGTGCAACTGACCATGACCACAAATTTATCCAATTACCTTAAATGTCTATGAATCATGACACGAGTCAGCCACGGTCAGCGTGCCCAATCACAGTGCATATGTACTATGCATGACCTTGCCGGTATGAACAGGGTATGAATCGGGTAGCTTGGCATGGCTATTGTGCGCAATGCTTTTACAAAGTTGGCCTGTGCCACTGACCATGACCACAATTGATCCAAGTACCTTAAACGGCTATTAATCATGACACGATTCAGCCACGGTCAGAGTGCCCAATCACAGTGCACGATTACTAGACATAAACTTGCAGGTATAAACAATGTAAAAACCTGGTGGCTTGGCATGGCTATTGTGGGCAATGCCCAAAAAAACGTTGGCATGTGCCACTGACCATGACCACAAGTTTATCCAAGTGACATTAACTTCTATGAATCATAACATGAGTAAACCACGGTCAGAGTGCCCAATCACAGGTCATGTGTAGTATGCATGACTTTGCAGGTATAACCAATGTAAAAACCCAGTGGCTTGGCATGGCTACTGTGGGCAATGCCTTGGAAACGTTGGCATGTGCGACTGACCATGACCACAAAGTTATCAAAGTGACTTTAACTTCTACGAATTGTAACACGAGTCAGCCACGGTCAGAGTGCCCAATCACACTGCACGTGTGATATGCATGACCTTGCAGGTATAAACAAGGTAAAGAACCGGTGGCTTGGTTTGGCTATTGTGTGCAATGCCTTGACAAAGTTGGCCTGTGCAACTGACCATGACCACAAATGTATCCAAGTGACATTAACTTCTATTGATCATAACACGAGTCAGCCACGGTCAGAGTGTCCAATCACAGTGCAGATGTACTAGGCATTATATTGCAGGTGCAAACAAGGTAGAATACTGGTGGCTCGGTGTGGCTATTGTGCACAATGTCTTGACAAAGTTGGCATGTACCACTGACTGTGACCACAAACGTATCGAAGTGTCTTTAATTTCTACGATTTGTAACACGAGTCAGCCACAGTAAGATGTCGGAATATGAATCTAACAGAGCACAAAACCAGCCCGAGACAAATTCTCGATAAAGGTTCAGCTTCAGCCAGAACCACCTCGGTCAGCACTCCTCACTTCGTTAATGGTCCTCGACCGACCAACGGACTTCCTACCGAGTCATCCTCTAATAAGCGGAATCTCCGCAAGCGCGTCCGGCTAGCGCAGAAGAAGCCGTTGCTCATGCCTTTCCTTTGTCCTGCTGTATATATGGAGGATGTTCATTCCCTCCTCAATTAACCAGAACAGTTCTGCACATCCTGTTCCCTTCTGGTTCCGCGGCTTCGTCGCCGCGTCCTCGCTCTGCTGTCACCCTGCCTTCGCCAACTTCGCCTGCCAGCTCTCGTCGCTTCATCACTCGTGACTCTTCGCTGACTCCTTGTACATCTCTCGCCTTACTCCGTGCTCTCTCACTGCTCCCTGTCTACCTTGGAGCTACAGTCTCTAACCTCTCTTGAGGCTCTGAGGTTGACTCCCAGGGACTTCTTTTGCCCTACCACTTGTGTAAGTCGGCTTGCCCGCTTCTCCATGTCTCCGTGCTTCTGCCTGCTTCTGCTCCTGCCGTCCCCGCTCATTACATTCCTCTGTCATGGTATCAGAGCATCAGGTAACATCACCTGGTGTCCCGTGACCGAGTCATCGCTCTGCCGCCACCTACGCCTCCCTCCTCAAAGCTACACGTCTCCGCCGCCGTTTCCGCCGTCCCGCGCCCCTCCGCCTCGTCAGCAGCTGACTTCGGCAGCATCGCTTAAAGTGCTCCTCGCGCTGACACAACGTCTTGTCATCTTAAGGAAGCCATGCGCCTAGTCCGCGCCCATGGCCAACGATTGGTGACTTGCCGTGCAGAACAGGCGCAAGCAGTACCCGAGCCGCCGCCCACCGTCAATTTCCGAGAAGCTTCCTGCCGCCTGCCATCTGCCACCTTGTGTCACCTCCGCCTCCACAAGCACCTTCTCTCTTCTCATCTCTCCTCATCAACTTCATCTGCTCTATCTGCCTCATCTCCTTGCCGCACTGCGCCGCGTCCTCACATCGCCCTCCCGCGTAGTTAGCAGCAGCAGTGGATCTCCCGTCATTAGGATATCGGACACCACTAGTCTTCCTGCTCCCACTGCAAGCCAACTGGGGAACAAGTCGTCACTCTCCTGACAATCAAGCGGATCAGTGTCTCTGCTCGCCATACGACTTCCTCTGCTGCAACCGACTTCCTCTTGCTGCCAGGATATCGGACACCACCAGTCTTCCTGCCCGTCGGTCTCGGGCCAACTGGGGAACAAGCCGTCACTCTCCTGAAAGCAGAGACTTGGTTGTTGCGTGCCGCCTCCCTCCTTGCCATCCCCTGCCTCTACCGCTCCGCCAACAGTCGTTCTCTTGCTCATCCGCACCTACCTCTGTCGCGCCCAACCTCCTTCCTCAAGCATCAGTTTCAGCAGGCTTCCTCAAGCCGCCCTCTGCCATCTGCATTGTTTATGCCGTCTTCTCATCAGCTCATCCTCATCTGCCTCCTCGAGCCGCTCTCAGCCCTCATCCGCGCCGCCTTCAGCATCCGCCGTCATCATCCGTGGCTATTCTGTGCAAAGCCTTGACAAAGTTGGCATGTGCCACTGACCATGACCACAAGTTTATCCGAGTGACTTTAACTTATACCAATTGTAACACGAGTTAGCCACGGTCAGAGTGCCCAATCACAGTGCACATGTACTATGCATGATCTTGCAGGAACAAACAAGGTAGAATACTGGTGGCTCGGTGTGGCTTTTGTGTGCAACACCTTGACAAAGTTGGCCTGTGCAACTAACCATGACCACAAAGATAACCAATTGACTTTAACTTCTATGAATCATCACATGAGTCAGCCACGGTCAGACTACCCAATCGCAGTGCACGTGTGATAGGCATGTCCTTGCAGGTATAAGCAAGGTAGAATACTGGTGGCTCGGTGTGGCTGTTGTGGATAATGCCTTGACAAAGTTGGCATGTGCCACTGACCATGATCACGAATTTGTCCAAGTGATTCTAGCTTCTAGGATTTGTAACACGAGTCAGCCACGGTCAGAGTGCCCAATCACAGTGCACATGTACTATGCATGATCTTGCAGGAACAAACAAGGTAGAATACTGGTGGCTCGATGTGGCTATTGTGCGTAATCCCTTGACAAAGTTGGCATGTGCAACTGACCATGACCACAAATTTATCCAAGTACCTTAAACGTCTATGAATCATGACACGAGTCAGCCACAGTCAGAGTGCCCAATCACAGTGCACGTGTGCTAGGCATAAACTTGTAGGTATAAACAAGTGAAAACACTGGTGGCTCAGGTTTTCTATTGTGCGCGATGCCTTGACAAAGTTTGCATGTGCCACTGACCATGACCACAAACGTATCCACGTGACTTTAACTTCTATGAACTGTAACACAAGTCAGCCACGGTCAGAGTGCCCAATTACAATGCACGTGTACTATGCATGACGTTGCAGGTATAAGCTGTCAGTATTTTGGAGGAGTCCACATTCTCACTGATGAACTAGAGGATAGAGTCTGGTGCGTTCCTGAGGCGCGGACAAGCTCGTGGGGCGAGCCGCAGCGCCAAAGCGCGGGCTACGTCCTAGACTGTGCCGCAGCAACCCTCAGGTCAGCATGATGGAGTTGACATAAGAGATGGAATTCAGGAAACACGGCTGGTAGAATATTGTCAGTACTTGGCGTGGGCGCAGCACCGAAGGTGCGTGCGCGATGAAGTAGGTAGGGGCCGCAGTGTAGTGAAGGCGGGCCGATGATGATTGAGTAAGATAGGACCACGGCACTATGATGCGGACAAGCCAGCGGGGCGAGCCACAGCAACCATGTGTGGGCCGCGAGTGAGTAGAGACAAACAAGCGGAGCGGAACGTAGGAGAGTGTGAGGCTGCAGAGTCAGGAAACCCGGGCTCACCACACTGACAAATGGAGCAAGTGTGCCGCAGCTGGAAGGCGGGCACATGCGATAATGAACAAAGAAGACGCCGCAGCCACAAGGGCGGGCACGAACAGAAGCATTGACTGATGGAGGCAAGAAAGGCACGGAGACCTGATTGAACCACAAGGGTTAACTTATTGCATGCAACTACAAGAACGTTTAAAGTAGTCCTAGTGCTTGTCCTAGCTATGAAGGGGAAACTGGACATTGTGGCCGTGTGGGATGTTTGACAACAAGGACCATGAGGATTCCCAGTGACATTGATAATTATTTCCAACAGTCCCCCAGAATGTCACAATGTGATCAACATGAGGAGGAGTGAAGCAGTGGGACCAAAAAGGAAGACCAAGGAGTGGTGGAGAGTATGCTGGGATGATGATGGGAGTTTGGACAGTGCCTTGGACTGAGGGTGACGGTGGCACGTTGTAGTGATGCTGGAGTGCAAGAGACGGGGGAAATGAATCACACGAGAATGATATGACTTGTGAAATTGGAAGACTGTGAAGTGAGAGTCTATATGAGTCATGGGGTGAAGAGTCTCAGAGGCATTGGGGTAGTAAGAAGCAGTCCACTGGGGACTGAGAGTGGAGGTTAGCAAGGAAAGATGACACAAACGGAAATGACAGAAGACATGGAGATCTGGAATGAAGATGCATGACAAGGAGTGTATTGAACAAGGTGTTACTGCGACGAGAGTCCTCTGAGAGAAAGGAAGTGTGCAGGACAGGTGAGAGAAGAGAAAGGTGGGACACCAAGGTCAGGGAAGGCGTCACGGATGAAGCGGCATCGTGGTTGCTTGTGGTGGTATGCATGCGGCGCTGGAAAGGAGATGCAGGTTGGAGGCTGAGATGGGAGGTTGGTGCAAGAGCTGGACAGAGACGAGCATGTGATGACATGTGGTGATAGCTTGGTGTGTCTGAGATGCGCGTACTTGGAGTGTGACTCATGATTGTGAGAGGTTGCTTGTGCTTGTGTGTGGTTGGAAGTGGTGATGGGAGACAGGTTGCTTCTTGGCAGATCCAGGAAGCTGAAGGAGGTTGGATCATGTGAGAACCAAGGGTAGATAGTAGTGAGTGCAAAATGAGCTGGAAGGGTGCTCAGGCAGTGCTCAATGATTGTTTCAATCGTGCTAGTGATGGCATGGAAGACAGCAGGTAGGAAAGAAGCAAGATATAGTGCATGAAGAAGGAAAGTGGAGGTAAACAGACCCAAGATACAAGAAACCCAAAGGCAAAGGAGGGTGAGGTCATGGAGAAGAGCAGCAATGCTTTTGATGAACAGGAGGTTGATGGGAAGAGTGGTCAGACCTTGGTGAATTCTGGTTGCTGATGTCACTTGAGAGTTCTGATGCCACGTGGAGAGGGTGGAGCAGCGTGCACATAGACAGAGAGGAGTAGGACTGATGCTCTGTCCAGAGAGAGGTGCAAAGTGAAGACTGGTTAAACTGGCAGTGATGCCTTGGCCAACGAAGTGAAGACGTTGCTGCTGCGGTATGGTGGATGTTGTGTTTTGGGATCAGGGATGAGGTAGGAACAGTGTCTCACCATGGAGTCTGAAGGTGAAAGTGACCAGTGTAGTAGCTCATGAGACAATATGGCGGAGTCCTTGCAGCACAATCTTGTTGACTCGAGGAAAACAGTCTAGCGGACGCCATCCATGAGATAGGTGGACAGTCGTGCTCATTCTGACTTTGGAGAAAGAGGTGATGATCTTCTGCTGTTGTGGATGTAGTAGAGCAGATCTGATAGCTGGTGAGGTCGTTGGAGCCTTTGTTGAGGCGAGGCGTTTGTTAGACAGGTTACCAAGACAAAGGCAAGATGGAGCTCGGAGGAGATCGCTGATGATGAAGTGTTGCTACTGTTGTGCAAGGGGATGCTGTTGCTGGAAGTGCGGAAGCTGAGAATGCTGCTTCATTCTTTTAGTGAGGTGTAGTTGTACCAAACGGTGCCCATACACCGTTCAGTGATGCTGTCAGCACGGAGTTCGGTACTGAGGGAGGCGGATAACTGCTGGATGCTGTGGGGGATGGAACTGCTGATGCTGTAATGACCGAGTGCTGCTTCCGGTGGTGGGGTACAGCTGGTTGCCGTGAGGAGCACCGTTCCTCAGCTGTGTTCATACACACCTGACGGATGTCGTTTTCACATGGGATGCTGGTGAGGAGGACTGTTTTTGATTGGGAGATGATGTCCCCGCTGTTGCGGAGGCGGTTGCTGGTGAAGTCTGCTTCGGCAAAGCGTGTCAGGCGTCAGAAGACGTCAACGGCAGATGAACGAGGATGATTTGCTGAGGATCTTTTGCCATTCTCTGATACCATGTCAGTATTTTGGACGAGCCCACATTCTCACTGATGAACTAGAGGATTGAGTCTGGTGCGTCCCCAAGGCGCGGGCGAGCTCGTGGGGCAAGCCGCAGCGCCAAAGCGCGTGCTACGTCCTACACTGTACCGCAGCAACACTCGGGTCAGCATGATGAAGTTGACATAAGAGAAGGAATTTAGAAAACACGGCTGGTAGAAGATTGTCAGTAGTTGGCGTGGACGCAGCACCATAGGTACGGGCGCGATGAAGGAGGTAGGGGCCGCAGCGCAGTGAAGGCGGGCTGATGATGATTGAGTAAGAGAAAACCATAGCACTATGATGCGGGTAAGCCAGCGGGGCGAGCCACAGCAACCATGTGTGGGCCGCGAGTGAGTGAAGACAAACGAGCGGAGCAGAACGCAGGAGAGTGTGAGGCCGTAGAGTCAGGAAACCCGGACTCACCACACTGACAAATGGAGCAAGTGTGCCGTAGCCGGAAGGCAGGCAGATGCGATAATGAACGAAGAGGACGCCGCAGCCACAAGGGCGGGCATGAACAGAAGCATTGACTGATGGAGGCAAGAAAGGTACGGGGACCTGATTGAACCACAAGGGTTAACTTAATACATGCAATTACAAGAGCGTTTATAGCATTCCTGGTGCTAGTCCTAGCTAGGAGTTTTTTGGCTACAATGGGAGATGCGAGAGCAGAAGCCGCAGACGCGCTTGTGCTGTGGCAGCTGGTGATGCCTTCGGTTTTCCTGCAGCTTGTGGTACCACTTCGAGACGGACCCGCCAGTCCCGTTGTGTTGTCGGCATGCGGGGACCGGGCCGCAGTTGTTTCGCTTCGTTGGCGGGAGCTGCGGGACTCACCGTCGGTCTCCGGTCACATCGGACGGCTCGGAAGGATTGTCCGATAAGGGCGCAATCACTAGAGGCGGGGACAGCGAAGCTCATCTGGCCGTTGCCAAACCAGGCTGTTGAGCCCCCCCCCCCCCCCCCCCCCCCGCGGTTGCAGGGATGCACCAGGCGGACGTGAACCAGGTTCCCTGGAATTTCCTCGGAAGGGACAATTGGACATTGTGGCCGTGTGGGATATCTGACAACAACAACCATGAGGATGCCCAGTGACATTGAGAATTATTTCCAACATATGCAAGGTAAAATCCCGGTGGCTTGGTGTGGCCAATCACAGTGCACATGTACTATGCATGCTGTTACAGGTGCAAATAAGGTAGAATACTGGTGGCTCGATGTGGCTATTGTGCTCAATGCCTTGACAAATTTGGCCTGTGCAACTAACCATGACAACAAAAATGACAAAGGGACTTTAACTTCTAGGAATCATCACATGAGTCAGCCACAGCCAGAGTGCCCAATCACAGTGCATGTGTGATAGGCATAACCTTGCAGGTATAAACAAGGTTAAACACTGGTGGCTCGGTGCGGCTATTGTGCGTAATTTCTTGAAATAGTTGGCATGTGCCACTGACCATGACCACAAAGTTTACCAAGTACCTTAAACGGCTATGAATCATAACACGAGTCAGCCACGGTCAGAGTGTCCGATGACAGTGCAGATATACTGGGCATGATCTTGCAGGTGCAAACAAGGTAGAATACTGGTGGCTCGGTGTGGCTATTGTGCGCAATGCCTTTGACAAATTTGGCCTGTGCAACTAACCATGACCGCAAAAATAACCAAGGGACTTTAACTTCTAAGAATCATCACATGAGTCAGCCACAGCCAGAGTGCCCAATCACAGTGCATGTGTGCTAGGCATACACTTCCAGGTATAAACAAGGTACTATACGGGTGGCTCGGTGCGGCTATTGTGCGCAATGCCTTGACAAATTTGGCATGTGCCACTGACCATGACCACAAAGTTTACCAAGTACCTTACACGGATATGAATCATGACACGAGTCAGCCACAGTCAGAGTGTCCAACAACAGTACAGATATACTGGGCATGATCTTGCAGGTCCAAACAAGGTAGAATACTGGTGGCTCGGTGTGGCTATTGTGCGCAATGCCTTGACAAAGTTGGTGTGTGCCACTGACCATGACCACAAATGTATCCAAGTGACTTTTACTTCTATTGATCATAACAGGAGTCAGCCGCGGTCAGAGTGTCCAATCACAGTGCAGATGTACTAGGCATGATCTTGCATGTGCAAGTAAGGTACAATACTGGTGGCTTGGTGTTGCTATTGTGCGCAATGCCTTGACAACGGTGGCATGTGCCACTGACCATGGCCACACAGTTTACCACGTGAGTTTAACTTCTACGAATCGTAACACAAGTCAGCCACGGTCGGAGTGCCCAATCACAGTGCACATGCACTATGCATGACCTTGCTGGTACAAACAAGGTAAAAACCCGGCTTGCTTGGTGTGGCTATTGTGTGTAATGCATTGACAAAGTTGGCACGTGCAACTGACCATGACCACAAAGTAAACCAAGTGATTTTAACTCCTACAAATTGTAACAGGAGTCAGCCGCGGTTAGAGCGCCCAATCACAGTGCAAATGTACTATGCATGACATTGCAGGTATAAACAAGGTAGAATATTGGTGGCTCGGTGTGGCTATTGTGCACAATGCCTTGACAAAGTTGGCATGTGCCACTGACCATGACCACAAAGTTTACCAAGTGACTTTAACGTTTATGAATTGTAACATGAGTCAGCCACGGTCAGAGTGCCCAATTACAGTGCACATGTACTATGCATGACATTGCATGTATAAACAAGGTAAAAACCCGGTGACTCGGTGTGGCTATTGTACGCAATGCCTTGACAAAGTTGGCATGTGCCACTGACCATGACCACAAAGTGTACCAAGTGACTTTAACTTACATGAATCATCACATGAGTCAGCCACAGTCAGAGTATCCAATCACAGTGCACGTATACGATGCATGACCTTGCAGGTATGAACAAGGTAAAACATTGGTGGCTTGGTGTGGCTATTGTGTGCAATGACTCGACAAAATTGGCATGTGCCACTGACCATGACCACAAAGTGTACCAAGTGACTTTAACTTCTACGCATCGTAACACGAGTCAGCCACGGTCAGAGTGCCCAATCACGGTGCACATGTACTATGCATGACCTTGCAGGTATAAAAAAGGTAGAATATTGGTGGCTCGGTGTGGCTATTGTGCACAACGCCTTGACAAAGTTGGCATGTGCCACTGACCATGCCCACAAAGTTTACCAGGTGACTTTAACTTCTATGAATCATCACATGAGTCAGCCACAGTCAGAGTATCCAATCACAGTGCACGTATACGATGCATGACCTTGCAGGTATGAACAAGGTAAAACATTGGTGGCTTGGTGTGGCTATTGTGTGCAATGACTCGACAAAATTGGCATGTGCCACTGACCATGACCACAAAGTGTACCAAGTGACTTTACCTTACATGAATCATCACATGAGTCAGCCACAGTCAGAGTATCCAATCACAGTGCACGTATACGATGCATGACCTTGCAGGTATGAACAAGGTAAAACATTGGTGGCTTGGTGTGGCTATTGTGTGCAATGACTCGACAAAATTGGCATGTGCCACTGACCATGACCACAAAGTGTACCAAGTGACTTTAACTTCTACGCATCGTAACACGAGTCAGCCACGGTCAGAGTGCCCAATCACAGTGCACGTGTAGTATGCATGACCTTGCAGGTATAACCAATGTAAAAACCCAGTGGCTTGGCATGGCTATTGTGGGCAATGCCTTGAAAACGTAAGCATGTGCGACTGACCATGACCACAAATTTATCAAAGTGACTTTAAATTCTACGAATTGTAACACGATTCAGCCACGGTCAGAGTGCCCAATCACACTGCACGTGTGATATGCATGACCTTGCAGGTATAAACAAGGTAAAGAACGGGTGGCTTGGTTTGGCTTTTGTGTGCAATGCCTTGGCAAAGTTGGCCTGTCCAACTGACCATGACCACAAATGTATCCAAGTGACATTAACTTCTATTGATCATAACACGAGTCAGCCACGGTCAGAGTGTCCAAACACCAGTGTTGACCTTGGGCCATCGGACATCGACGCCCATCGATGCCCATTGGTCCATCGACGGACCTGTGTTCAGGGACATCGATGTGACCTCACACGTAGGTGCCTAAAATGGCCACCAAAGCCTAGAAAGCAGTGGTCATGAACACCACAATTAAATTTCTGTCACTTTAAGCATGCCATACTTTCATGCCTTAGTCATAATTTGCAATGTGTCCTGCCTTTGCACAAAACACACCTTCAGACAGCTTGCATTGCACCATTATCAATGAACTGTTGTTGGTTGCATTGTACTACATTGGACGCAACAGAGACGGCCAAACATTCCATGACTACAGTGGAAGGGAGCAGGGATGGAAAATGAAGACAATGTATTAATTGGAATTTGAAAACATCATGGCCATTTTGCAGAGAACATGTCATGCACTAGTAGTTGCTGCAACAACTTCTACTTCTTCGTAGCCTGCTTGCGCTTTGCAGCCTTGCTTGCTGCAGCAATTGCTGCTGCTGAAAAGCGTTTGACTGCTGCTGCTTTAGCTGCTGCAGTTGGTGCTTTTCCTCTTCCTACAACATCACTGGCAGGGCCAACCCTGGATGCTCCAGTGGATGCCCCTCTGCGTGTTGGTGATGCTGCAGCATCCATCACATCTGTCCGTGATCCTGGTGTTTCACCAGCAACACTGGCAGCTGCATCACCCTCCTCACCCTCCTCACCCTCCTCTCCTTCCTATCCACCTTCACCCCTTTCTCCTGCTCTCTCATCTCCCTTGTCTGCTGCATTAGCCTCCTTCTCTCCTCCCTCACCTTGCTCGCTTTCGGCACCCTCGTCCAGGTTCTCCTCCCCCTCACCCTCGTCCTCCTCATTGCCCGTCCCCTGTTCCCCAGGAGCATTCTTGGCTGCTGGCTTCTCTTGTGCACGGACACGAACAGGCCGTGCATGTGGAAGTCCTGGCATGTCAGTCATGACACGAACCGACGCCATCACTTCTACAACATCATCTTCTACCTCTGCTGCCTCTTCCTCCTCGTCTTCGCCCTCCTCCTTGTCATCACTCTCCATGTCTTCCTCCGGCTCACTGAGAACCCCCTCTTCTTCCACGATGTCACCATTGTCCTCACTTCCATCTGCTTCTCCTTCTTCTCCCTCTGCTGCTGCTTCTGCTTCTGCTGCTGGTGCTGCCACAAGCCCCCCTGCTGCCTTTCTCCCAATGCGCCCATACTGCTTCCGCAGTCCCACGTTTCACCGTACCAGTAGCTCCAGTGTCTCCACTTTCAGCCTGTTGCGCCTGGCGGTGTGGATGAGCTCGTGCGTGGAAAAAAAACACGTTCGCATTCACATGATGAGCATGGCTGTGACAACACCTTCAGTGCAAGATCCCTCAGCACAGGTAGGTGGCACATGTAATTGACATGCCACTCCACCGCAGACATTGTACCACACTGCACCTTGGCAACCGCAGCGATCGCCTTTGCATTCCTCCGAGGAGTGACCATAGGATCACTCACCACCATCGTCTGTGCCTTCTGGAAAGCCCCTATCTCCTTCATCACCTGATCCTGCTTGTCATCNCCATACTGCTTCCGCAGTCCCACGTTGCACCGTACCAGTAGCTCCAGTGTCTCCACTTTCAGCCTGTTGCGCCTGGCGGTGTGGATGAGCTCGTGCGTGGAAAAAACACGTTCGCATTCAGATGATGAGCATGGCTGTGACAACACCTTCAGTGCAAGATCCCTCAGCACAGGTAGGTGGCACATGTAATTGACATGCCACTCCACCGCAGACATTGTACCACACTGCACCTTGGCAACCGCAGCGATCGCCTTTGTATTCCTCCGAGGAGTGACCATAGGATCACTCACCAGCATCGTTTGTGCCTTCTAGAAAGCCCCTATCTCCTTCATCACCTGATCCTGCTTGTCATCCGGCACCAAGGCCTCAACCACCATCTGCCACGCCAACAAGGTGTTGCTGTCCTTAGAGAGGTCATTGCCGAAATGCTCCGGGTGGAGCCGGCGAGCTGCAGCATACAAGGGACAAGACATGTCCCTAGACCAACGGGTCTCCAACCTGCCCAGCACAAAGTTCACATGACTCTCCGCCACCCTTCTCGGCTTCCTGCCCTTTTTCACATACAACGACTTCAGCTGCTCATCACAATCCAACAACCCCTCATAGATCTCACCAGCACCCCCACGAGGCTTGTCAGCAACCTTGAGTACCACAGTCAGTGGCTGTAGTAGGTCCTTTAGTTGACGCACCTGCAGCCAGAACACCCTTCTCCCGATGAAACGTCTCACCTCCCGCTTCCTTGACCGAAATGAAGCATCGCTGTGCGAACCAATCGTCTTCCAAACATCCAAGCCCACGAATGTCTCGAGCTCATCCCGCAGCTCCAGCAGTCTCTCCACCATGGAGAAGACCGAGGCAAAGCGGGTGTCACAGCGCACTTTCAACACCTTCCCTCCCTTCCTCTCCTTCAGCCACGTCCGGGGCATAGCATTGTTCCTGAAAAAGGCCACAATCTTCTCACACAGCCCAATCACACTTGATCCCCAAGCCGACTTGCCCACATCCTTCATGATCAGGTCGATGTTGTGCGCACAGCATCCCTGGAAAAACAGTGAAGGAAACTTCACCCTCAGGTCAGCAAAAGCTTTTTTGTTCACAGAAGCGCTGTCGCAGATGACAGGAACTACCTTCTCCTCCCCAAAAATCTCAATTGCAGCCTCAATCATGCTTGCAACATGCTCTGCGTCTCTGGTCAGTCCACTTGCATCACGGGATAAGAGGTGGACAGAACCCATGGCGTTGACAGCCATGGCATTGTAGATCGGTCTGACCTGACGGTCAGACCACTCATCCACAGCTAGACTACAGCCGTATGTGCTCCAACCCTGCTTAAGAGGAGCATCTAGCTCCTCCAGTTCCTTGTCTAGTTTTGGAAGCAGGACATCCACTACGGTGGACCTAGCAGGCAGCCAAAAAGCAGCGGTGGTCTTCTTTGCATTTTTCACAACCTCCATGAGCACGGCCTCACGGCAAAAAGAGATGGGTTGGGCAGCAATGGCCATCAGCTTGACAATGCTAAGATGGCAGCGTTCATTGTTTGACCGTTCAGAGTGCTGTACCATGGTTGTCTGCCGGAAGGAGGCCGCTTTGTTGATGTCAAACAAGGGAACCTCACCCTCTAGCCTTGTTGTTGCCGGCTGCCTGTG
This sequence comes from Penium margaritaceum, assembly GCA_023375785.1. NCBI lineage: Eukaryota > Viridiplantae > Streptophyta > Zygnematophyceae > Desmidiales > Peniaceae > Penium > Penium margaritaceum. Next base: position 274,653 of record SZWC01000029.1, on the reverse strand, counting down.
CTGCTGCTGACCATTCGCTGCTTCATCGTCACTGTCTGGCTCCAGAGTCAAGCCACCCATCGCTGCCTGCTTCGCCTGCTGTTGCTTCTCCCAGAGTTTGATCCACTGCACCGCCTTGTCCTTTGTACCCCACTTCTTCCCCTCTCCCTTGTACAAAATGACGTTGACCGGCTGCCAGCCAGCAGGGGGCAGGCAGCGCTCCATGACCAGGACATCTCGGCACAGGGGCGGGGGATGCGGGCACTTGCCGACGTTGGGGTTGTTGCCTGCAAAGTGACCGCGGATGCGGTCACATGTCCCACTGCCTTTCTCCCCACATGAGCCGCAACGCCAGCCCGGATTCTTGGCTTCTGTGGAACACGGCTCAGTGTGCTTGCTGAGCTCTTTGGTGAGGATATCACCACTGAGCGGTTTCTTCTTTGGTGGGTTCCACCTGGCCGCATCGAACTGGCTTGATGCTGCAGAGACATTGGCGGAGCTCCCTGCCTGAGAGCCCATGCTGGACGGCCTCAACAGCTGGCCGGCGACGNGGTCACATGTCCCACTGCCTTTCTTCCCACATGAGCCGCAACGCCAGCCCGGATTCTTGGCTTCTGTGGAACACGGCTCAGTGTGCTTGCTGAGCTCTTTGGTGAGGATATCACCACTGAGCGGTTTCTTCTTTGGTGGGTTCCACCTGGCCGCATCGAACTGGCTTGATGCTGCAGAGACATTGGCGGAGCTCCCTGCCTGAGAGCCCATGCTGGACGGCCTCAACAGCTAGCCAGCGACGGCTAACTGTTGAGGCCGACATCGACGAGAAAGGAGGCGTGTAACTGCCTCCTCTCTGTTGCGCTCTCCATTCGAACCGGCAGTCACCGCGACGGCGACAGAGGTCAGGTCGAATCGACAAAGGGCTCGGTTTGACACGACCCTTAGATCGACGGTTTCGATCGAAAGGATCAAAACCGTCGATCCTCCAATGCATCCCATGGCTACGATATCCTCGAAATTAAAGAAGAGAAACCAGCGGTCAGTGTTGTCAGAAATTAAAGAAGAGAAACCAGCGCGAAGACCGGAGCACATCCAAACACCAACAACAAAAGAGCCGCACGAATCTCATCGGATACGGACAACTAAGAGTCGTGCACCGACACCATCATATCCTGAAGTCTCGGAGGAACCCGACGAATTGCGCTCCGGCGAAACCATTGCAACACGTCCCTCAAAGAACACGAACTAGCGCTTCCACCTCGCAGGGGTCCTAGCAAAGCCAAGCAACACTACTTCAAGGTAGCTTAGATCAATATACAATTACTTCTGCTATTCTATCAATCAGTCATTTTCCTTCATCACTCTCGCAGCTGCCATCGCTTCCATCCTCGGTCAACTGCCTGTCTCGCATCGCTCACCTCCAGAACTTGTTACTGCCAACCTGCTCAACTCATAACTTGTGTCAAGCAGCACCACGAGCCTTCCCGTGTCGCACTCTTCCCCTCTCAAAATCCTGACATGGTATCAGAGCACTAGGTTTCCAGCCCTGGTCGACAGGCCACCATGATTCCAGTGATCTTCTTCACAGTGGCAACTGTGGTTGTTTGCCTCNCGCACCGAACAATATCAATACGGGCAATGACTCCGCACCGAAGTCCTCCATTCTCGATGTCGCACAGGTTTCCATTCAAGATGGAGAACTGCCCCCACTGACTCTTCTCGCAACATCTGACTCCCTCTATATTGAACAAGTTCTCGACTCAGGGTGTGTCATTCATGCTTTCAAAGATGCTGACGTCACCACACCACTGGCAACACCAGTAACCATCACCGGTGCTACCAAAGGCATGACATCACTCTGTCGCTACTCCCCTACTCTCACATCTCCGGCAACACCAAGTGGACAGATCCAGGGTTACCATATCCCTCACCTACGACACAATCTCCTCTCTGTTCATCAACTCCAAAAGGAAGGCGTAAACATCTTCTTCCTCGCCTATGGTTCAGAAGCCCAACTGACGACATCTGATAACAAACCGCTGGCAACCTTCACAGTCTGCAACAACCTCTATCGACTGCAGATTCCTCGCACAACAGCAATCTTTGCTATTGAAGCTGACACTCAACCCTCCACCTGTGACTGCCGCAGCCTCTCACATCTTCTACTCCTGCATCATCACCGGCTTAGTCATCCAAATTTCAACGCACTTCTCCGTCTTCTGGCTAAATATATGGTAAAAGGCCTGCCACTGCTCTCCCCACTAACTCATCTTGCGGGACCACCTTGCACTGCCTACAGTCTTGGGAAATTAAAAGCTTCCCCACATCCTCCACGAGCCGCTCGAGCAGCAAGACCTCTCGACGTCCTCCACATGGATCTTGGGGGACCAATTCGTCCCACCTCCCTTCATGGCTATGAGTACTTCCTTACTATTGTGGATGACCACTCTTGCTTCAGCGCCACAATTCCTCTCAAGTCTAAAGCCGATCCCAATCCTGCTTTCATCAAGTGGTCAAAGTATCAGATGAGCCGCCTCAACCGGTCCATTGGCAAAATCTGGACAGACAGAGGTGGCGAATTCCTATCTCATGAGCTCCGTTTATTCCTGGCAAAACACGGCATTGGGCATGAGACGAGTGTCCCAGAAGCTCCTGAGCAGAACGGAGTGGCAGAAAGATGGAATGGTGTCCTGATCGCTCTCACGCACACCCTACTTATGCATGCTGGAGCACCAGAAACCTTCTGGACCTATGCTCTCCGCTATGCCACCCGGGTACACAACTACTATCGAGCTAAGCATCTTCCAGACGTCACCCCATCATACCTTTGGCTGGGATACAAGCCAGATGTCTCCAAACTTTGAGTCTGGGGTTCAACATCCTACGTCCTACTGAACAAAACTGACAGAGCTCAAGCGCATCTCTCCAAAGTTGGGCCACAAGCCTCGTGCCGCATGTTCGTGGATTTTGCCCTCAACTCCCCTGGGTACTTATTCTACGAGCTCGACCTCAACCGAGAAACCCGCAGCATAGATGTCCATTTCGATGAAATTACTCCCATTATTCCGGCAATTGGCGCCAATCTCCACTACTCCTCTCACCTGGACCCTCTTTCCAGAACGAGCTGCAGTACCCACAACTCCGGCTACCTTACCTCCAGCAGTCACTCCTGCCACACCAGCAACTCCTCCAACAGCGTCCACTCTACCAACCCTCTCTCCTACACATACACCCACACAACCACGACCAACAACACTGCCACCACTCACTCCTCTCACTCCTTATGACGACTTTGAAACCGTCTCAGAACATCTCCCAACATTCGGACGACCACTTCCCTCAGTAGCAGTAGCCCCTCCTCCAGCCGCAGCAGCACCAGCACCAACAACAACAGCAGACACAGAAGAAAATACAGCAGCCACAGCATCTGGGGCATAAGTTCCTAGAATGACACCTACAGCAAAACCGGTGCTCCGACGGTCTACCAGAAACAGAACTGCAGCCTCGCTCATTACCCTGACCGACACAGATGGAGACCTTGACATCCAGGAAGATCGTGAGGTGGAGTTTCTTCGAACCTCCTTCCTGCCTTCCTGGATTACAGCTGGAGACAACCTCAACTCTCGTCGACGACCAAATCCTCCGATGAATCCTCGACGACGACGTTATCCTCGCCTTCCTCTACTCAGCACCACCATTACCACAGCTCCCAATGCCACCCCCAGCACATATACGGAAGCTGTAAATAGGCCCCAAGCAGACCAATGGCAAGTCGCCGTTGCCAATGAACTGGCCTCCTGCAAGGCCACCTCCACCTACACTGATGTACGTCGACCAGCCTACACCAATGTGGTCGCAATAAAATGGGTCTTCCATTTCAAGACTCATTTGGGGAAACCACCAGAATTCAAAGCTCGCTATGTGGCAAAGGGGTTCTCACAGCGATGTGGCGTGGACTTCTTTGATACCTTTTCACCCACTGCCAAGCTGACCACCCTACGAGTCCTCCTACACATTGCACCCACTAAAGACATGGAACTACATGCCATGGACGTGTCCACAGCCTTTCTTCAAGGAGATCTGAACAAAACCATCTACGTGGCGTGCCCGGAAGGCTACACACCAGACCAGCCCAACACTGTTTGGAAGCTGCATCGCCCAGTCTATGGGCTCAAACAGTCTCCTCGAGAATGGCATGCGAAACTCCGAGCAACTCTCCTTGACCTGGGACTCACAGTTTCCACTGCTGCTCCCAGCCTGTTCCTCCGCTCCCAACCAGATGAACAGACCTACATTATGTTCTATGTGGACGATCTCGCTCTCATCTCCAACAATCCCAGTGCTCTCCAGAATCTGAAGCAAACACTCCTGAGGCGTTTTACCATGAAAGATATTGGAGAACTAACCCATTATCTTGGAATTGATATCAAGAGGGATCGGGAGAAGCGACTCATCACTCTGTCCCAAGAACCCTACATTGCCTTACTCCTGAAGCATTTTGGGCTTGATAACAGCAACAGAGCTCCAACCCCCATGACAGTGGACCACAAGCTTACCTCGCCAGCATACACAGTCTCATCGCCTTCTCCAAAACCCCATCCTAAACTGGTGGGATCACTGATGTATGCTATGGTCTGCACTCGTCCTGACCTTGTCTTCCCTCTCAGTGTTATGTCACGATACGTTGGAGACAGAAACCATAGTGACCAGCACTGGAAGGAAGCTAAGCAAGTCCTGAGGTACCTAGGTGAGACCGCCTCCTTGTAGCTTGAGCTGGGAGGAACTCAGCCGATAACATTGGAAGGAAACAGCGACTCCTCCTGGGCAGATGATGAAGCAAACCGAAAATTGTCACAAGGATACGGCTTTTACCTTGGCTCTGGACTGTTCAGCTGGCGATCCACCAGGTCCTCTACTGTTTTGCTTTCATCCTGCGAAGCAGAACTGTATGCAGGTACCATGGCTGCCCAAGAAGCCATTGGTTAAAACACCTGCTACAAGACCTTGGATATCCGCAACCACTCCCAGTCCTATGGTGTGACAATCGAAGCACCATCGCCCTCACAGAGAATCCAGTCTACCATGGACAGACCAAGCACATTGAGCTGCGCTACTTCTTCAACGGGGAGAAGGTGCAGGCAAAAGAACTCTTGGTTTCGCATGTAGCCTCAAAGGCCAACAGGGCTGACATCTTCACAAAAGTCCTAGACCAGGCGCAACATGCGACCCTGGTATAACTTCTAGGTCTCAGGACCAGAGACAGCTGAGGCTTCCATGTTGGTTTCCCTTCACAAGAGGTATCAGAAATAAAAGAAGAGAAACTAGCGCGAAGACCGGAGCACATCCGAACACCAACAACAAAAGAGCCGCATGAATCATAACACGAGTCAGCCATGGTCAGAGTGTCCAATCACAGTGCAAATATACTAGACATGACCTTACAGGTATAAACAAGGTAGAATACTGGTGTCTCTTTGTGGCTATTGTGTGCAATGCCTTGACAAGGTTGGCATGTGCCACTGACCATGACCACGAATGTATCCAAGTGACTTTTACTTCTATTGATCATAACACGAGTCAACCACGGTCAGAGTGTCCAATCACAGTGCAGATGTACTAGGCATGATCTTGCAGGTGCAAACAAGGTAGAATACCAGTGGCTTGGCACGGCTATTGTGCGCAATGCCTCGACAAAGTTGGCATGTGCCACTGAACATGACCACAAAGTTTTCCAAGTACATTAAAAAGCTATGAATCATAACACGAGTCAGCCACTGTCAAAGTGTCCAATCACAGTGCAGATGTACTAGGCATGAACTTATAGGTAAAAACAAGGTAGAATACTGGTGGCTCGGTGTGGCTATTGTGCGCGATACCTTGACAAAGTTGGCATGTACCACTGACCATGACCACAAACGTATCCAAGTGACTTTTACTTCTATTGATCATAACACGAGTCAGCCACAGTCAGAGTGTCCAATCACAGTGGAGATGTCCTAGGCATGATTTTGCAGGTGCAAACAAGGTATAATACTGGTGGCTCGTTGTGGCTATTGTGCGCAATGCCTTGACAAAGCTGGCATGTGCCACTGACCATGACCACAAACTTTGCCAAGTTACTTTATCTTCTACGACTCGTAACACGAGTCAACCATGGTCAGAGTGCCCAATCACAGGGCACATCTAATATGCGTGACCTTACAGGTATGAACAAGGTAGAAAACCTGGGGCTTGGCACAGCTATTGTGTGCAGTGCCTTGACAAAGTTGGCATGTGCCACTAACCATGACCACAAAGTTTACCAGGTTCCTTAAACGGTTATGAATCATAACACGAGTCAGCCACAGTCAGAGTGTCCAATCACAGTGCAGATATCCTGGGCATGACCTTGCAAGTATAAACAAGGTAGAATACTGGTGGCTCAGTGTGGCTATTTTGCACAATGTCTTGACAAAGTTGGCACGTGCCACTGACCATGACCACGAATACACCCAAGTGATTTTTACTTCTATTGATCATAACACGAGTTAGCCACGGTCAGAGTGTCCAATCACTGTGCAAATGTACTAGGCATGATCTTGCAGGTACAACAAGGTTGAACACTGGTGGCTCGGTGTGGCTATTGTGCGCGATACCTTGACAAAGTTGGCATGTACCACTGACCATGACCACAAATGTATCCAAGTGACTTTTACTTCTATTGATAATAACACGAGTCAGCCACAGTCAGAGTGTCCAATCACAGTGGAGATGTACTAGGCATGATTTTGCAGGTGCAAACAAGGTATAATACTGGTGGCTTGCTGTGGCTATTGTGCGCAATGCCTTGACAAAGCTAGCATGTGACACTGACCACGACCACAAAGCTTACCAAGTGACTTCAACTTCTACAAAACGTAACACGAGTCAGCCACAGTCAGAGTGCCCAATCACGGTTCAGATGTACTACGCATGACCTTGCACGATATTGTGCGCAATGCCTTGACAAAGTTGGCATGTGCCACTGACCATGACCACAAAGTTTACCAAGTACCTTAAACGGCCACGAATCATAGCACGAGTCAGCCACGGTCAGAGTGTCCAATCACAGTACAGGTATAGTGGGCATGACCTTGCAGGTAAACAAGGCAGAATACTGGTGGTGCGGTGTGGCTATTGTGCGCAATGCCTTGACAAAGTTGGCATGTGCCACTGACCATGACCACAAATGTATATAAGTGACTTTTACTTCTATTAATCATAACACGAGTCAGCAACTGTCAGAGTGCCCAATCACAGTGCAGATGTACTACGCATGATCTTGCAGGTGCAAACAAGGTATAATACCGGTGGTTCGGTGTGGCTGTTATGCGCAATGCCTTGACAAAGTTGGCATGTGCCACTGACCATGACCACAAAGAGTACCAAGTGACTTTAAATTCTACGAATCAGAACACGAGTCAGCCACGGTCAGAGTACCCAATCAAAGTGCACATCTAATATGCATGACCTTGCAGGTATGAACAGGGTAAAAAACCGGTGTCTTGGGACGGCTATTGTGCGCAATGCCTTTAGAAAGTTGGCATGTAACACTGACCATGAACACAATGTTTACAGAATGAATTTAACTTCTACGAATTGTAACACGAGTCAGCCACAAGCAGAGTGCCCAATCACAGTTTAGATGTAATAGGCATGACCTTACAGGTATACAAAAGGTAAAAAAAAACGGTGGCTTGGCATGTTCAACTGACCATGACCACAAAGTACACCAATAACCTTAAGCAGCTATGAATAATAACAAGAGTCAGCCACGGTCAGAGTGTCCAATCATAGTGCATATATACTGGGCACGACCTTACAGGTATAAAAAAAGTTAGAAAACTGGTGGCTTGGTGTGGCTATTGCGTATAATGCCCTGACAAGGTTGACATGTGCCACTAACCATGTCCACAAATGTATCCAAGTGACTTATACTTCTATTGATCATAACACGAGTCAGCCATGGTCAGAGTGTCCAATCACAGTGCAGATGTACCAGGCATGATCTTGCAGGTGCAAACAATGTAGAAATTTGGTGACTCGGTGTGGCTATTGTGCGGAATGCCTTGACAAAGTTAGCATGTACCACTGACCATGACAACAAGTTTTACAAAGTGACTTTAACTTCTACGAATCGTAACACGGGTCAGCTAGAGTCAGAGTGCCCTATCACAGTTCAGATGTATTAGGCATGACCTTGCAGGTATAGACAAGGTGAAAAACTGGTGGCTTGGCACGGCTATTTTGCGTATTACCTTGACAAAGTTGGCATGTGCCACTGACCATGACCACAAAGTTTACCATGTACCTTAAACAACTATGCATCATAACACGAGTCAGCCACGGTCAGAGTGTCCAATCACAATGCAGATGTGCTAGGCATGATCTTGCAGGTGCAAAGAAGGTAGAATACCGGTGGATCAGTGTTGCTATTGTGCGCAATGCCTTGACAAAGTTGGCATGTGGCACTGACCATGACCACAAAGATGACCAAGTAACTTTAAATTATACGAATCATAACACGAGTCAGCCACGGTCAGAGTACCCAATCACGCAGCACATCTAATATGCATGACCTTACATGTATAAAAAGGGTAAAAAACCGGCGTCTTGGGACGGCTATTGTGCGCAATGCCTTGACAAATTTGGCATGTGCCACTGACCATGACCACAGAGTTTACCAAGTGACTTTAACTTCTAGAAATTGTAACACGAGTCAGCCACAGTCAGAGTGCCCAATCACAGTTAAGATGTACTAGGCACGACCTTGCAGGTATCAAGAAGGTAAAAAACTGGTGGCTTGGCGCGACGATTGTGCGCAATACGTTGACAAAGTTGGCATGTGCCACTGACCATGACCACTAAGTTTACCAAGAACCTTAAACGGCTATGAATCACAACACGAGTCAGCCACGGTCAGAGTGTCCAATCACAGTGCATATATACTGGGCATGACCTTACAGAAATAAAATAGGTAGAAAAATGGTGGCCCGGTGTGGCTATTGTGCGCAATGTCTTGACAAAGTTGGCATGTGCCACTCACCATGTCCACAATGTTTACCATGTGACTTTTACTTCTATTGATCACAACACGAGTCAACCAGGGACAGAGTGCCCAATCACAGCGTACAACTAATATGCATGATCTTGCAGGTATAAGCAAGGTAGAAAACCGGTGGCTTGGCACGGCTATTGTGCGCAATGCCTTCACAAATTAGGTATGTGCCACTGACCATGACCACAAAGTTTACCAAAAACCTTAAACGGCTATGAATAATAACACGAGTCAGCCACAGTCAGAGTGTCCAATCATAGTGCATATATACTGGGCATGACCTTGTAGGTAGAAACAAGATAGAATATTGGTGGCTCCGTTGGCTATTATGCGCAATGCCTTGACAAAGTTGGCATGTGCCACTGACCGTGACCACGAATATATCCAAGTGACTTTTACTTCTGTTGATCATAGCATGTGTCAGCCGCGGTCAAATGTCCAATCACAGTGCAAATGTACTAGGCATGATCTTGCAGGTACAAACAATGTAGACTACTGGTGGCTCGGTGTGGCTATTGTGCGCAATGCCTTGACAAAGTTGGCATGTGCCACTGACCATGGCCACAAAGCTTACCAAGTGACTTTACCTTCTACGAAACATAACACGAGTCAGCCACGGTCAGAGTGCCCAATCACAGTTTAGATGTAATAGGCATGACATTGCATGTATAAACAAGTAAGAAAAACTGGTGGCTTGGCACAGATTTTGTACGCAATGCGTTGACAAAGTTGGCATGTGCCACTGACTATGACCACAAAGTATACCAAGTACCTTAAACGGCTATGAATCATAACACGAGTCAGCCACGGTCAGAGTGCCAAATCACAGTGCAGATATACTGGGCATGACCTTATATGTATAAACAGGTTAGAATACTGGTGGCTCGGTGTAGCTATTGTGCGCAATGCCTTGACAAAGTTGGCATGTGCCACTGACCATGACCAGAAATGTATCCAAGTGATATTTGCTTCTATTGATCATAACACGAGTCAGCCACGGTCAGAGTGTCCAATGACGGTGCAGATGTACAAGGCATGATCTTACAGGTACAAACAAGGTAGAATACTCATCTCTCGGTGTGGCTATGGTGCGCAATGCCTTGACCAAGTTAGCACGTGCCACTGATCATGACCACAAAGTCTATCAAGTACATTAAACGGCTATGAATCATAACACAAGTCAGCCATGGTCAGAGAGTCCAGTCACAGTGCAGATATACTGGGCATGACCTTACAGGTATAAACAAGGTAGACTACTGGTGGCTTGGTGTGGCTATTGTGCGCAATGCCTTGAAAAAGTTGGCATGTGCCACTGACCATGACCACAAAGATTACCAAGTGACTTTAACTTCTACGAATCATAACACGAGTCAGCCACGTTCAGAGTACCCAATCACAGTTCGGATGTACTAGGCATGACCTTGCAGGTATAAACAATTAAAAAAAAACCTGTGGCTTGGCACGGCTATTGTGCGCAATGCCTTGACAAAGGTGGCATGTGCCACTGACCATGACCACAGAGTTTACCAAGTACCTTAAACGGCTATGAATCATTACACGAGTCAGCCACGGTCAGAGTGTCCACTCACAGTGCAGATATACTGGGCATGACCTTGCAAGTATAATCAAGGTATAATACTGGTGGCTCGTTTTGGCTATTGTGTGCAATGCCTTGACAAAGTTGGCATGTGCCCCTGACCATGACCACAGATGGATCCAAGTGACTTTTACTTCTATTGACCATAACACGAAAAGCCACGGCCACAGTGTCCAATCACATTGCAGATGTACTAGGCATAATCTTGCAAGTGCAAACAAGGTAGAATACTGGTGGCTCAGTGTGGCTATTGTGCGCAATGCCAAGACAAAGTTGGCATGTGCCACTGACCATGACCACAAATGTATCCAAGTGACTTTTATTTCTATTGATCATAACACAAATCAGCCGCGGTCAGAGTGTCCAATCACAGTACAAACGTACTAGGCATGATCTTGCAGGTTCAAAGAAGGTAGAAAACTGGTGGCTCGGTGTGGCTATAGTGCGCAATGCCTTGACAAAGTTGGCATGTGCCACTGACCATGACCACAAAGTTTACCAAGTTCCTTAAACGGCTATGAATCATAACATGATTCAGCCACGGTCAGAGTGTCCAATCACAGTGCAGATATAATGGGCATGACCTCGCAGGTACAAACAAGGTAGAATACTGGTGACTCGGTGTGGCTATTGTGCGCAGTGCCTTGACAAAGTTGGCATGTGCCACTGACCATAACCACAAATGCATCCAAGTGACTTTTACTTCTATTGTTCATAACACAAGTCAGCCACGGTCAGAGTGTCCAATCACAGTGCAGATGTACTAGGCATGATCTTGCAGGTGAAATCAAGGTAGAATACTGGTGGCTTGGTGTGGCTATTGTGTGCAATGCCTTGACAACGTTGGCATGTGCCACTGACCATGACCACAAAGTTTACCAAGTACCTTAACCGGCTATGAATCTTAACACGAGTCAGCCACGGTCCAAATGTCCAGTCACAGTGCAGATATACTGGGCATGACCATGCAGATACAAACAAGGTAGAATACTGGTGGCGCGGTGTGGCTGTTGTGTGCAATATATTGACAAAGTTGGCACGTGCCACTGACAATGACCACAACGTTTATCACGTGACTTTAACTTCTACGAATCGTAACACGAGTCAGCCACTATCAGAGTACCCAATCACAGTGCACATCTAATATGCATGACCTTACAGGTATAAACAAGGTAAAGAACCGGTGGCTTTGTACGGCTATTTTGCGCAATGCCTTGACAATGTTGGCATGTGGCACTGACCATGACCACAAAGTTTACCAAGTACCTTAAACGGCTATGAATCATAACACGAGTCAGCCAAAGTCAGAGTGTCCAATCACAGTGCATATGTACTATGCATGATCTTGCAGGTACAGACAAGGTATAATACTTGTGGCTCGGTGTGGCTATTGTGCGCAATGCCTTGACAAAGTTAGCATGTGCCAGTGATCATGACCACAATGTTTACCAAGAGACTTTAACGTATACGAATCGTAACATGAGTCAGCAATAGTCAGAGTACCCAATCACAATTAAGATGTACTATGCATGACCTAACAGGTATAAACTAGGTCAAATACCAGTGGCTTGGCACGGCGACTGTGCGCAATGCCTAGACAAAGTTGGCATGTGCCACTGACCATGACCACAAAATCTATCAAGTACCTTCAACGGCTATGAATCTTAGCACGAGTCAGCCACGGTCAGAATGTCCAATCACATTGCAGATATACTGGGTATGACCTTGCAGGTACAAACAAGGTATAATACTGGTGGCTCAGTGTGACTATTGTGCACAATGCCTTGACTAAGTTGGCATGTGTCACTGACCATGACCACAAATAGATCCAAGTGACTTTTACTTCTACTGATCATAACACAAGTCAGCCACGGTCAGAGTGTCCGATCACAGTGCAGATGTACTAGGCATGATCTTGCAGGTGCAAACAAGGTAGAATACTGGTGGCTCAGTGTGGCTATTGTGCGCAATGCCTTGACAAAGTTGGCATGTGTCACTGACCATGACCACATAGTTTACCAAGTGACTTTAAAGTCTACAAATTGTAACACGATTCAGCCACGGTCAGAGTGCCCAATGACATTGCACATCTAATATGCATGACCTTGTAGGTATAATCAAGTTAAAAACCGGTGGCTTGGCACGGTTATTGTATTCTATGCCTTGACAAAGTTGGCATGTGCCACTGACCATGACCACAACGTTTACCAAGTACCTTAAACGGCTATGAATTATAACACGAGTCAGCTACGGTCAGAGTGTCCAATCACAGTGCAGATATGCTGGGCATGACCTTGCAGGTATAAACAAGGTATAATACTGATTGCTTGGTGTGGCTTTTGTGCGCAATGCCTTGACAAAGTTGGCATGAGCCACTGACCATGACCACAAATGTATACAAGTGACGTTTACTTCTATTGATCATAACACGATTCAGCCACGGTCAGAGTGTCCAATCACAGTGCAGATGTACTAGGCATGATCTTGCAGGTTCAAACAAGGTAGGATACTGGTGGCTCGGTGTGGCTATTGTGCGCAATGCCCTGACAAAGTTGGCATGTGCCACTGACCATGACCACAAA
>SZWC01000029.1:231147-249472 GCA_023375785.1 Penium margaritaceum | reverse complement strand
AAACAAGGTAGAATACTGGTGGCTCGGTGTGGCTATTGTGCGCAATGCCTTGACAAAGTTGGCATGTGCCACTGACCATGACCACAGAGTCTACCAATTTACTATGAATCGTAACACGATTCAGCCACGGTCAGAGGGTCCAATCACAGTGCAGATATACTGGGCATGACCTTGCAGGTATAAACAAGGTAGAATACTGGTGGCTCGGTGTGGATATTGTGGGCAATGCCTTGACAAAATTGGCATGTGCCACTGACCATGACCACAATTGTATCCAACTGACTTTTACTTCTATTGATCATGACACGAGTCAGCCACGGTCAGAGTGTCCAATCATAGTGCAGATATACAAGGCATGATCTTGCAGGTACAAACAAGGTAGAGTACTAGTGGCTCGGTGTGGCTATTGTGTGCAATGCCTTGACAAAGTTGGCATGTGCCACTGACCATGCCCACAAAGTTTACCAATTGACTTGAACTTCTACAAACTGTAACACAGGTCAGCCACATTCAGAGTGCCCAATCACAGTGCACATCTAATATGCATGACCGTGCCAATCGCTTGGCATGGCTATTGTACGCAATGCCTTGACAAAGTTGGCATGTTCCACTGACCATGACCACAATGTTTACCAAGTACATTCAACGGCTATGAATCATATCACGAGTCAGCCACGGTCAGAGTCTCCAATCACAGTGCACATGTACTAGGCGTGATCTTGCAGGTACAAACAAGGCAGAATACTGGTGGCTCGGTGTGGCTATTGTGCGCAATGCCTTGACAAAGTTGGCATGTGCCACTGACCATAACCACAAAGGTTACCACGTGACTTCAACTTCTACAAATAATAACACGAGTCAGCCACGGTCAGAGTACCCAGTCACAGTTCAGATGTACTAGGCATGACCTTACAGGTATAAACAAGGCAAAAACCCGGTGGCCTGGCACGGCTATTGTGCACAATATCTTGAAAATTTTGGCATGTGCCACTAACCATGACCAGAAAGTTTACCAAGTACCTTAAATGGCTATGAACAAGGTTGAGTACTGGTGGCTCGGTGTGGCTATTGTGCGCAATACCTTGATAAAGTTGGCATGTGCCACTGACCATGACCACAAATGTATCAAAGTGACTTTTACATCTATTGATCAATCACAGTGCACATCTAATATGCATGACCTTGCAGGTATAAACAAGGTAAAAAACGGGTGGCTTGGCACGACTACTGTGCGCAATGCCTTGACAAAGTTGGCATGTGCCACTGACCATAACCACAAAGTTTACCAAGTGACTTTAGCTTCTACGAATTGTAACACGAGTCAGCCACAGTCAGAGTGCCCAATCACATTTCAGATGTACTAGGCGTGACCTTGCAGGTATGTACAATGTAAAAAACCGGTGGCTTGGCATAGCTATTGTGCGCAATTCCTTGACATAGTTGGCATGTGCTACTGACTATGACCACAAAGTGTACCAAGTACCGGAAACGGCTATGACTCATAACACGAGTCAGCCACGGTCAGAGTGTCCAATCACAGTGCAGATGTACTAAACATGATATTGCAGGTACAAACAAGGTAGAATACTGGCGTCTCGGTGTGGCTATTGTGCGCAATGACTTAACAAAGTTGGCATGATCCACTGACCATGACCACAACGTTTACCAAGTGACTTTAACTTCTACGATTCGTAACACGTGTCAGCCACAGTCAGAGTGCCCAATCACAGTGCACATTTAATATGCATGACCTTGCAGGTATACACAAGGTACAAAACCGGTGGCTTGGCACGGCTAATGTGCGTCATGCATTGACAAAGTTGGCATGTGCCACTGACCATGACCACAAGGTTTACCAAGTGACTTTAACTTCTACATATGGTAACACGAGTCAGCCACTGTCAGAGTGTCTAATCATAGTGCACATCTGATATGCATGACGTTGCTGGTCTAATAAGGTAAAAAACCGGTGCCTTTGCACGGCTATTGTGCACAATGCCTTGACAAAGTTGGAATGTGCCACTGACCATGACCACAAAGGTTACCAAGTGACTTTATCTTTTACGAAGTGTAACACGAGTCAGCCACATTCAGAGTGCCCAATCACAGTGTACATCTAATATGCATGACCTTAAAGGTATAAACAAGGGAAAAATCCGTTGGCCTGGCACGGCTATTGTGTGCAATGCCTTGACAAAGTTTGCATGTGCCACTGACCATGACGACAAAGTTTACCAAGTGACTTTAACTTCTACGAATCATAACAGGAGTCGGCCACGGTCAGAGTGTCCAATCATAGTGCAGATATAGTGGGCATGATCATGCAGGTATAAACCAGGAAGAATACTGGTGGCTCGGTGTGGCTATTGTGCGCAATGCCTGGACAAAGTTGGCATGTGCCACTGACCATGACCACAATGTTTACCAAGTGCCTTTAACTTCTATGAAGCATAACACGAGTCAGCCACGGTCAGAGTGTCCAATCACAGTGCAGATATACTGGGCATGACCTTGTACGTATAAACAAGGTAGAGTACTGGTGGCTTGGCGTGGCTATTGTGCGCAGTGCCTTGACAAAGTTGGCATGTGCAACTGACTATGACCACAAATGTATCCAAGTGACTTTTACTTCTGTTGATCATAATACGAGTCACCCACGTTCAGAGTGTCCAATCACAGTGCAGATGTACTAGGCATGATCGTATAGGTTCAAGCAAGGTAGAATACTGGTGGCCCGGTGTAGCTATTGTGCGCAATTCCTTGACAAAGTTGGCATGTGCCACTGACCATGACCACAAAGTTTACCAAGTACCTTAACGGCTATGAATCATAACACGAGTCAGCCATGGTCAGAGTGTCCAATACAGTGCAGATGTATTGGGAATGACCAATACATCTGAACTGTGATTGGACACTCCGACCGTGGCTGACTCGTGTTATGATCCATAGAAGTAAAAGTCACTTGGAAACATTTCTGTTCATGGTCAGTGGCACATGCTAACTTTGTCAAGGCATTTCGCACAAGAGCCACACCGAGCCACCCGTGTTCTACCTTGTCTATACCTGTAAGCTCATGCCCAATATATCTGCACTGTGATTGGACACTCCGACCGTGGGTGACTCATGTTATGATTCATAGCCGCTTAAGGTACTTGGTAAACTTTGTGGTCATGGTCAGTGGCACATGCCAACTTTGTCAAGGCATTGCGTACAATAGCCGTGCCAAGCCACTGGTTTAAAAACTTGTTTATACCTGCAAGGTCATGCATATTAGATGTACACTGTGATTGGACACTCTGACCATGGCTGACTCGTGTTATGAATCGTAGAAGTTAAAGTCAATAGGTAAACTTTGTGGCCATGGTCAGTGGCACATGCCAACTTTATGAAGGCATTGCGCATAATAGCCACACCGAGCCACCAGTATTCTACCTTGTTTGAACCTGCAAGATCATTCCTAGTTTCTCTGCACTGTGATTGGACACTCTGACCATGACTGACTCGTGTTATGCTCAATAGAAGTAAAAGTCACTTGGATACACTTGTGGTCATGATCAGTGGCACATGCCAAATGTTTCAAGGCATTGTGCACAATAGCCACACCGAGCCACCAGTATTCTACCTTGTTTGTATCTGCAAGATCATGCCAAGTATATCCGCACTTTGATCGGACACTCTGACTGTGACGGACTCGTGTTATGATTCGTAGAAGTTAAAGTCACTTGGTAACCTTTGTGGTCATGGTCAATGGCACATGCCAACATTGTCAAGGCATTGTGCACAATAGCCACACCAAGCCACTAGAATTCTACCTTGTTTGAACCAGCAACATCATGCATAGTACATCTGCACTGTGATTGGACACTATGACTGGGCTGACTAGTGTTATAATCAATAGAATAAAAATTCACTTGGATACATTTGTGGTCATGGTCAGTGGCACATGCCAACTTTGTCAAGGCATTGCGCACAACAACCACACCGAGCCACCAGTGTTCTACCTTGTTTATACCTGGAAGGTCATGCCCAGTATATCTGCATTGTGTTTGGACACTCTGACCGTGGTTGACTTGTGTTATGATTCATAGCCGTTTAAGGTACTTGGTAAACTTTGTGGTCATGGTCAGTGGAACATGCCAACTTTGTCAAGGCATTGCGCACAATAGCCGTGCCAAGCCACCGGTTTTTTACCTTGTTTATACCTGCAAGGTCATGCATATTAGATGTGCACTGTGATTGGGCACTTTGACCGTGGCTGACTCGTCCTATGATCAATAGAAGTAAATTTCACTTGGATACACTTGTGGTCATGGTCAGTGGAACATGCCAACTTTGTCAAGGCATTGTGCACAATAGCCGTGCCAAGCCACCGGTTTTTTACCTTGTTTATACATGCAAGGTCATGCATATTAGATGTGCACTGTGATTGGGCACTTTGACCGTGGCTGACTCGTCCTATGATCAATAGAAGTAAATTTCACTTGGATACACTTGTGGTCTTGGTCAGTGGAACATGCCAACTCTGTCAAGGCATTGCGCACAATAGCCACATCAAGCCACCAGTATTCTACCTTGTTTGTACCTGCAAGATCATGCCTAGTACATCTGCACTATGATTGGACACTCTAACCGTGGCTGACTCGTGCTATGATGAATAGAAGTAAAAGTCACTTGGAAACATTTGTGGTCATGGTCTGTGGCACATGCCAACTTTGTCAAGGCATTGCGCACAATAGCCACACCGAGCCACCAGTATTCTACCTTGTTTATACCTGGAAGTTCATGCCCAGTATATCTATACTGTGATTGGACACTCTGACCGTGGCTGACTTGTGTTATGATCAATAGACGTAGAAGTCACTTGGATACATTTGTGGTCATGGTCAGTGGCACATGCCAACTTTGTCAAGGCATTGCACACAATAGCCAATTGAGCCACCAGTATCCTACCTTGTTTGAACCTGCAAGATCATGCCTAGTACATCTGCACTGTGATTGGACACTTTGACCGTGGCTGACTCATGTTATGATTCATAGCCATTTCAGGTACTTGGTAAACTTTGTGGTCATGGTCAGTGGCACGTGCCAACTTTGTCAAGGCATTGCGCACAATAGCCGTGCCAAGCTACCGGATTTTTACATTTTCTATACCTGCAAGGTCATGCATAGTACATCTGAACTGTGATTGGGCACATTGACTGTGGCTGACTTGTGTTACGATTCGTAGACGTTAAAGTCACTTGGTAAACTTTGTGGTCATGGTCAGTGGCACATGCCAACTTCATCAAGGCATTGCGCACAATAGCCACACTGAGCCACCAGTATTCTACCTTGTTTGCACCTGCAAGATCATGCCTAGTACATCTGTACTGTGACTGGACACTCTGACCGTGGCTGACTTGTGTTATGATCAATAGAAGTAAAGGCCACTTGGATACATTTGTGGTCATGGTCAGTGGCACATGTCAACTTTGTCAAGGCATTGCACACAATAGCCACACCAAGCCACCAGTATTATACCTTGTATCTACCTGCAAGTTCATGCCCACTAAATCTACACTGTGAAGGGACACTCTGACCGTGGCTGACTCGTGTTAAGATTCATAACCGTTTAATGTACTTGGAAAACGTTGTGGTCATGGTCAGTGGCACATGCCAACTTTGTCAAGGCATTGCGCACAATAGCCGTGCCAAGCCTCTGGTTTTTTACCTTGTTTAAACGTGCAAGGTCATGCATATTAGCTGTGCACTGTGACCGGGCATTCTGACTGTGGCTGACTCTTGTTACGGTTTGTAGAAGTTAAAGTCACTCGGTAAACTTTGTGGTCATGTTCAGTGGCACATTCCAACTTTGTCAAGGCATTGCGCAAAATAGCAACAACAAGCCACCAGTATACTACCTTGTTTACACCTGCAAGATCATGCCTACTACATCTGCACTGTGATTGGACTCTCTGACCGTGGCTGACTCGTGTTATGATCAATAGAAGTAAAAGTCACTTGGATACATTTGTGGTCATGGTCAGTGGCACATGCCAACTTTGTCAAGACATTGCACACAATAGCCACACCGTGCCACCAGTATTCTACCCTGTTTATACCTGTAAGGTCATGCCCTGTATGTCTGCACTGTGATTGGACACTCTGACAGTGGCTGACTCGTGTTATGATTCATAGCTGTTTAAGGTACTTGGTAAACATTGTGGTCATGGTCAGTGGCACATGCCAAATTTGTCAAGGCATTGTGCACAAGAGCTGTGCCAAGCCACCGGTTCTTTACCTTCTTTATACGTGCAAGGTCATGCCTAGTACATCTGAACTGTGATTGGGCACTATGACTGTGGCTGACTCGTGTTACGATTCGTATAGTTTAAAATCACTTGGTAAACTTTGTGGTCATGGCAGTGGCACATGCCATCTTTGTTTTGGCATTGCACACAATAGCCGTACCAAGCCACCGGTTTTATACCTTGTTTATATCTGCAAAGTTATGCATGTTAGATGTGCGCTGTGATTGGGGACTCTGACTGTGGCTGACTCGTGTTACAATTCGTAGAAGTTAAAGTCACTTGGTAAACTTTGTGGTCATGGTCAGTGGCACATGCCAACTTTGTCAAGGCATTGCGCACAATAGCCACACCGAGCCACCAGTATTCTAGCTTATACGTGCAAGGTCATGCCCAGTATATGTACACTGAGATTGGACACTCTGACCGTGGCTGACTCGTGTAATGATTCATAGCCGTTTAAGGTACTTGGTAAACTTTGTGGTCATGGCAGTGGCACATGCCAACTTTGTCAAGGCATTGCGTACAATAGCGGTGCCAAGCCACCGGTTTTTTACCTTGTTTATACCTGCAAGGTCATGCATATTAGATTTGCGCTGTGATTGGGCACTCTGACCGTGGCTGACTCGTGTTACAATGCGTAGAAGTTAATGTCACTTGGTAAACTTTGTGGTCATGGTCAGTGGCACATGCCAACTTTGTCAAGGCATTGCGCATAATAGCCACACCGAGCCACCAGTATTCTACCTTTTTTTAACCTGCAAGATTATGCCTACTATAGCTGCACTGTAATTGGACACTCTGACCGTGGCTGGCTCGTGTTATGATCAATAGAAGTAAAAGTCACTTTCATACATTTGTGGTCATGGTCAGTGGCACATGCCAACTTTGTCAAGGCATTGCGCACAATAGCCAAACCGAGCCACCAGTATTCGACCTTGTTTGCACCTATACGATCATGCCTAGTACATCTGCACTGTGATTGGACTGTCTGACCGTGGCTGACTCGTGTTATGATCCAGAGAAGTAAAAGTCACTTGGATACATTTGTGGTCATGGTCAGTGACACATGCCAACTTTGTCAAGGCATAGTGCAAAATAGCCACACCAAGCCACCAATATTCTACCTTGTTTGAACCTACAAGATCATGCCTAGTACATCCGCACTGTGATTGAACACTCTGACCGTGGTTGACTCGTGTTATGATTAATAGAAGTAAAAGTGAATTGGATACATTTGTCGTTATGGTGAGTGGCACATGCCAACTTTGTCAGGGTATTGCACACAATAGCCACACCGAGCCACCAGTTTTCTACCTTTCTAATACCTGTAAGGTCATGCCCAGTATATCTGCACTATGATTCGACACTCTGACCGTGGCAGACTCGTGTTATGAATCATAGCCATTTAAGGTTCTTGGTAAACTTTGTGGTCATGGTCAGTGGCACATGCCAACTTTGTCAAGGCATTGCGCACAGTAGCCGTGTCAAGCCACCAGTTTTTTACCTTGTTTGTAACTGCAAGGTCATACCTAGTCTATCCAAACTGTGATTGGGCACTCTGACTGTGGCTGACTCGTGTTACGATTCGTAGAACTTAAAGTCACTTGGTAAACTTTGCGGTCATGGTCAGTGGCACATGCCAACTTTGTCAAGGCATTGCGCACAAACGCTTTGCCAAGCCACCAGTTTTTTGCCTTGTTTATACCTACAACGTCATGCCTAGTACATCTGAATTGTGATTGGGCACTCTGAACGTGGCTGACTCGTGTTACGTTTTGTATAAGCTAACATCACTTGGTAAGCTTTGTGGTTATGGTCAGTGGCACATGCCAACTTTGTCTGGTGATGATGAGGAGGGTGTCCGAAGGAGGAGGATGGAGGGAGCGGGCGGCAGAGGATGGTGGCGCGATGGGAAGCACGAGCGAGGCAACCGAGTACTCCGCTAATCAGGAGAGTAAAGGCTTGTTCCCTAGTTGGCCCGAGACCGACGGGCAGGAAGACTGGTGGTGTCCGATATCCTGGCAGCTAGAGGAAGTCGGTTGCAGCAAAGAAAGTCATATGGCGAGCAGGGGCACTGGCCTGCTGATGTCAGGAGAGTGACGGCTTGTTCCCCAGTTGGCTCGCAATGGGAGCAAGAAGACTGGAGGTGTCCGATGTCGTGACGGCGAGAGTTGCGCTGCTGCTGCTGATGACACGAGAAGACAGTGCGAGGATGCAACGCGACACAACGGATGCGAGGAGACTGATGCCGATGGGGCAGATGGAGCAGATGAGGTTGACAAGGGGAGAGGAGAATGGCGGAGGCACTTGCGACGACCGAGGTGATGAGAGGTAGCAGATGGCGGGCGGTAGGAAGCTTCTCGGAAGTTGACAGTAGGTGACGGCTTGGGAGCTGCTTGCGGCTGTTATGTTCGGCAGGTCACCATTTGTTGGCCACAGGCGCGGACTGGGCGCAGGGCTTCCTTAGGATGATGAGGCCATCCTTCAGCGCGGGGAGCACTTCAAGCGGTGCTGCATATGTCAGCTGCTGATGAAGTGGAGAAGTGCGAAGTGGTGGTAACAGCGGCGGATGCGGGCAGACTCAAGTGAGGACGTAATGGTGATGGCAGAGCGATGACTCGGTCACGGGGCACCAGGTGATGTCGCCTGATGCTCTGATACCATGTCAGAAGAATGCAGGCATGAGAGCAGCAGTGGCAGAAGCAAGCAGACGCATTGGAACAAGTACACAGCCGTCACCAAAGTGACGTAAGCGAGAGCGGTCCCAAGGAGTTAGTCGCAGAGCTTGATAGGGGCTGAGATGAGGTAGGGAGAGGGAGAGGGAGTCTGAGAGTAAAATGAGTGATGACGGATTGCGGACTGAGTGAAGGAACGAGAGTGACAAAGCGAAGAGTTGAGAGCTGTGAGGTGCTAGCAAAGGCAGGAGATGTGAAGTACGAGCAGAGCAAAGATACGGTGGCGAAGCCGTGGAACCAAAGCGGAACAGGATTGGCAGAATTGTTCTGGTTAACTTGAGGAAATCAATATACTCTGTATAAAAGGCATAACAGAACTAACGAACGAGACAACGGCTTCTTGCCGCTAGCCGGACGCGGGTGACAGGTGTCACTTTATCACGGGATGACTCGGTCAAATGTCTGTTGGTCGGTCGGTGACCGTTGACGGATTCTTCGGAGCTATCACCGAGGTGGTTCGTGCCGAAGTTGAACCTTTATTGAGAGTATTCCCTTGAACATCCCAGTGAGGTACCATCACCTGATTGTGGTCATATTCGCTTTACTCTGACATAAACAAGGTAGAATACTGGTGGCTCGGTGTGGCTATTTTGCGCAATGCCTTGACAAAGTTGGCATGTGCCATTGACCATGACCACAAAGTTTACCAAGTGACTTTAACTTCTACGAATCGTAACACGAGTCAGCCACATTCAGAGTGCCCAATCACAGTGCACATCTAATATGCATGACCTTGCAGGTATAAAGAAGGTAAAAAACCAGTGTCTTGGCACGGCTATTGTGCGCAATGCCTTGACAAAGTTGCCATGAGCCAATGACCATGACCACACTGTTTACCAAGTACCTTAAACGGCTATGAATCATAAAACGCGTCACCCACGGTCAGAGTGTCCAATCACAGTGCAGATGCACTAGGCATGATCTTGAAGGTGCAAACAAGGTAGAATATTGGTGGCTCGGTGTGGCTATTGTGCGCAATGCCTTGACAAAGTTGGCATGCGCCACTGACCATGATCACAAAGTTTACCAAGTGACTTTCACTTCTACGAATCGTAACACGAGTCAGCACGATCAGAGTGTCCAATCGTAGTACACATCTAATATACATGACCATCCTTGTATAAACAAGGTAAAACACCGGTGGATTGGCATGGCTATTGTGCGCAATGCCTTGACAAAGTTGGCAAGTGCCACTGACCATGACCACAAAGTTTACCAAGTACATTAAACGGATATGAATTATTACACGTGTCAGCCACGGTCAGAGTGTCCAATCACAGTACAGATATACTAGGAATGACCTCACAGGTATAAACAAGTTTGAATACTGGTGGCTCGGTGTGGCTATCGTGCGCAATGCCTTGACAAAGTTGGCATGTGCCACTGACCATGACCACAAATGTATCAAAGTGACGTTTACGTCTATTGGTCATAACACGAGTCAGCCACGGTCAGAGTGTCCAATCACAGTGCAGATGTATTAGGCATGATCTTGCAGGTGCAAACAAGGTAAAACACCGGTGGCTTGGTGTGGCTATTATGCGCAATGCCTTGACAAAGTTTGCATGTGCCCCTGACCATGAACACAAAGTTTACCAAGTGTCTTCAACTTCTAGGAATCATAACACAAGTCAGCCATGGTCAGAGTGCCCAATCACAGTGTACATCTAACATGCATGATCGTGCAGGTATAAACAAGGTAAAAAACCGGTGGCTTGGCACGGTATTGTGCGCAATGCATTGACAAAGTTTGCATGTGCCACTGACCATGACCACAAAGTTTACCAAGTGACTTTAACTTATACGAATCGTAACACGAGTCAGCTACATTCAGAGTGGCCAGTCACAGTGCACATCTAATATGCATGACCTTGCAGGTATAAACAAGGTAAAAGACCGGTAGCTTGGCACGGCTATTGTGCGCAATGCCTTGACAAAGTTGGCATGTGCCACTGACCATGACCACAAAGTTTACCAAGTGACTTTAACTTCTACGAATTGTAACACGAGTCAGCCACATTCAGAGTGCCCAATCACAGTGCACATCTAATATGCATGACCTTGCATGTATATAGAAGGTAGAAAACCGTTGGCTTGGCACGGCTATTGTGCGCAATGCCTTGACAAAGTTTGCATGTGCCACTGACCATGACCACATTGTTTACCAAGTACCTTAAACGGCTATGAATCACAACACGTGTCACCCACGGTCAGAGTGTCCAATCACAGTGCAGATGTACTAGGCATGATCTTGAAGGTGCAAAAAAGGTAGAATACAGGTGGCTCGGTGTGGCTACTGTGCGCAATGCCTTGACAAAGTTGGCATGTGCCACTGGCCATGATCACAATGTTTACCAAGTGACTTTAACCTCTACGAATTGTAACACAAGTCAGCCACGGTCAGAGTGCCCAATCATAGTACACATGTAATATGCATGACCTTGCTGGAATAAACAAGGTAAAAAACCGGTGGCTTGGCATGGCTATTGTGCGCAATGCCTTGACAAACTGGCATGTGCCACTGACAATGACCACAAAGTTTACCATGTGACTTTAACTTCTACGAATCGTAACACACGTCAGCCACTGTCAGAGTGCCCAATCAGAATGCATATATAATATGCATGACCTTACAGGTATACACAAGGTAAAAAACCGGTGGCTTGGCACGTCTATGGTGCGCAATGCCTTGACAAAGTTGGCATGTGCCACTGACCATGACCACAAAGTTTACCAAGTGACTTTAACTTCTACGAATCGTAACACGAGTCAGCCACATTCAGAGTGCCCAATCACAGTGCACATCTAATATGCATGACCTTGCATGTATATAGAAGGTAAAAAACCGTTGGCTTGGCACGGCTATTGTGCGCAATACCTTGACAAAGTTGGCATGTACCACTAACCACGACCACACTGTTTACCAAGTACCTTAAACGGCTATGAATCATAACACGCGTCACCCACGGTCAGAGTGTCAAATCACAGTGCAGATGTACTAGGCATGATCTTGAAGGTGCAAAGAATGTAGAATAATGGTGGCTTGGTGTGGCTATTGTGCGCGATGCCCTGACAAAGTTGGCATGTGCCACTGACCATAATCACAAAGTTTACCAAGTGACTTCAACTTCTACGAATCGTAACACGAGTCAGCCACGGTCAGAGTGCCCAATCATACTACACGTCTAATATGCATGACCTTGCTGATACAAACAAGGTAAAAAACTGGTGGCTTGGCACAGCTATTGTGCGCAATGCCTTGACAAAGTTGGCATGTGCCACTGACCATGACCACAAAGTTTACCAAGTAGATTAAACGGCTTTGAATTATAACACGAGTCAGCCACGGTCAGAGTGTCCAATCACAGTGCAGATATACTGGGCATGACCTCACAGGTATAAACCAGGTAGAATACTGGTGGCTCGGTGTGGCTATTGTGCGCAATGCCTTGGTAAATTGGCATGTGCCACCGACCATGACCACAAAGTTTACCAAGTGACGTTTACCTCTACTGATCATAACACGAGTCAGCCACAGTCAGAGGGCCCAATCACAGTTCAGATGTACTAGGCATGACCTTGCAGGTATAAACAAGGTAAGAATCCGGTGGCTTGACATGGCTATTGTGCGCAATGCCTTGACCAAGTTGGCATGTGCCACTAACCATGACCATAAAGTTTACCAAGTACCTTAACGGCTATGAATCATAACACGAGTCAGCCACGGGCAGATTGTCCAATCACAGTGAAGATATAATGCGCATGACCTTGCAGGTATGAACAAGGTATAATACTGGTGGCTCGGTGTGGCTATTGTGTGCAATGCCTTGACAAAGTTGGCATGTGCCACTGACCATGACCATAAATGTATCCAAGTGACTTTTACATCTATTGATCATAACACAAGTCAGCCACGGTCAGAGTGTCCAATCGCACTGCAGATGTACTAGACATGATCTTGAAGGTTCAAACAAGGTAGAATACTGGTGGCTCGGAATGGCTACTGTGCGCAATGCCTTGACAATGTTGGCATGTGCCACTGACCATGATCACAAAGTTTACCAAGTGACTTTAACTTCTACGAGTGGTAAGACGAGTCAGCCACGGTCAGAGTGCCCAAACACAGTGCACATCTAATATGCATGACCTTGCAGATATACACAAGGTAAAAAACGGGTGGCTTGGCAAGGCTATTGTGGGCAATGCCTTGACAAAGTTGGCATGTGCCACTGACAATGACCACAAAGTTTACCAAGTGACTTCAACTTCTACGAATTGTAACACGAGTCAGCCACATTCGGAGTGCCCAATCACAAGGCACATGTAATATGCATGACCTTGCACGTATAAAGAAGGAAAAAAACTGGTGGCTTGACACGGCTATTGGGCGCAATGCCTGGACAAAATTGGCATGTGCCACTGACCATGACCACAAAGTTTACCAAGTATATTAAACGGCTACGAATTATAACACGAGTCAGCCACGGTCAGAGTGTCCACTCACAGTGCAGAGACACTGGACATGACCTTACAGGTATAAACAAGGTAGAATACTGGTGTCTTGGTGTGGCTATTGTGCGCAATGCCTTGACAAAGTTGGCATGTGCCACTGACCATGACCACATCTGTATCCAAGTGACGTTCCGTCTATTGATCATGACACGAGTCAGCCACGGTCAGAGTGTCCAATCACAGTGCAGATGTACTGGGCATGATCTTGCAGGTGTAAACAAGGTAAGACACTTGTGGCTTGGTGTGGCTATTGTGCGCAATGCCTTGACAAAGTTCTCATGTGCCACTGACCATGACCACAAAGTTTACCAAGTGACTTTAACTTCTACGAATCGGAACACGAGTCAGTCATGGTCAGAGTGTCCAATCCTTGTGCACATCTAACATGCATGATCTTGCAGGTATAAACAAGGTAAAAAACTGGTGGCTTGGCACGGCTATTGTGCGCAATGCCTTGACAAAGTTGGCATGTGCCAATCTTGATGACCACAAAGTTTACCAAGTGACTTTAACTTATACAAATTGTAACACGAGTCAGCCACATTCAGAGTGCCCAATCACATTGAACTTCTAATATGCATTACCTTTCAGGTATGAAGAAGGTAAAAGACCGGTGGCTTGGCAGGACTATTGTAAGCAATGCCTTGACAAAAGTGGCATGTGCCACTGACCATGATCAAAACGTTTACCAAGTACCTTAAACGACTATGAATCATAACTTCTACGAACCGTAACACAAGTCAGCCACGGTCAGAGTGCCCAATCACAGTGCACATCTAATATGCATGACCTTACAGGTATACACAATGTAAAAAACCGGTAGCTTGGCACGGCTATTGTGCGCAATGCCTTGACAAAGTTGGCATGTGCCGCTGACTATGACCACAACGTTTACAAAGTGACTTTAACTTCTACGAATCGTAACACGCGTCAGCCACATTCAGAGTGCCCAATCACAGTGCACATATAATATGCATGACCTTGCTGGTATAAACAAGATAAAATACCGGTGGCTTGGCACGGCTACTGTGCGCAATGCCTTGACAAAGTTGGCATGTGCCACTGACCATGACCACACTGTTTACCAAGTGCCTTAAATGGCTATGAATCATAACACGCGTCACCCACGGTCAGAGTGTCCAATCAGAGTGCAGATGTAATAGGCATGAACTTGCAGGTGCAAACAAGGTAGAATACGGATGGCTCGGTGTGGCTTTTGTGCGCAATGCCTTGACAAAGCTGGCATGTGCCACTGACCATGACCACAAATGTATCCAAGTTACTTTTACATCTGTTGATCATAACACCAGTCAGCCACGGTCAGAGTGTCCAATCAAAGTGCAGATGTACTAGGCATGATCTTGCAGGCTCAAACAAGGTAGAATACGGGTGGCTCGGAATGGCTATTGTGCGCAATGCCTTGACAAAGTTGGCATGTGCCACTGACCATGACCTCAAAGTTTACCAAGTACATTAAACGGCTATGAATCATGACACGAGTCAGCCACGGTCAGAGTATCCAATCACAGTACAGATATACTGGGCATGACCTTCAGGTAAAAACAAGGTAGAATACTGGTGGCTCGGTGTGGCTATTGTGCGCAATGCCTTGACGAAGTTGGCATGTGCCACTGACCATGACCACAAATGTATCCCCGTGACTGTTACTTCTTTTTATCATAACACGAGTCGGCCACGGTCAGAGTATCCAATCACAGTGCAGATGTACTAGACGTGATATTACAGGTACAAACAAGGTAGAATACGAGTGGCTCGGTGTGGCTATTATGCGCAATGCCTTGAGAAAGTTGGCATGTGCCACTAACCATGCCCACAAAGTTTACCAAGTGATTTTAACTTATACGAATTGTAACACGAGTCAGCCACGGTCAGAGTGCCCAATCACAGTGCACATCTAATATGCATGATCTTGCTGGTATAAACAAGGAAAGAAACCGATGGCTTGGCACGGCTATTGTGCGCAATGCCTTGACAAAGTTGGCATGTGCCACTGACCCTGACCACAGAGTTTACCAAGTGACTTTAACGTCTACGAATCGTAACACGAGTCAACCACGGTCAGAGTGCCCAATCACAGTGCACATCTAATATGCATGACCTTGCATGCATAAACAAGGTAAAAAACCGGTGGCTTGGCACGGCTATTGTGCGCAATGCCTTGACAAAGTTGGCATATGCCACTGACCATTACCACAAAGTTTACCCAGTACATCAAACGGCTATGAATCATAACATGAGTCTGCCACGGTCAGAGTGTCCACTCACAGTGCAGATATACTGGGCATGACCTTGCAGGTATAAACAAGGTAGAATTATGGTGGCTCGGTGTGGCTATTGTGCGCAATGCCTTGACAAAGTAGGCATGTGCCACTGACCATGACCACGACTGTATCAAAATGACTTCTACATCTCTTGATCATAACACGAGTCAGCCATGGTCAGAGTGTCCAATCATAGTGCACATATAGTGGGCATGACCTTACAGGTATAAACAAGATAGAATACAGGTGGCTCAGTGTGGCTATTGTGTGCAATACCTTGACAAAGCTGGCATGTGCCACTGACCATGACCAAAACTGCATCCAAATAACTTCTAATTCTATCGATCATAACACGAGTCAGCCACGGTCAGAGTGTCCAACCATAGTGCAGATGTACTAGGCATGATCTTGCAGGTGCAAACAAGGTAGAATACTGGTAGCTCGGTGTGGCTATTGTGCGTAATGCCTTGACAAAGTTGGCATGCTCCACTGACCATTACCGCAAATGTATCCAAGTGACGTTTACTTCAATTGATCATAACACGAGTCATCCACGTTCTGAGTGTCCAATCCCAGTGCAAATGTACTAGGCATGATCTTGCAGGTGCAAACAAGGTAGAATACTGGTGGCTCGGTGTGGCTATTGTGCGCAATGCCCTGACAAAGGTGGCATGTGCCACTGACCATGACCACAAAGTTTACCATGTGAGTTTAAATTCTACGAATCGTTACACAAGTCAGCCACGGTCAGAGTGCCCAACTACAGTGCAGATGAACTAGGCATGATATTGCATATGTAAACAAGTAAAAACCCGGTTGCTTGGCCCGGCTATTGTGCGCAATGCCTTGACAAAGTTGGCATGTGCCGCTGCCCATGACCACAAAGTTTACCAAGTACCTTAAACGGCCTGATCATAACACGAGTCAGCCACAGTCAGAGTGTCCAATCACAGTGCAGATATACTAGACATGACCTTACAGGTATAAATTATGGTAGAATACTGGTGGCTTGGTGTGGCTCTTGTGTGCAATGCCTTGATCAAGTTGGCATGTGCCACTGACCATGACCACACATGTATCCAAATGACTTTTACTTCTATTGACCATAACATGAGTCAGCCACGGTCAGAGTGTCCAATCACAGTGCAGATGTTCTATGCGTGATCTTGCAGGTGCAAAAAAAGGTTGAATACTGTTGGCTCGGTGTGGCTATTGTGCACAATGCCTTCACAAAGTTGGCATGTGCCACTGACCATGACCACAAATGTATCCAAGTGACTTTTACTTCTATTGATCATAACATGCGTCAGCCACGGTTAGAGTGTCCAATCAGAGTGCATATGTACTAGTCATGATATTGCAAGTGTAAACAAGGTGGAATACTGGTGGCTTGGTGTGGCTATTGTGCGCAATGCCTTGACAAAGTTGGCATGTGCCACTGACCATGACCACAAACGTATCCAAGTTACCTTTACTTCTATTGATCATAACACGAGTCAGCCACTGTCAGAGTGTCCAACCATAGTGCAGATGTACTAGGCATGATCTTGCAGGTGCAAACAAGGTAGAATAGTGGTGGCTCGGTGTGGCTATTGTGCGCAATGCCTTGACAAAGTTGGCATGTGCCACTGACCATGACCACAAATGTATCCAAGTGACTTTTACTTCTATTGATCATAACATGCGTCAGCCACGGTTAGAGTGTCCAATCAGAGTGCATATGTACTAGTCATGATATTGCAAGTGTAAACAAGGTGGAATACTGGTGGCTTGGTGTGGCTATTGTGCGCAATGCCTTGGCAAAGTTGGCATGTGCCACTGACCATGACCACAAATAGCCAAGTGTCCTTTACTTCTGTTGATCATAACACGAGTCAGCCATGGTCAGAGTGTCCAATCACAGTGCAAATATACTGGGCATGACCTATCAGGTATAAACAAGGTAGAATACTGGTAGCTCGGTGTGGCTATTGTGTGCAATACCTTGACAAAGTTGGCATGTGCCACTCACCATGACCACAAATGTATCCAAGTGACTTTTACTTCTATTGATCATAACACGAGTCAGCCACGTTCACAGTGCCCAATCACAGTGCAGATGTACTAGGCATGATCTTGCAGGTACAAACAAGGTAGAATACCGGTGGCTCGGTATGGCTATTGTGCGCAATGCCTTGACAAAGTTGGCATGTGCCACTGACTATGACCACAAAGTCTACCAAGTGACTTTAACTTCTACGAATGGTAACACGAGTCAGCCACGGTCAGAGTGCCCAATCACAGTGCACAACTAATATGCTTGACCTTGCAGGTATAAACAGGGTAAAAAACCGGTGTCTTGGAATGGCTACTGTGCGCAATGCCTTGACAAAGTTGGCATATGCTACTGACCATTACCACAAAGTTTACCCAGTACATCAAACGGCTATGAATCATAACATGAGTCAGCCACGGTCAGAGTGTCCAATCACAGTGCAGATATACTGGGCATGACCTTGCATGTATA
>SZWC01000029.1:208653-218900 GCA_023375785.1 Penium margaritaceum | reverse complement strand
ACTCGTGTTATGATCAATAGAAGTAAAAGTCACTTGGATACATTTGTGGTCATGGTCGGTGGCACATGCCAACTTTGTCAAGGCATTGTGCATAATAGCCACACCAATGCACCAGTATTCTACCTTGTTTCCATCTGTAAGATCATACCTAGTACATCTGCACTGTGATTGGACACTCTGACCGTGGCTGACTCGTGTTATGATTCGTAGAAGTAAAAGTCACTTGGTAACCTTTGTGTTCATGGTCAGTGGCACATGCCGACTTTGTCAAGGCATTGCGCACAATAGCCATGCCGAGCCACCAGTATTCTACCTTGTTTGTACCCGCAAGATCATGCCTAGTACATCTGCACTACGATTGGACACTCTGACCGTGGCTGACTCGTGTTATGGTCAATAGAAGTAAAAGTCACTTGGATACATTTATGGCCGTGGTCAGTGGCACGTGCCAACTTTGTCAAGGCATTGTGTACAATAGCCACACAGAGCCACCAGTATTCTACCTTTTTTGCACCCGCAAGATCATGCCTAGTACATCTGCACTATGATTGGACACTCTGACCGTGGCTGACTCGTGTTATGATCAATAGAAGTAATAGTCACTTGGATACATTTGTGGTCATGGTCAGTGGCATATTCCAACTTTGTCAAGGCATTGCACACAGTAGCCGTGCCAAGCCACCGGTATTTTTCCTTGTTTATACCTGCAAGGTCATGCATATTGGATGTACACTATGATTGGACACTCTGACCGTGCTCCCCCCCTGCGGCTGCTGCACCCGGCGTGGCGCTTGGAGCGCTAGCACCACCAGCAGCAGCAGTAGAGTAGCGAGGACAGGAGGCACTGCCTTCTGCGGCAGCTGCACCTGTTGCAACGCCCGGAGCGCCAGCACCATCGGCAGCAACAGTAGATGAGCGGGGACAAGAGGTGTTGCCTTCTGCGGCGGCTGTACCCGGCGTGGTGCCCCGAGCGCCAGCGCCACCAGCAGTAGCAGTAGAGCAGCGGAGACAAGAGGTGCTGCCGTTTATGGTATCTGCACCCGGCGCGGCGCCCGGAGCGCCAGCGTCACCAGTGGCAGCAGGAGAGCAGCGGGGGCAGGAGGTGCTGCCTTTTGCAGCAGCTGCACCCAGTACGACGTCCAAGGCGTAAGCACCACCAGTAACAACAACAGAGGAGGAGCGGGAGGAGCAACGGAAGAAGAAACAAAAAGGGCCCCAAAGAGCTGGAATGGGAGAAAAGAAGCAATGAAAAGAGGTGGAGAAATAGGGAGAGGAAAAGGAGCCTGTACCCATGCGAGAAGAACACCACAGCTTGCTCAATGCTCCTCCTTCAAGATGGGAGCCACTTCCCCCTGATGATAGATCTTTATGGCTAACCAGTTCCTGACTGGAAGCGGAAGCACGGTCAGGACAACAGACACCCACGCAAGGGGAAGAGGAGCAGCGGCATGAAGAGCTAGAATTAAGCATCAAGGCGGATGATCAGGATGAAGAGGAAGGACAGGAGGAGGTGGCTCTGTAACTCTGTGCAACATTTAAGAACCCGGTTGCCACTAAGGGAGAGGTGGTGTACAAGGGATGCAAGGCCAGCCTACATTTGGCGTGTTACGACTTGGAACTGGACACCGTGCACGACATCAAGATGTGTCAGGTCTGTGCACTAAATCTGAAGGAGAGCATGGGGGTAGACAGTGAGGAGGAACTGCGGAAAGAAAGGGAGGAGGAAAGGATCCGCTCGGGGATGGGGGCCACGGCTGGGAAATCAAGTGTGCTGCAGGACGAGAAGGAACCCTGCGGTAATTGTGAAGAGTCGATGGATGCTACCACTTTGTTCCGCTGCTACGTGTGTAGACATCCTGTGCATGTAGCCTGCAAGGATCCAAAGTTAAGGATGCGGCGGAAGGTGATAGGATGCAAGAAGTGTGCACCTCTCATGCTGGCAAAAGCAGACAAATAGGACAAGAGGAAGAACAGGCCCGCACCCAAGCGGTGTATTGAGAGGTGTGAAGCCTGCGGAGAGCCGTACGACCCCATGGAGGCAACCTGGTGCTATGAATGTAAAGCACCCCTCCACTGCAAGTGTGGGACGGAGATTCCGTGGTTGGGACGGCATTGCAAGAGCTGCATCTGAAGGCTGGTTGAATAAGAACAAGAGATGGACAAGGAGGGTGGAAAGGTTGCTGGACCAAGTGTGCCCGGGGTGGAGGAGACGGAGGAGTGCGGGAGGTGCAAGCGGCCAGTGAGGACANAGAAGAAACACTGCTTCAATTACAAGGTGGCCCTCCACTATATCTGTGGAGAAGAGGAGCTGCTGCAACAGAAGGCAGTGCATGTCTGTCCGGCCTGTATGCCGGAGCTGAAAGGGAGAATGCGGAAAGAAAGAGAGGAGCAGGGAGGGGGAGGTCGGCAAGCGGCAGAACTGGAGTGGAGCCTGTATTGTACAGAGTATGGTAACCGCAACGCCATCGAGTGGTGTGAGGGATGCTACCAGCCGCTCCATTGACCTTGCGGGCAGGTGCTGCGAGGGGTAGGACATCATTGCGACAAATGTGTGGCAAAGTTACGACTCCTCGAGGCCCGGGCACGGGATAAGAAGTAACAGAGAGAGGAAGAATGGCAGGGCGCAAGGGAAAGAGCAACTCCACGCTCATACGCAGATGCACACCCAGTGGAACAACTCTACCGCAATGTAGTGACACTGTCCGGACCGGAGGGAGTAGCGGCTCGGAAGGCAGTGTTGGCAATGAGGGCGCTGGGGAGCAGGGATATCCCCGAAGTAAGAAGGAAGGTGCTGGCTATGGTGAATGAGGCGTTGGCCGTGACACCTCAGTGGTGCCTCTTCAGAAATGAGCCGCCACCGGCAGCACCGAGGCCACCAACCCCACAGGGACCAGATGTGCGATCCCATCCTCATCCACCCCCGGCGAATAATTGATCTACCCAGCGCTCTGACATACCAAGTGCACCAGGAAGGACGCAGCAAGGACGGGGAGGTGAGGCTAGGGGAGGAGCAACGACACCTGGACGCTCAGGGGCACTGGGACGGGCCGGTGCTCCGGTGGATGATGCACCGGCACGACGGTGGATCCATCGTGCCACCTCGAGAGGACAACACAGGGGGAGAGGAGCAGAGAGGGGCCCCCATCGTCCTTCACTGGCAAGGGGATCAACATCGGGAGGACTGCGAGGGACACCCACGGGAGTGCGAGAGAAGGCAGCAGAGACAGGCGTGGGGATTGCGTGAAGCCCATGGAGTGGAAATGCCTGGTCGCTGATGGATCCAGAAAGGGGCGAGGGAACAAAGAGGCCTGGGGTTGAAGCAGGGGTGAGACAGTGAAGTGCAAATAGGGATGCCATGGCAAGAGCAGGGCCAAGACGAGGCAGTTGGGTCGGGGGCATTGCAGTGGGAGGGGGAGAAGCAAGGGGCGCAGACGCAGGCAAGGAGCAGTAGGAGAGAAGACACCTCGTGCTGGTAATTGCCCGTGGTACGAGAAGAGGGTACACCTGCCTGCCAGACAGTGCAAGCGTTGCAAGTGCCACATGCATCAGGAGTGTGGAATGGCAGATGAAGAAGGAGGCTGGATCTACATGCCCTACCAAAAGGTCAAACAGGGAATACCCATAGAGGTGAGAGTCGTGCTTGGACAGGAGCACAATGCTGCGGTAGGCATTGAGTGCTGTGGCTATAGAAGACCGCTGGGATCTCCATACGGGAAATGCGACTATTACAAGCAGGAAGCACACGCTGCCTGCCTCACGACGAATGAAGAGGGGAGGAATAACTGCATCGGTTATTAGATACGACCACGCACAGGCACGGTGGAAGGGGATTGCCCCAGTTGCTTGAGGGAGCTGAGAGGAGTGACCCCATGGTGTAAGAAGTGCGGATGTTTCTCACATAACAAATGTGTGAAGAAGGTGGGGGAAAGGAGGCTGCGTCACGGAGGGCGCATTGCATTGTATCAATGCCTCCGATGCACGAGTTCATGGAGGGAGCTGTGCGCCACATGCAGGGGCCCAATTCGTGTCCGTAGGTGGCACTGTATCAACTGCCATCAGCGGGTGTACCTCCCATGTGCCCGTCGCTACAGCAACACACAGACAGGTCTCCATGGACGACTCTGCCTGCCGTGTGAGGAGAGTGATGATACGAGAAGGAGGATGCAGGCAGAACAGACGGAGGTAGCAAGGCGCTTGCAGGAGCCGTAGGGAAGAGGAACAGGGGGAGGAGAACGCAGGGTGACCCCACGCCAGAGCCCCACGGCGTGGAATGAAGAGATACAACAAGAAGGGCTCCACAGGATGGAACCGAGTCGCGGTCCAAGACGCGGGCAAGCAGGAGAGAGGGGAGATAAATTGGAGATGAGTGATGAGGATGCTGGGAATGATATTGCGGCTAAGGACGAAGGCAGGAAGGCAGCAGGACGCTGCACAGTTTGGTGAGTCAAAGTAGAAGCATGGCCAGTGTAGCGAGTAAGTGACCAAGGCGTGGGCCGAAGGCCTCAGCGCCAAGGTCACGACAGTACAAAGTGCACATGGAAAAAGGAATGAACAACGTCAAGATGAAGGGAAAGCAAATGCAGCTCTAACCCACCAAGAAGAACGTTGATGGACGGATGGAGGCAATTGAAGAAGATGTGCCACGGCTTGGGGACGGGCAGCAGAAAGCAGCAAAGTGCCACAGCGTCGAGGTAGGCAACGGGAAGTAGCGAAAGTGCCATAACTTGGAGGCGGGTAGCGGAAGGCAGCGGAAGTGCCACGGCATGGAGGCAGGTAATGAAAGAAGGCGAAGTGCCACAGCACGAAGGCGGGCAGCGGAAAGAAGGTGGAGTGCCACAGCACGGAGGCGGGCAACGGAATGGAAAATGACTTAGATTGAATGGATGCAAGAAACACAAGGATGTTAGTACTACGTGTATACTTTGCTAGTCTGGGTTACTAGAGTGCTCCTAGTGGAGCCCCTTGGGACTAGGCAGGGGAGTTCTCCTAGTGGAGAATGGAGCCGCGGGGTGGAGGAGTGCTACCGGTGCCGGTCCACGTACTTGATGTTCGGTGCGCACACATCTTGGTCTTGGAGGTGCGAGGAGGCGGACGTGGTCCGCGACTTTGTCGCGACGTGTGGAGCGGGCGGCACGGCGGGTTTTGGGCGAGGAAGAATGGGAGAACGTGGGTCTTTGGTGTCGGTATGAGCACCGACCAGATCATCGGATTTGAGCCTGATCACTTATTTTCTTTTATTATTGTGTCACTGGCTCGATGGGTATTTCAGTAATATTTTCCTGTTGTACCCCAACAGTCTTGTGCCATTGTTACTTTTCTTCTTCTTACACCGGCCCTCAATGGCACAAGTCATGAACGGTTTGGTGTATCCAGGAGGTGTTGGTGTGACCACTCAGAGAAGCTTGATGCCCCCTTGGTCACAGGTTAAATCCTTCACCTTCTTCCTCTCCTGCAAGAGAGAATATCTTTGTAGAAGATAGGGATACTGCTGCCGGATGACGGAGAGGATCCAGATTGCGGGCTTTGGACAGGGGCCAGCACCTGTATCTTCGTGCTGGACTTCTTGACCGATGAGAAGGGCATTGATTGGTGCAGACTTGTGGTGGTGGCAATGCGGATGAGCGAGAGGATCGTCTGTTGGAGGAGGATGAAGGTAACGCAGTGGTGTCGATAAGATGAAGTTGGTGGTTTGGTGTTGAAGTTGATGGAGGAGAGTTGTTGGTGACAAACGTTGGGTCTGGAGAGATGATGTTTGCTGAGGGGAACTGAGGTTGTGAAGTAGAGGACTTGTTGGTGGATTCAGGAGTGATGGTTAAGGTCGCTGCTTCTGTAGGAGTGTCAATGGTGAGAAGGTAGAGGGAGGAGCTGGGTGCTGTTGTAGGATGACGGTCGGAAATGCCTGGGAGAGGTGAGAGAGGACAGACAACGTCAGATTCTTGAAGCGTGTTTGTTGGCTCATGGATGGCAGAGGACGATATGGGGTGTTTGCGTTGCTAGAGATGGTGGCGGACATGGTTCCATGCAGCAATGGTCAGGCAGCCGAGGGCAAAAGGAAGCATTGTTGTTGATGAGGATTTGAATGCTGGTGTTTGCGCGGAGGCAGAGGTAATGATTCTGGAGAGTCGTGTGGTTGCTGGGTTGTCTGTTGGGGATTGCGAGGAGTGAAGAGTGCCTGCTGTAGCTTGGTCCTTGTATGCTGATGTTGGTAGTGATGAGGGAGGCAGGTACAAAGCTTGAGCTGCTGAGAAAGGAGGGAGGAGTGTCAGATGCAGTGTTTTTGGATGCCTGCTGCGATTGAGAAAGATGCTAGTTTCCGTGTGATGCAGTCTCACCAAGCGGTGCCCATACACCGTTCAGGGATACTGCTAGCACGGATTCAAATGCTGAGAAAGGCGGATGACTGATGAATGGAGTTGCTGCTGTTGCAATGACTGTTGCTGACGGCTTGGCAGGAACGCGCGTCAGCGAGGAGCTTTAGTCGGCAAAGGGAGGATGGAGGGTCTGAAGGTACAAGTAGTTGGTGAAACGTTTGAAGTGCTTGGTTTGAAATGACAAAATGTGATAGATGGATGACTTTGCTTGAACGGCTGCGATGTCTGTAAAAGAAGGAGGATGGTCGGTTTCTGCTGCTGCTCGTGCTGCTGTTGTTGGAGTTTTACACCGTCACCGGGCCGCGCCCATACACGGATCAGTGAAGGTGGTCACACTTAATAGGAGGAGGCTGTTTGTTTGTGAGGAATTGCTGTTGCTTCGGTGGAATGCGATGCTGCTGCTGCTGGGGAAAGGACTGCTGGCGAATTGGTCATGGAGCGCTTTAGTGAAGTGCTTCAGGCGCCAGGAGATGTAGGCAGTGCGTGGAGGAGGATTGTTTGCTCAGAATCCTCTGCTGAACTTTGATACAATATCAGGATTTTGGAGGTGCTGCAGAGATTGTGGAGAGTGATCTGGAGTGCGGGATGGAACCGAGTCGCCGTCCGAGGCGCGGGGAAGCAGGAGAGAGGAGAGATAACTTGGAGATGAGTGATGAGGATGCTGGGAATGATACTACGGCTAAGGACAAAGGCAGGAAGACTGCANGAGATGAAGGGAAAGCGAATGTAGCTGTAACCCAACGGGAAGAACGCTGATGGACGGATGGAGGAAATCGAAGAAGATGTGCCACAGCTTGGGGGCAGAAAGCGGAAAGCAGCGAGATGCCACGGCGTCGAGGCAGGCAACGGGAAGCAACGGAAGTGCCACAGCTTGGAGGCGGGTAGCGGAAGGCAACGGAATTGCCACGGCACGGAGGAAGGCAATGAAAGAAGGCGGAGTGCCACAGCACGAAGGCGGGCAGCGGAAAGAAGGCGGAGTGCCACAGTACGGAGGCGGGGCAACGGGAGGGAAAATGACTTAGATTGAATGGATGCAAAAAATACAAGGATGTGAGTGCTACGTATATACTTTGCTAGTGTGGGTTACTAGAGTGCTCCTAGTGGAGCCGCTTGGGACTAGGCAGGGGAGTTCTCCTAGTGGAGAGTGGAGCCGCGGGGTGGAGGAGTGCTGCCGGTGCCGGTCCACGTACTTGATGTTTGGATGCATACGTATCTTGGTCATGGGGATGCGAGGAGGCGGACGTGGTCCGCGACTTTGTCGCGACGTGTGAAGCAGGCCACACGGCGGGTTTTGGACAAGTGAGAATGGGGGAACGTGGGTCTTCGGTTTTGGTATGAGCACCAACCAGATCCTCGGAGTTGAGCCTGATCACTTATATTATTTTATTCTTGTGTCACCGGCTCGATGGGTATATCTGTGATCTTTTCGTGTTGTACCCCAAGTCTTGTGCCATTGTTTCTTTTACTCTTCTGACAGTTTATACCTCCAAGGTCATGCATATTATATCTGCACTGTGATTGGGCACTCTGACCGTGGCTGACTCGTGTTATGGTCAATAGAAGTAAAGGTAAATTGGATACATTTGTGGTCATGGTTGGTGGCACATGCCAACTTTTTCAAGGCATTGCGCATAATAGCCACACCGAGCCACCAGTATTCTACCTTGTTTATACCTGCAAGGTCATGCCCCGTACATCTGCACTGTGATTGGACACTCTGACCGTGGCTGGCTCGTGTTATGATTCATAGCCGTTTAAGGTACTTGGTAAACTTTGCGGTCATGGTCAGTGGCACATGCCAACTTTGTCAAGGCATTGCGCACAATAGCCATGCCAAGCCACCTGTTTTTTACCTTGTTTGTACCTGTAAGGTCATGCCTAGTATATCTGCACTGCGATTGGACACCCTGACCGTGGCTCACTCGTGTTATGATCAATAGAAGTAAAAGTCACTTGGATACATTTGTGGTCATGGTCGGTGGCACATGCCAACTTTGTCAAGGCATTGTGCAAAATAGCCACACCGAGCCACCAGTATTCTACCTTGTTTCCACCTGCAAGATCATGCCTAGTACATCTGTACTGTGATTGGACACTCTGACCGTGGCTGACTCGTCTTATGAGCAAAAGAGGTAAAAGTCACTTGGATACATTTGTGGTCATGGTCAGTGGCACATGCCAAATTTTTCAAGGCATTGCGCACAATAGCCACACCGATCCACAAGTATTCTACCTTGTTTGTACCTGCAAGATCATGCCCAGTACATCTGCACTGTGATTGGACACTCTGACCGTGCCTGACTCGTGTTATGATTCATAGCCGCTTAAGATACTTGGTAAACTTTTTGGTCATGGTCAGTGGCACATGCCAGCTTTTTTAAGGCATTGCGTACAATACAACGTCGAGCCACCAGTATTCTACCTTCTTTGCACATGCAAGGTCATGCCTAGTACATCTGCACTGTGATTAGACACTCTGACCGTGGCTGACTCGTGTTATGATCAATAGTATTAAATGTCGCCTGGATACATTTGTGGTCATGGTCAGTGGCACATGCCAACTTTGTCAAGGCATTGCGCACAATAGCCGCACCGAGCCACCAGAATTCTACCTTGTTTGCACCTGCGAGGTCATGCATAGAACATCTGCACTGTGATTGAACACTCTGACCGTGGCTGACTTGTGTTATGATCACTAGAATAAAACGTCACTTACTTGTATTTGTGGTTATGGTCAGTGGAACATGCCAACTTTGTCAAGGCATTGCGCACAATAGCCACACCGAGCCACCAATATTCTACCTTGTTTATACCTGTAAGGTCATGCCCATTATATCTGCACTATGACTGGACACTCTGACCGTGGCTGACTCGTGTTGTGATTCATAACCGTTTATGGTACTTGGTAAACTTTGCGGTCATGGTCTGTGGCACATGCCAGCTTTTTCAAGGCATTGGGCACAATAGCCATGCCAAGCCACCGGTGTTTTACCTTGTTTATACCTGTAAGGTCATGCCTAGTACATCTGAACTGTGATTGGGTACTCGGACTGTGGCTGACTCGTGTTACGATTCATAGACGTTAAAGTTACTTGGTAAACTTTGTGGTTATGGTCAGTGGCACATGCCAACTTGGTCTAGGCATTGCGCACAATAGCCACACCGAGCCACCAGTATTCTACCTTGTTTGCACCTGCGATGTCATGCCTATAACATCTGCACTGTGATTAAACACTCTGACCGTGGCTGACTTGTGTTATGATCACTATAATAAAACGTCACTTACTTGTATTTGTGGTCATGGTCAGTGGAACATGCCAACTTTGTCAAGGCATTGCGCACAATAGCCACACCGAGCCACCAATATTCTACCTTGTTTATACCTGTAAGGTCATGCCCATTATATCTGCACTATGACTGGACACTCTGACCGTGGCTGACTCGTGTTGTGATTCATAACCGTTTATGGTACTTGGTAAACTTTGCGGTCATGGTCTGTGGCACATGCCAGCTTTTTCAAGGCATTGGGCACAATAGCCATGCCAAGGCACCGGTGTTTTACCTAGCTTATACCTGTAAGGTCATGCCTAGTACATCTGAACTATGATTGGGTACTCGGACTGTGGCTGACTCGTGTTACGATTCATAGACGTTAAAGTTACTTGGTAAACTTTGTGGTCATGGTCAGTGGCACATGCCAACTTGGTCTAGGCATTACGCACAATAGCCACACCGAGCCACCAGTATTCTACCTTGTTTGCACCTGCAAGATCATGCCTAGTACATCTGCACTGTGATTGGACTTTCTGACCGTGGCTGACTCGTGTTATGATCAATAGAAGGAAAAGTCACTTGGATACATTTGTGGTCATGGTC